>JAHHFK020002030.1:0-21401 GCA_024533555.2 Aedes koreicus | reverse complement strand
TCTGTTAGTGGATTGTGTATTTTTCTCCCATATAGTAGAATCGTTGAATGTAGGGGGGCTCAAAAAAAAAATCTGATACCTATAATTTTTTTATTAATTTTTTTTTTATTCAATTTTTTTTTAAATCAATTTAATTTTACATGGATGTTTCTAAGGGGGGTGACTTGCCTCCCAAAGATGTTTTTAGGGCGCGCTGTTATCAGCCGTCTTCTGTCTCTCCTTGGGTTGTCTACTTCCGGCAGAAAGTGAAAGCCCTAGATTTTTTGGGCATTAAAAGAAATTTGACGCGTCGTTATCCGGGGACCGAACTTCATCAGGTCAACCGAAACAAACTGCGTGTCACTGCACCTACGTATAAAATTGCAAATGAAATTGCTAGTGACGAAGGTTATAATGTTGAGTACTACGTCTACATCCCATCTCGAGATGTGGAGATAGACGGTGTGGTTTCTGCAGCGAGCCTGACGTGTGAAGACGTTATGGAAGGTAAGGGGTGACTTCCAAATTCTGCTTCGTCTACCATTGAAATTCTGGAATGCAAACAATTGCATGCAGGATCAATGGTAGATGGAAAAAAGACGTATTCACCGTCGGACTCGCTACAAGTGACCTTCACCGGATCAGTTCTCCCAAAATTTGTTGAAATTGATAAGGTTTTTTTTTCAGTGCGCCTTTTTGTACCAAGGGTATTTAATTGTACCAAGTGCAAACAGTTGGGTCATACGGCTTCTTTTTGCGACAACAAGCCCCGTTGTGGCAAATGCGGCCAAAGGCATCTAGAGGATGCTTGCAGTTCTGCAGATCGTGGAGAGGTCTTTGCTCTTGGCCTTTCGGATGCTTCACCGCTCCGAGGAATTATTGACCTGCTTATTCCTATAGTCGGAAACTACTTCAAGCAATTGACTGTATCATGGCCCCTCATTGGTGAATTCATATCTTTCGATGAATAATTCGTCGAGTGAGGATCAAGATATGATCACCGTATTACAATGGAACTGTCGTAGTCTAATACCTAAATTAGACTCGTTCAAGTATTTGATTCACAATTCTGATTGTGATATATTTGCTCTCTGCGAAACATGGCTTCCATCCGAAGATGAATTAAACTTCCACGATTTTAACATTATTCGCCTGGACCGAGATGATTCATATGGTGGCGTACTTCTGGGGATCAAAAAGTGCTACCCCTTCTATAAAATCTCACTCCCAATAATCTCAGGCATTGAAATCGTCGCTTGCCAAATAAATGTAAAGAATAAAGATCTTTGCATAGCTTCCGTCTATGTCCCTCCGAGGGCATCAATAAACCGCCATCAACTTTGGAGTTCAATTACATTACTTCCATCTCCAGTTCTTATTCTGGGCGATCTGAACTCCCACAGTTCTTCTTGGGGCGAACAATACGATGACAATAGAGCGGGTATTTTCTATGACTTATGCGACGATTTCAACTTGACCATCTTGAACACTGGGGAAGCGACACGAATAGCGAAACCTCCTGCCAGGGAGAGTCGACTTGACATATCTTTGTGTTCTAATTCACTATCATTAGATTGTCTGTGGAAGGTAATCAATGATCCCCATGGTAGTGATCACTTACCAATTATTATCTCAATCACAAATAGTTTTCACAAAACAGACCAGTCAATCCATGTTCCTTATGACCTCACGAGGCATATCGATTGGCAACATTTTGCATCGGCGGTAACCCTTGGTATTGATTCTACCGATCCTCTTCCACCATTAGAAGAGTATCGTTTCCTTTCCGACCTGATGTACAAAAGTGCATTAGAAGCTCAGAAACGACGTGTTCCAAGTGCATCCCTCAAAAGAAAACCCGCCACCCCTGGATGGGATGATGAATGCACTAAGTTGTATCTTGAGATATCCGATGCGTTTAAAGATTATCGTAGACATGAAACATGTGAGCTTTTCGATAAGTACCTCATGCTTGAAAAAAAGCTTAAAAACTTACTCAAAGCAAAGAAATGCAATTACTGGCGTTCGTTTGTAGAGGGACTATCTAGGGAGACCTCGATGACAACGCTTTGGAGAAAGGCTCGTTACATGCGAAACCGCTCATCCTCCAATGAGAGTGAAGAATACTCCATGCAATGGATATTCGACTTCGCTAAAAAGGTTTGTCCAGACTCTGTCCCAACACAACCGAATTTACGGGATACTACCCGAAATAACGGTTCTCTGGACGAACCATTCACAATGTTGGAATTTTCAATGGCACTTCTTTCATCGAATAACTCTGCTCCGGGAAGCGATATGATTAAATTCAACCTTCTAAAAAATCTTCCTGATATCGCTAAAAGACGATTACTTAACCTGTATAACACTCTCATGGAATTAAATATAGTTCCACCCGCATGGAGGCAGGTTAAAGTAATAGCTATTCAAAAGCCTGGGAAACCAGCGTCTGATTACAATTCTTACCGTCCGATCTCTATGCTATCATGTTTAAGGAAATTGTTAGAAAAAATGATCCTATCAAGACTTGACCGTTGGGTTGAATCAAACAACCTACTATCAAATACGCAATTTAGTTTCCGAAAGAGCAAAGGAACAAACGATTGTTTAGCGTTGCTTTCATCTGATATACAACTGGCCTTTGCACACAAGGAGCAATTGGCTTTAGTATTTCTGGATATTAAGGGCGCATTTGATTCAGTTTCCATAGATATACTTGCAGATAGTCTGCACAGTAGTGGTTTGCCAGGAATTTTAAATAACTTTTTGTATAACTTACTGTCAGAAAAACAAATGACCTTTAATCTAGGTCAACTGACAACTTCCAGAATTAGCTACATGGGCATACCCCAAGGCTCATGTTTAAGTCCCGCTGCTTTATAATTTTTATGTTAAAGTTATTGATAACTGCTTGGAAAATAGATGCACGCTAAGACAACTTGCAGACGATGCTGTGATCTCCTTTAGAGGTCCACGTGCCGAAAATCTTGCAAAGAACATTGCAAAATTCCCTAGATAATCTATCCATCTGGGCCAGAAATTTGGGGATCGAGTTTTCACCGCATAAAACCGAATTGGTAGTGTTTACTAGAAAGCGGTTCCCAGCCCAACTGCGTCTCAAGCTGTTGGGAAGAGACATTACCCTGTCTATGACCTTTAAATACCTTGGAGTCATGTTTGATTCAAAATGCACTTGGAGTAATCACTTTGCGTATTTAAAACAGAAATGTCAACAGAGGATCAATTTTCTAAGATCAATTTCCGGGACATGGTGGGGTGCTCACCCGGAAGACCTCATTAAACTCTATAAAACAACTATTCTTTCAGTTCTCGAATATGGCTCTTTTTTGCTTCCTCTCGGCAAGAGATAGCCACCTCATCAAATTGGAACGCATTCAATATCGTTGTCTACGTATTGCCCTTGGCTGTATGCATTCAACGCATAATATGAGCCTGGAGGTTCTGGCAGGAGTAAAACCCTTACAGTACCGCTTCTGGGAGCTCTCATCTAGAATACTGATCAACTGTGGAATCAGTAACAACCTTGTGATTGAAAACTTCGAAGAAATGCTCGAATTGAGTACTCCAGTCAAGATTCTTACGAATCTATATTAACTATATGTCATCCGGATATTAGTCTTCCATGCTATAACCCTCCTAGTGTACGCTTTCCTTATCACAGTTCCTCCATTGATTATGATCTCTCCATGAAACAGGCTATTCAAGGAGTTCCAGAGCAACTTCGACCTATTTTAATTCCCCATATTTTCATCGAAAAGTACCAACATGTCAATTGCAATAGAAGAATTTTCACTGATGGGTCGCGCATTGATGGATCCACTGGTTTCGGTGTTTACAATGAATACTCATCTGCCTTCCGGAAACTTCAGGAACCTTGTTCCGTATATGTTGCTGAGCTGGCAGCAATCAATTTCGCATTGGGGATAATTTCCGACATGCCCATAGACCATTATTTCATCTTCTCGGATAGTCTCAGTTCTATTGAGGCCCTCCAGTCGATGAAAACAGTTAAGCACTCATCTTACTTTCTTTCAAAAATAAGGGAGCAGATGTGGGCGTTGGTCGAAAGATCATTTAGAATTACCTTTGCATGGGTCCCCTCACATTGCTCAATTCCAGGCAATGAGAAGGCGGACTCTAGCAAAGGTGGGCGCACAAGAAGGCGAGATTTTTGAAAGAAGAATTTCACATGATGAATTTTTCCCATTAGTACGTCAGAGTTCTCTTCAAAGTTGGCAAAACGATTGGACAAGTAATTCTCTTGGGCGGTGGTTACATTCCATTATTCCAAATGTTTCGTCGAGATCGTGGTTCAAAGGTCTGGATGTAAGTCGCGGTTTCATTCGTGTGATGTCAAGACTTATGTCCAACCACTACTCGCTAGACGCACATCTCTACAGAATTAACCTCGTCGATAGCAACATATGTAGGTGCGGAACCGGTTATGATGACATCGATCACGCAGTTTGGCATTGCCCGGGTAATGATGCCTCCAGAGCACGACTATTGGATACCCTTGTGGCCCGAGGTGGTATAAAACCCTTCCGCGAAGTAAGAGATGTTTTGGGAATGCGTGATCTTCCCTACATGCAAGCGATTTACGAATTCCTTTGTTTGTAAACAAGAAATTGTCCGTGAGAAAATTTTGTGCACTCACAATCAAAATCCAGGGGCGTCCCACCGGTGGATTGCTAAAAGGCTTGGAATTGCAAATACAACTGTGTCTCGTGTAATAAGAACCTTCAAGGAGCGTCTGAGTGTCCAAAGGAAGGAAGGGAGTGGTCGTAAAAGTGGTCCAATGGACAGTAAAATGGCCAGGAAAGTCGTACAACAATTCAAGAACCGTCCAAACATGTCAATTCGAGATGTCGCTAAAAAGTCTAAGGTGTCAGTCGGTTTTGTGCAGAAAACCATGAAGCGTGCTGGGTTACATGTTTACAAAGTGCAAAAAGCCCCAAACCGGAATGAAAAACAAAACATCACTGCGAAAACCCGCGCCCGGAAACTTTACACGAAGCTGCTCACCAAATCCGGTTGCATCGTGATGGATGACGAAACATACGTCAAGGCCGACTTCCGTCAACTTCCTGGGCAAGAATATTTCGTTGCCAAGTCGAAGTTCGATGTTCCGGAGGATGTTCGAAAAGAAGAAACTATCGAAATTTGCAAAGAAGTTTCTAATCTGGCAGGCGATTTGCGGATGTGGTGAAATAAGTGCTCCCTTCATCACTTCCGGAACAATAAACGGTGCGATTTACACGGAAGAGTGCCTTAAGAAGCGTCTCTTGCCATTCATTAAGAAGCACAAAGGATCAACTCTGTTTTGGCCTGATCTAGCATCCTGCCACTACGCTCGAAACGTATTGGAGTGGTACCGAGCCAACGGAGTCAATTTTGTGCCAAAGGATATGAACCCACCAAATTCACCGGAACTTCGTCCAATTGAAAAATTCTGGGCAATTATGAAAACGGAACTTCGCAAACATCCCAAAACTATAAAAACAGAGCTAGAATTGAAGAAAATTTGGGTAAAAACAACAAAAACACTGGGAAAATCGGTTGTACAAAATTTGATGGGTGGAGTGAAAAGGAAGGTGCGGGCATTCGGGATGGGAGACGAAATTGAATAAAACAAATGTTGTAAATCAAAACTCATTAGTAGTTCTTCATTCCCTGAAAATTTCAAGAAAATCCGATAATCAGTTTAATTTTGATGAGTATATATGTGTGTGCCATTTTTATCGAATACACCCTTTACGGCATGGTACGGCGCCCACACTAAAACACCATATTCTAATATACTACGTACCAGCGCACAGTAGAGCGACTTCAAGCAGTAAACGTCTTCAAACTGCTTCGTATTTCGTTTGACGAATCCAAGTACCGCGTAGGCTTTAGCGGTCGTTTTGCTGTCAAGTAGTACACCGAGATCCTTTACTGTGCTCACTCTAGCGATACTGGTTGTCTCCATTCTGTAATCGAAGAAGGTTGCATTCCTTGTTCGAACGAATGTGATGGCGTTACATTTACGGACGTTGACTTCCATGCCTTGCACCAACTCAACAATGCGTCGATATCAGCTTGGATAGAACAGCAATTAACTAACGATGAAACCGCGCGGTAGAACTTCAGGTCGCGAACATTATTTTTGGCGATTTAATCGTTTCACAAAGATCGTTGACCAATAGCACAAAAAGAAGTGGACCCAAATGATTCCCTTGAGGCACACCAGACGTGATATCGAATGGATCCGAGCACGTCCCATTAATTCGTACGTAGGCACAACGCTCCGTTAGGTAGGAGAATATCCATTGCGTCAACAAAGCGGGCAAGCCCGTTCTATTAAATTTATCCACCATCAAAGAATGCGGCACTCTATCAAATGCTTTGGTGAAATTTGTTGACGCTTTTCCAATTCGTTGACCAACGAAGAAACGAAAGTCATCAGGTTGGTTATGGTTGAGCGTTTTTTCATGAATCCATGCTGAAACTCGGAGATGACATGATGCACGTGAGGATAAAGCGAATCGTGGTGAGGCTTTCAAAAACCTTCGGCAAACAGCTCAGGATCGAGATGCCACGGTAATTTTCGATGTTGTGTATACTGCCAGTCTTGTGAATCGGAGTAATAGCAGCTGTTTTCCAAGCACTTGGGAAAATACCTTCTACAATCTAACGATTGAAAAGAATAATGGCAGGCACGGTAAGCGAATCATCACACTGCTTGATGAAGATCGGGGAGACACGATCTGGTCCAGCGCCTTTGGAGTCATCTATCCCTTGCAGCTTTCTCAGCACGGCCGCCTGGGAGAAGTTAAAATGCGCCATGTTGAAGTCGTATCGAGGCAAACTGTCCAGGTACGCTTCAGACGAAGGTGATCGGTTGTTACTTAGCACACTTCGAAAGAAGGACGAGAACAAATTTGCCGAGTCGAGTGGAGTTTCGGCTGTTGTATCGTTGTAGAAAACGCGCTGAGGAATTCCATTGTTCTGCTTTCTGCTTCTCATGAACGTCCAAAACGATTTGGGATCCTGCTTGAATCTTTCTTCTGTACGATGAATGTAGTTGCTAAAGCATCGCACATGCAAAGAGTTATATTCGCTCTCTAAGTCACGCAGCTCCACCTTTCGCTATACATCCCTCGACCGAAAAAAGCGTTTTCTAGCCTTCCGTGAGGCGATTTCGTAGATGTTGAAGCTCACTGTTCCACCAAGGTTGTCTGGTCCCCAAAAAACGGCGTCGTTGCTTCACCGGGACAGCATCACGAACAATTGAAAAAATTCGTTGATAAAAGACGGAAACCGCCTCTTCCATATTACACCCAACAAGACACTCATCCCAGCGAACGGCAGAAATTAATTCATTAAGCGATGCGAAGTCACAATGGTTGAAATCAAAGTGAAGAGAGTCCGAAACATTCAAATCATCGCACTTGCTAGTGGTTTCAAATTTGAGTACGAATGTCTTGTGGTGATGATCGATTCTCAACAATGGCAACGGTGCCTCCAGTAGCTCGACACACTTATCGTCATTCACAAATGCCAGATCGAGAAGCCTCCCATTAACGTTAAATAATTAACTTGATAAAGACCACAGCCTACGATCGATTCTATCAGGGCTGTCTCTTGCTCAGACGAGGCATTGATCGGCAAAAAGGAGTTTATTTCAACATCGTGCATCCAACACAAGTGGGGATATTGCAAACATATTTTTGTATGTATCTTGTTACCTATTAATCAATTATGAGTTGATACCTGTCATCACATTTCACAATTTGGAGGTAGTACTGGCTGAATCTGACGTGCATGCATGTGAAACTTACTTTGATTGCGGCATTCAAGTGTTTCTAGATCGACTTCTAAAGTATCCAAGTAAGCGAACTCAGCCACCGTTAGAAAACCATCAATGGATACATCACACTTCACTTCGGTCAATGTTTTTCAAGCAAACTTAAAACTCATCTTTTCGGGCTTTGCATCCGCAGTGGGTAGTTGTAAATCCAAGTGCGATCAAAATGATTACGCTAACAAGCTCTTTACGCAGAGGTGCTATTGTCATTTCCACGCGATTGAAAGCACTTCTGCCAGGAGCTCTCGTAGCGACAAAAAATTCATCCAGTTTATGTTCCAAAAAATGATGAACAGCTACCTGGATAACTTATCGTAAGTTTTCGTCCGGACCACCATCGACTGTGATAATAACTATAGGCTTGACGGTAACATCTATTTTCATGATAGAATCGAACTCTTCCAATTCTAACAGCCGCTTGAAGTCTACCGCATGGGAGTAGGCAGTAGAAGATGCGTGCTTCCCCGATCAGATGGCATTATAAGTGGGTCCTGAGTACTCCATGACTTCAGCTTGCCTCAATCCTTTACGTTAAACCTCGATATCAGCTTTGGCACATGGGATCAGCTTATGACGTTGAGCCACAACCCAATCTTGATCTGGGAGAGTTATTTTATATTCACCATGCAGAAGTTTCGGCGCTTTTTCATTAGCTGCTATAAGTCCTATTACGACCCTGGGCCCAACGATTGAAGCAATCTGCCCAAGAGATCTTATAGTAGCAGTAGAAAACTGCCCATCTTGGTGCTCACACTGCTTCACGATACTGGCTCGAAGCAATTTAATCTGGCACAGTCTTTATGTGCAGTTTGCCCTCTGTTATATTGAATCGACAAGGAAGTTGTCGGAGATAAGTTGTTGATCTGCTGAGATTAAACGCTTCCGGTTGCTGCGGAATTTTGATACGCTGCTTTTCTTGCTTCGACACCATTTTGACAACTGAATAGAAAATGGCAAAAACAAAATAAACTCAACATTCCGTACGCATACACCTACAAAATGAAGTTTTCTAAATGCACGATTTAAAAAACTACGTCATATTTGAGTCAACCAAGTGTTGACGTTCCATCCCTTGGTGGCCAAACAATGGCTCAATAAGGCAAAAAATAATCCAGCGGAAAAGCATCATCCACCCTCAAAACAAAAGGGGAAAACAATCATGAATCTCTTACATGGAGACATCATCCTGTAGCTCTTGAACTGAAGTATCGTCCAAATGTCCATTCGAACCCACAACGCTGAGATCACAGACAAATTCAACGCCTTCGGCACGTTAGGTCAACACGTTCATGAAGAACGCTGAATTTTACTCCTTTCTATAAGCATGAGCGAATATCTCAACTGATAATAATTCGAGTTATATTAGCTATTTGCTGCCCAATCTGTTGTCGCCAATAATAAAAGTTCAGTCTCATTAACTTATCTGATATAGGTTTGTTCTTATCTTTGAATTAACCCTCAAGGGTTCCTGTCATACTGCTGTGTCGTGACTGACCTTTGACTTGTTCAAGCTCTAGCGCAGCACCAACGTATTCTGTTTTTTTCTTTTTAATTTGTTTTAACTTTCCAGTGCTTCTTACTTAATTACATAAGATTATTCTTACCGCTAAACTTTCTCATTTTGATGTTGTTTTTTCGTATTAACGTGACTTTTAGCCCGAGGCCGGTTGGTCACGCTAGGGAGACTACCTGGACCCTATATATCGAACCCAACAGCGCATGGACCGGAACCAACGGCTTTACACAAACGTTATCAGAGATATTTCGACTCAGAAAATCCCAGCGGTGTCGACTGGAATTGATCCGGACCGACTGGGACGAGAGGCAACCACGCTTATCAATACACAATCGTACTGCCTATTAATTTAATTTCAATTTTTATTTTGTTTGTAAAATCATATCAACGACTTTTTTCCACTGTACTCCACGTTCCCGGGACACTATCGTACCTCGTTAGAACAGTCATCACACTATTTGGCTGATTTTTACAGCCAACACAATTAAATAATGAATTAATATCTGGGTGAAATCACCCTTGATCCCATGTTCACTAGTTTTGCCAGATCATCACTAGATCAGAAGACAAGTTGGGGCGTCATATGAGAGTATTATCGTTATTTAAATCGAGAAATGGTGATATCCGGTGACAAATAGTCTACTTATGTCAGATTGTCAAGCATATATTCATTCTCAACCATATCACAAAGTTCCTAGTACAAGCTTCGCTCATGGATTTTTAAACCTAAAACATTTTCAAGACGAGCGCTTGCTTTTCACACGAAGAACTTCAAAAAGTTTTTTATTTTAAATGTCATACTAGAATTCCAGAATAATTTGAAGTCAGTGTTAAAGATGTTTGCAAAACAGCTATAATTATACACTGTAGTGTTCTTTAATTATCCTAATAATAAGAACACTCCCAAGTGCCTTGTGGTCGCTTGTTATCGGCAAATTTAACGGTAAATGCTCTGTTCTGGTAACATCCATTTAATAGCTTTAGCAAACAAAAGGTTCATATAATTGTGACCTAAAAACTAACTTGTAGTACATTGTTAATTGGAATTCCATACTCGTATATGAACTCGACAGAATGCAACAGAGTGTAAACAGACACACCCATAGCAGATTCAACCAACAGCCAAATCCACATGATGTCTGCACAGACCGAGTGACCACTGATATGCAGAAGAAACACTTCTCCAGGCGGGGTGTCTTCAGATGCAATTTGTTTTTACAATTTCACACCCTTCAACAAAAATGTCACATTTACAGCACCATTTTTATCAACTTCCACAGCAGGACACGTTCTGCAGTAATTGATAAGTAGTTTCAATTTTCTCATTTCCCGCACTTTCCTGCTTGGAAAAGATAGTAGAAATCCACGGTCCATTCAGTCTCCTTTTAGTTTGAGAAAAATCTCGTCGCTTCCGTCATTTCCGCTTTTCATCTCAGTTTTTCTGAAGAACTGCAAATTGAATGAAATTGAAGATGAAACAACAAGCCAAAATGGACAAGTTGGCTCTTCTCCATCGTTTGCTACCTCTCCTAACTGAAAGCGATCGTCTTGAGAAGTTCCTAGGGTTGATATGCGTAAAAGTCTTTGACATTAAACAGAAACTCCACTCCACCAAAGTCAACCCTGGGAAAATTACTTACCGCACGAACCGCCAACGCACAGTGGGAAACAAATTAAGAAAACGGTAGGAGTTTCTTGGAACGAACCATTCGGTGATTGGGGGTGTCTGAATAAAATGATTCTTACGTGACAAATGCCTGTACTGTGATCAAAGCCTCACGGATTTTAGATACTCAAATCATTTTCCACAGTTTTCCTCAGTGTGCAACGCAACCAACACTCTGGAAAACTAAATTTCCTCACGTATATTTTTTGGCACTTTTGCTTTCGCCTGCTTTTCTTAGTTTTTTTTTTATTTCGACTGACAAGTTTCTCAAAAATGAAACACGAACAAAGTTGTCCCAATAGCTTATTTAGTGAAATGCAAAATTGTTATCTTGCCGTCTAACCAAACTGACTTGCTCTGCTACAGTTTTTCTCGGGCATTCTTTTTTTTTTCTTAGCTCTGCGGATCAGAAGTTGTCTCCTTCACGAATCGAAATTAAAACTATTGGAAAATCCCTTTCAAAAAGCCCGGCAAAGTTTTTCTCATCCTCATTCACACTGGGTGTTCCTCAGCAAGTGTTAAATAGAAAAAGAAAAAAACTTAGCTGCGGTGACTTGTGAGTGAATGAATGAGTAAAGATAAGATGGTTTGTTGTTGTTGTTGCTGCTGTTGCCGGTGCTTCCTCCCAACTCACTGTCACAGTTCTCAATAGCAGAAGAACTTTTCTTTCTGGTTCGAAGGAAAGCCACGCCAAGAAAACCGAGGATTGTGGCTTTTATTAGTATAGTTTGCAGTCTTCGTTTTTTTTTCACTCAACACTTTGGCCAGCTTGGGATGGACTGAAAACGACGGCAGCCTTGCAAGCCTGGAAGAGAAGCGAGATAATTTCCATTCATGGTAAATCTCGGTGTCTTTTCAGGCTTAATGCGATTAACTGCACTTCAAACGAGTATTTTGGAGAATGGGAAGACTCTTCACCTGTTTATTGGTTTTGGATTCGGTTTTGAAAGGTTTGGTTGTAAGGAAGGAAGGTCTTGTACATAAAAATTGCAAAAAAATCACAGGCATTGCCTTTGGTGAGAGGATTAAAGAAGGACTAATGCAAAATAATCCAATACAATACTTCTTAGGCAATTCAATCTTATTGTTAATCGCAACTAGCTGATAGCCGGCTCTTAACTGCAGTAAACGAACATTCGTTTTCTGTACCATTGGTGCATTAAGTTGTGATCTCTGGCCATGGAAGTTGAAAAATTATACAATCCAAAAATGCATAGGCTTGTGACCAAGAATCGAACCCACAATATTCCATCTCGGTCTTTCAGTCGATAACAATCTAGCCCAGGAAGTTGAAAATTACAACAATTTAGAATTTGTTAATAGATCAAACTTCATGGTCACTTTACAGAAATTTCTGTCCATTCCAAACCTGGAAGTTCTAGCAGTCGTAATAGATAGACATTTCATGAATTCCTTAAAGGAATGTAATACCTTTGGAATTCATCATTGGTCGATCTGATCCATTATATCGTCATTGTGCTGTGAAAATAGGTGGAGCTAATCGTCAGGGGAATGTGCCTTTTTAGCTCAACGTTGCTAATGAGGCAACAGCAATGCTCGAGGTTCGAAACGAAGATTTTTTTCATTCATTTCTAGCTGCACAATGCCATCCCTGCTGTTAGCGAAATGAAAACGAAATTTCATGTTATTCTTAGAACTTCTGTCCACTATTGCAAGTTCCTCGAGTAACAGTGCATTCGGAATGTCGTCCAGTTGCGTACGTTTAGTCATTTACTATTTTTGAGGATCAAATCACGCTTGTAACGTTTGCATTTAAAAAAAAAATGGTCAAAAATTACCGATTTTTCAACCCATGAGTCAGCAGACAAAATTTGAGTCGAACTCTAATTGTGATGGCAAAAACAGTGAAGCAACTCCGTTCAGAAGTGTGCGCGTTCAAAGAACGGCACCCCACCACGTCGTAAAAGGACATCGTCCGGCACTTTGTGGACGCCGGATACGCCCGTTCCGGCATCTACAACATCTTGGAAGTATTAGACAACAACCAGAGCATCGAAAGAAAGCCTGGTTCCGGACGGCCGACGAACCTGAGCGACAAGAAGCTCCAAAGGATGCTGAAGAGGAAGACCGAGGGAAAACTAACTACATCGCTGCGTGCGCTTGGCCGGGAGGTCGGTTCAACCGGCCAAACAGTGAAAAAGTACCTGGCAAACATAAACATACATATCAGGAAGCGAAAGTCGCGTCCACTGGTTTCGGAGCTGCAGATTTTAAATTTTCCACTTTTATTTTCTTGACTTTACAGTGCAGTCGAATTTTAAATAGCTCCGACGCGCTGTGTTTTTTTTTTTTTGTCGTATTATTTTCGATCGTCAGCATGGTTAACAATGAGTTGCAAAATTTGCAAAAGTGGCGGTATCGACAACCGATTTTTGTGGAAGTGTGAAAGCTGCTCAAAACGTTTCCATGCTGCCTGCATCGGTGTGAAACGGGAGCATGAGGATGTTGTTCGAGATTACATGCTTCCCCCATGTCGTGATTGTCAACCGCGTGTCAGCGTCGAACTGAATTTAAAGGAGCTGATTCAGCAGCAAGCGCTTCTTTCTGATCAAATTAAGCTTCAAACTGACGTGAATCATCGTGCGACCCAAAAACTTCAGAACGGCAGCGTATTCCACGAAGTTCTTGACCGTATTGAGGCACAGCTCGACGGTATAAAAAACGAGCTAAGTTCAGCTGTTAAAAGTAGCTCCACCGCAACCACTCTCACCGCCATAAAAAACCACGTATCGTCACTTTTTGATGATACAATGGATATAGTAAAACAAAGTGTATCGGAATCACTGAAGGCATCGATAATTGAAATTAAGCATGAAATGAGGCAAATTGGCAGTGCAACTCAAGAAATCGCTGCCAGTTTTGAGAATCACACAATTAAGATGCATCAGATACAACCCACTGGCACTGATGTATTAGATGAACTGAAAGCGTTAACGTCGGCTATTTGTCAGTTGGAATATAATTTTCACAATTTAAACACCCCGCCTCCATGCCGTTCTTCGAACTTAGCTGATGAACTCGATGATGTGAATATAAGTTTATTTACTTCGTCATTGCGTCATACTACAGAACAAGGATGGAGGTGGATCAATGGAAGACACACATCATGGAAAATATGGAAAGCTGATTTGAGTCAACACGCAACAACGAGTAAGACCAGACGCGGTCGAAGAAGGCAATGCAAAAACAGCCCTGATAGTGACAACATCTTCAACACCAGGAACAACTATAACAGCTGTAACAGAAATACTTTTAACAACAATAACCATTAGGACAGAAACAATATTAATAACGTCAACAACTACAACAACAATAACAACATTTGGAAAAATAGACCCAACGACTGCATTCTCCCTCCTGACGAATCTTACCGATCATATTTGCACGGTAGACGGAATGAATTGGCACAACCCAGCACAAGCCAGCATGTGAGTTTTCTGTATTAACGACGCCAGACTTACCTGAAGTCAATAATAGTAAGAGTATCATAGATAGTAAGGAAATAATCATTTATTGCCAAAACTTCAACAGAATGAAGAGCGCGGTAAAGGTTAATGAAATCTATAAACTGGTTGCCGCAAGTAGTTTTCCCATCATTTTAGGCACTGAAACTAGTAGGGACGCTAGTATAAATAATGAAGAAGTTTTCGGTGATCATTTCAACGTTTTTAGAGATGATCGTGATAAATCATTATCCAACAAAAAATCTGGTGGAGGAGTATTAATTGCAGTTAGTACCGATCATGAATGTGAACAAATTGCATCCAGTAAGTTCAAGGAGTTTGATCATGTTTGGGTCAAATCCGTCATTGGAAATCAAACTCATATTTTTGCATTATTGTATTTTCCTCCAGAAAGTGCAAAAAAAGAATCATATAAATTGTACTTTGAAACTGCTGATAATATTATTTCAAAATTTGCACCTGAATCAAATGTTCATATATATGGTCCCCTCTCAGAGGTAAAATTGGCCACCTTGTCGGTGGGGGAGGCTTATCCCAATGTAATTAATAAAACCGATGGGAAGACCAAGATTTGGACCGGAAGTAAAAGAACAACTTATCCTCCACTTTTTTTCCACCCCCACGCCAGAAAATATATATAAAAAAACATAAAAACAGGGTGTGACAGGCCCCCAATCACTCCTTCTAATTTTTACTCTCAAAAAAAAGGGAAACGCCAAAAATTCCCTTTTCTTTTTCGTGGCAACTTATGTTGTTGTTTATCCATTTGCTTCAAGGAATGAAAAACCAAAAAACCTGGTTTACCCAGGGTTAAATAAGAGAGATTAAAAACAAAATTTTCGAAAACGGTGAATGTTTTGATCATGGTAAATATCTGACTGTTCGAAATGAAGCACAAAGCCACAGAAAAGTGTTACTTTATACTGACGATGACAAGCATGTTTATTAGAGATAGGACGCGGAGGGCCCGCTTAGGAAACACGAGTAGTAGATTTAACCTTTCCAAGTAGTTTATTTTAGCAACAGTGGGAGGGTCCGCTCAGTGAGGGTCTAGTGTTTGACTTACTATAGAAGAGGGGTGTTAATCACAGTACTTCCATTTCACTTCTGGTTCAGCTCCATATCGGTTTCGTTTCGATTCCGTTTCGTCTCCATTTCGGTTCTATTTCGGGTCCGCTTTGGTTTCGTTTCGATTCCATTTAAATTCCATAACAATTCCATTTCGGTTCTATTCCGGTTCCGTTTCGAATCCGTTTTGCATCCATTTCAATTTAATTTCGATTCCGTTTCGGTTCCATTTCAGTGTAATTTCGATTCCATTTCAATTTCTGCTCAAGAATAAGTGTTTAAAGTAAAGACCCTCTCGTAGGTCAAATTTGTCACCTTGTCGACGGTGAGAGGGCTTATCTCATGTTATAACGTGCATGTGAGACCAAGAATTTGACCAGTAGTGAAAGTATCACATTTTCTTATCATTTATTTCACTGCCACGTCGTAGAACGTTTATATAAAGGCACTAACATCAGGTGTGATACTAGCGGGCTATGCCGCAATTCACTCTTAGACTTCTTACTATCAATCTAAGGGAAACGACTAAAAGTACACTTTTCATTTTATTGACAACTTATGTTGTTACTCATCCATTTTTTTATGGAATGAATAACCAAAATACCTGTTTGCTCATGGTATAATAACTAAATGTAATTGCAACATTTTCGAAAGGGGTGAATATTTTGATCAGGGTAATTATCTGACTGTTCGAAATGAAGCACATAGTCATAGAAAAGTGTTACTTGAGACTGACGACGACAAGCATGTATATTAGAGATAGGACGCGGAGGGCCCGCTTAGGGAACACCATTGGAACAATAGAACGAACCTTTCCATGTATGAATCCTGGAAAATGTGAGCTTTTTAGTGGAATACCTGTAACTGGAAAATTAGAGGAGGAATTGGTAGTTTCCGTTTGATCTCAGCTACATTTGTTGCTTGTCTTGACGGATACGCGTGTTTCGTCTACGGTGTGCGGACTTCTTCAGTCTCGTGTACTAATATCGACTCTCGAGTGTTAGTGCATGGCACTGGGGGGGTCTGCGCATTGTGGACGGGATGCGCGTGTCTGTCGGGACGGGCGATGGAGGTGGTTGGGGTTGGATGGGGGTTGCTAGTCTTTCTTCTTATTTTATCGTTATCTTTCCATGCAATTTATAGCATGTGTCCTCCATACCAGATAATAAATAAATAGAAAAGAAGAAACTAGATAGGAAATAGAACTGTTCTTTTCCAAGTGTCAGATTAGTTAGTCAGTGATTTGAAATATTGTTAAGTTTGGGATGGGGATGGTTACTAGATCCAAAGCTAGGCTAGAATTTAAAATGTTGTTGTCTAAATTTAATCCAGTATTTTTTTTTTAAGCCTTTTTGATTCAAACATCATTACTTCTGGTTCATGCTGTTCAAGTTTTGTTAGGTTAGGAATTCGGAATTCTTAGTCAGAGAAACGAAAATATCGTCGTGAAAATATCACCAATAATCTCTCACCTACGCCCTGCATACTATGAAACACTAACACTCTCTTCGCTCTTATTTTCTTATTGATTTCATGATCGAGAACGGCTGTGAAATGGATCGATTGAAGTGCGAAGAACCTGCTCAGCCCTAGGCTACATGCGGTTTTGACAAGGAAGTGATCATATCTATTTCAAGAAAAAGTACATGTGAAGCATCCTCGAAAAAATCAAAGACAGCACTCAAAGATAAGTATATGCGAAATCAAAACTGTCAAACTATCAAAAACATTCATCTTACTTAAGATGAAAAAGTTATATTACAGTCACTACTAGTTTCAAATCACAAACAAATTAAACATTTCAGATCATTTTGTAGCAACGCCCATCTCAAAAAAAAAACACAACAACCACCCCCCCCCCACCCCCTACCTATCCCCCCCCCGCTCTCGAACAAGCCCCCCATACCCATGCGCCCATTCCCCCCTACCCCCCCCCTTCGTTTTGATTTGCTTTGCCTTTGCCCCCCCAACCAATGCAACAAAAAAAAAAAAATGAAAATGAATCAAATGTATTAGGTGTATTCTTAGAAAATGTCTTTTTTTTTTGCAAATTTGATGCTTTATTGTGAAAAAATGGTTATACATTTATTGTTCAAAGTATTGGCCATCGCTAGCTATAACTTTTTCCCATCTTTGTGGTAGTTGACGGATACCCTCTCGGAAAAATGATGCTGGTTTGGCGGCTATCCACGAATCGATCCATTTTTTGACTTCGTCATAATTACGGAAGTGCTGGTCAGCCAGGCCATGTTGCATCGATCGGAAGAGATGGTAATCGGATGGCGCAATGTCCGGACTATATGGCGGGTGGGGTAGGACATCCCACTTGAGCGTTTCCAAGTATGTTTTCACCGGCTGTGCAACATGTGGCCGAGCATTGTCATGTTGCAAAATGACTTTGTTGTGTTTTTTAGCGTATTGCGGCCGATTTTCACGCAATGCACGGCTCAAACGCATCAGTTGTCGCCGGTAGACTTCGCCCGTGATGGTTTCTTTTGGTTGCAACAGCTCATAGTAGACCACACCCAGCTGGTCCCACCAAATACACAGCATGATTTTCTGGCCATGAATATTGGGATTGGCCGTCGATGTTGTGGCATGACCGGGGTATCCATACGTTGCCTTACGTTTTGGATTGTCGTAATGGATCCACTTTTCGTCACCAGTCACAATTCGATCCAAAAAACCCTTCCGTATGTGCCGTTTAAGCAGCTCTTCGCATGTGAAAAAACGGCGCTCAACGTCTCTCGGCCGCAATTCGTATGGCACCCAATGACCGACCTTTCGAATCATTCCCAATGCTTTCAAACGCTTACTAATGGCTGGTTGGTTAACTCTCAATGCTGCTGCAAGTTCTTTTTGCGTTTGTGAGGGGTCTTGGTCGACAACACCACAAAGTTGGACGGTGATTTGTCCAAACCATATTTGATTTTAGACAAGCGGACTACGGAGTTATAAAAAATAAGTTAAACTCTATCGATTGGCAAACTATAATTCGCAATTTAAACCTAGAGCAAGCTGTGGATACGTTCTATCAAATCATTTACAATATATTAGAGTCAACAGTACCCAAGAAGCAACATAAACAATCAAATGGGTCTAAAGCTCCAGTATGGTACAATAGAACAATTACGAATCTTAAAAATAGAAAGCAAAAAGTTCATAAAGCTTACAAAAAAGACAAAAATGATGTTAACCTCTCAATTTATTTGACAATATGTGAGCAGTTAAATTTTGAAATGAAAAATGCGTATGAAGAGTATAACATTCAAGTTGAAAATAACATCAAGTTAGATCCAAAATCTTTTTTCAGCTTCGCTAAGGAAAAACAAAAATCGAAGAATTTTCCAGCCAAAATGCAACCTAACGATAAAATCAGAAAAACTACTTATGACATCAGTCATTGATTCAAGATGTTTACACATCTCCTGGCGAAAATGACAGGGATTATAAATACTTTACACACCTTCCTGAGCCACTGAGTGACATTTCAGTTGATAATATATCCCTCAACGAAATCTTTCTTTCTCTAAATACTTTGGATGCATCAAAGGGTGCAGGACCAGATGGTTTGCCTTCAGTATTCTTAAAGTCAGTATCAACGGAGCTAGCAAAACCTTTGTTTTGGCTGTTTAACCTTTCTCTAGAATCCAGTATTCTTCCATCAATTTGGAGAGAATCGTTTTTAATTCCGATATTCAAAAGTGGAAAAAAAGCAGATATAAAAAAATTATCGAGGGATTGCCATATTATCATGCATTACTAAATTGTTCGAGTCCATAATCAATCAAAAAAATTTCTCTCAAGTTGAAAATTTAATCTCTAGCAAACAACATGGGTTTGTTTAAGGACGTTCAACGACTAAAAATTTATTAAACTTTGTTACATTTTCTATAAATGCAATGAATAGAGGAAATTATGTTGAGGCATTATATACTGACTTTAGTAAAGCATTTGATAGAGTCGACATCCCTCTATTACTTTTTTAAATTATCCAAGCTAGGATTCAATTGCGGACTATTAAAGTGGGTTCAGCTATACTTGACTGGTAGAACACTTGAGGGAAATTTGTCATACCACAGGGTTCCCATCTTGGCCCATTACTGTTCATTTTGTTTGTTAACGATGTAGACCACGTTTTAAGTCGCCTGAACGTTTCAATATATGCAGATGATATGAAACTTTATCAGAAATATGTAAATCATCTGATCTTGTGGTATTTCAAAATGAAATTAATAATTTTCACAACTGGTGTTCAAAAAATTTGCTGGAGCCTAATGTGAAAAAAGCAATTCTATATCATTTACGAGAAAACCCGTGATAAGGCAAGAAGCAATAACTATAGGCCAGAACACAGTTCAAAGATGCAGTGAAGTTAGAGACTTAGGTATTATAATTGACACAAAATTAACGTATGCTGATCACTATAATAACATTATAAATAAGGCAAACAACATGCTAGGGTTTATTAAAAGATTTAGCTTTCACTTTAAAGATCCATACACAATCAAAACGTTGTACATAGCATATGTGAGACCCCTTCTTGAATATTGTAGTATAGTTTGGGCTCCATATCAAGATACTCATGCAAACCGTTTTGAATCAGTCCAAAAACAGTTTTTATTGTTTGCTCTACGTAAATTAGGTTGGACGACTTTACCGCTACCTTCCTATGAGTCACGATGCATGTTGATAAATTTAGACGAGCATAAAAAGCAAAGAGAGTTTGCAATGATAGCTTTTATAAACGACGTTATTGCACAAAGAGTGAATACTACAGATATATTAGAAAACCTAAATGTTTATACTCCCACTCGTATTCCAAAAAATAGATTTTTATTTATTATTAACAAAACAAATAATGACAACAATAGGCCACTACAAACAATAATGACGTTTTATAACAAAAACAACTATACAAAAAAAGTAGCAATAAACAAAACCACACCTAAAAAAAAATTTTTTTTAAAAGTATCACCTAGCAACCTATGTATAAATAAATATAAAAAATATAATATAAAAAAAAAAGTGGCCCTTTTGATTGACGACAAATAAATAAATAGATTCAAAATGCTAAATAAGTACATATTCGTTGAGAATTGTACAGTTCTAGTAAATGGAGACTTTGTGTAATTTTTGAATAAACTCGTTGCAGTTCAAAACCGGACAAGACCACTCGCGCCAATTGATCCTGCTCTAATTCTATAGAGTCTATACTCAAGTAACATTGCCAAGACCAGCCAGTTTTATTAGGTTTTATTAAAGTTATATGAAAGCCACTAGATATCAATTTGGTTTTATTATGGCACCAAGAGGTGTCAATAGATTTCATATTTTAGCCCGGTTTATGACTACCTACACAGTTTGTTTGCAACGATCTTTAAACCTTGTTTTTTCAACTTCCTTTTAACACCTATCAATGGTTTTATTTCGACTTTATGAACTCGTAATATGCTATTTTGAATTGCCGTTTTAGGACTCATTCATATTATCTTATTATGATCAGTTGAAAAAGCATTTCAAACCATTTTGCCTTCAGTAATTGCAATCAACGGCAAATTGGTTTTAAAGTAGTCACTACGAAGATAAATTGGCTTTTTGGCAAAACTGAGACTTTTTTTTCAATCGTCATGATGAAATACAAGGAATACCTAAAATGTGGAAAAATATATATCCCAAATGTTACATGTAATGCATGTAAACTGTAGATCGGAGACCAATTTCGGCATTATTTTGGATAACCTTATAAAATTACAACGATTTTCAGGAAATTCATGATTTATTCATCAAATATATTCATATTAATTTTATTTTTGT
>JAHHFK020002029.1:0-31048 GCA_024533555.2 Aedes koreicus | reverse complement strand
AAGTATTTGATTTGGCAGGCCATATGTAGTTGTGATCTCTTCGGAAACTAAGAAGAAAGCAAATGGTACCGATGATTTCAAGATGGAGAATCGTCACGGTGGACCTATCTGAGGATGCCGTACGGAACCTGATGGCGGGTTTACCACAGAAAGTTTGAGCATTTTACAGAAAGAAGGAATAACATTTTAATCAACTGTTTCTAATGTAGATATAACTCTATTATTGTGAAATAAACAATCGGTTTTGTTGAATATGTGTAATTTTTTTGCTGCTATAATTTAAGTGCTGACTCCAAAGCGCGACGATAAACAAAACACGTCGGCCAAAGCCTGATCGCGAAAGCTGTACACGATGATGCTGACGAAGTTTGATTGCGTGGTACAGGACGATGAAACTTACGTCAAGGCAGACTATAAACAGCTTCCTGGACAGGAATTTTATATGGCAACCGGACGGGAAAAGGTGGCAGATATTTTCAAGCACATTAAACTGTCAAAGTTCGCGGAGAAATATCAGGTCTGGCAGGCCATCTGTACCAGTGGCTTGAAGAGCAACGTTTACATTGCGACCGGAACCGTCAACCAGGAAATTTATTTGAGCGAGTGCCTATAAAAACATCTTCTGCCTTTCCTGAAGCGACAAAATTGTTCCGTTCTATTTTTGCCGGATTTGGCATCTTGCCATTACGGAAAAAAGGCCATGGAGTGGTATGCTGCCAACAACGTCCCCATGGCAGCCTAAGGACAAGAACCCTCCCATTTCGCCCGAGCTCCGCCCAATCGAACAATATTGGGCCATCGGCTGGCGGAACCTTAAGAAGACTCAAAAAGCTGTTGTGAGTGAGAAACAGTTCAAGACAAACTGGCGTTCTGCGGCGAATAAAGTGGACAAGGAGACTGTACAAAATCTTATGGCAGGTATTATACGAAAGACCTGACAATTTGCATTCGATAAAAAGGAAGCTTAGCTGAATATTTCTCCTGTATTCTGTATTAACTGAACTTGAAAAAGAAAAAGCTATGCATTTAGAATCCGGAATAATGAAATCATCTGTATCTCGGTAACGGATTGTCGTACAAATAAGTTTAATTATTAATACATCAAAACAAAGGTAATTCACTGTACTTTAAGGAAAAAATTGTACAGCTTTGAGTCCATCGTCTTATTTGTCACGAACACTTTGGTCTTTTGCTCCGCAGCAGTATAGTCCCTTGCCAAATCATAGTTTTTGTCTCATTGGTCTCTAAAAGCAAACTGAAAATTCGCAGGAACTTCTTCTCGTGCCGTCGCCATGTAGAATTTTTTCAGGAAGCTGTCCGAAATCCATTTTGACGTAGGTTTCATCGTCGATGAGCAGGCATCCTTGGTACTTCGTCAAAACCTGCTGGTACAATTTCCGAGCTCGAGTTTTGGTGACGAAACTTTGCTTCAACGTTCTGTTTGCTTGCTTGCTTGCTGGCTCGATAAGAACGATATCCTGCTCGCAAACGAATTCCTCGAACGGTACTGCGAGTAGCAGCGTATTTTTGTGCGAATTCATTATCTGATAGTCCAGAGTTTGCTCTGACGATTCTCAGCACCTTCTGGTTCAGCTCGCGGTCATATGTTCCACTACGACGCTTACCTTGAGGCACTCGATCCACGCTCTTTAGCTTCCTGAAATGTTTGAGCACATCATACACGGTTGGTTTGGCGATTTTCAACGTTTTTGCGATTTTTATTGCGGACCACGTTGGATTATCAACGTGGGTGTGCAGATTTTTTTCTCTCCTCTCGGCTTCCATCTGGAATAACTTTTGACTGACTGCACGAAACACCGTGGTTTATACCACAGCAAGTGGGCGCTTAGGTTAACAAACCGCTGTAAAAGAATTTTTGCAGCGGTCACTTTCCATGCCGCTGCAACACAATAAGTGATTCCGGATTCTAACTGGACAGAACTTTAACGATGGATGATTCAATAATTTGTGTCATCATTTTATCCACTTGTCGTATGACTTTCCATCGGTAGTTAATCAATTTCCGATAATTCGTGCTAATGGCCATACGTGTACTAGCGCACATTGTAAGACCCACCGAGGTCGTCATCGTCATCGCCGAGGTGGTTTCACTTTCTTCCCTTTCAGTGTACATCATCTCACGACTGCATCATTGACCATAGCACGGAGCATTCGGGTTTTGCATCCGAAAAACCGGTCGTTGCCTTCCAGCTGATAGCACCTAACAAATGTGACCTCCAAGCAGCTTCCAGCCATCCACGCCGAGGTAGTGTAATGAAGTGGAAATTAGCATTTTCCACACAGCAACGCTTTCCCGACAAATCTAGTAAAGAGCAAGAGATTTCGCCGGTTTCCGTTCCTACTTGGTCGACAGACCGCTGGCAGAGACAAATGAACTTTGAAGCTTTTCGTGGATTTTCGCTTTCGGGCGGCAAGCGGAAGATGGAAAACGAGTTTTCCCACGTCTTAGCTACAATTGAACATTTGCGACAGGAGTTGACTTCACGAAAGCGTTGCATTTCGCAAGAGTTGAATCGGACGTGTCAATGCGGAAGTGGTGAAATATTTTCGTGAGCAGCCGTCGCCGCGGGAGAAATTTATTTTATTCTGCAAACAAACACAAGGTTATGTCAGCTGCTTTTGATTTCGTTTGTGAAATTGCTGGTGAGAAATCATGAAAAGAAATGGCATTATATTGTTATTGCTGGGCTGGGCATGGTTAGGAGTGGGAGAGAAGGTTTGGCTGTGAATATTTAAGTTTAGTGTGGAATGCATAAACGATTGAAAAGTATGAAAGTTGTGTTCGTTTAGCCGGAATTTGTAATTGGGTTGTTGTGTTCCGTAAATGATTTATGAATTTGAATTGAGAATTTGTTGCAAATGTTGGGTAAATTTTAGTTTTATACTTGATCCCCTATTCACGAAATACTTCTTCGTATCGCCACTTTTGATACGGGAGGGAAACCCCCCCCCCCCCCCCGAGTCTCGTAGAGGATCACTGTTTTTTGATTAAATTTGCATGGTCAACTCGAACATAAACTAGTCTATAAATAGTCGCGAAAGGTTCGGTTAGGTTCTCGTTAAGTCGTTGCAATGTTGGGAACATATGAAAATCTCCAGAATCATCGTGACTAAAAAATCATTGCTGATATTCAAAACGTCGAATAACAATGGAAGAAGAAGGAAACTACGAATTCTGTTCGACAAGATTCATCATAGACATACACATTCATCATAGCTACATATAAAAGGACTTGCATCTCATCGATACGAAAACTAACTTTCATCGCAATTCATTTGCTTCAAGATAAAAAAACTCACGCTCTTTAATTTCCCCTTGTCATGATGGTTCATGAATATGATGAATTAATATATCAACAATAAATTATCGACTAACACTTTTGCAATTACAGGATGTGCCATGGAAAATCCTATTTCACACAATAAGTCTTCAGAACTGTTCAATGAAATATACCTTTACAAATGGGATCATCAAATATCAGAGCAATATACTTTGGAAATAATCTGTGGGTCTGAAACTCTAATTCCAGCTGGTGGGTTTTCCTGAGCATGAGCATGATTGGACTGCCCGAGAAGATTGCTACTCCGTTATTGCCAGATCAGCTGTACACGGAGAAGCCAACAGATGATGCTTGGGACTACAATATCCCAAATGCGTAAAAACTGGTGATCCCAAATGCCAGCATCCACATCCACGAGAAATAACTGGGATGTTGGATAACAGAATTGGGTGGCAGCATGGGTTCAAGGTTTTGGTAAACGATAAGCTGTCTAGCGGAAAATACTTCAATATTAATAGTACTGATTTCCGATTTGAACCGATTTAAACCAACAGTAAAAGATGATGATGGGCCGATCACAATCTGTCTGTCTGTCTGTCTGTCTGTCTGTCTGTCTGTCTGTCTGTCTGTCTGTCTGTCTGTCTGTCTGTCTGTCTGTCTGTCTGTCTGTCTGTCTGTCTGTCTGTCTGTCTGTCTGTCTGTCTGTCTGTCTGTCTGTCTGTCTGTCTGTCTGTCTGTCTGTCTGTCTGTCTGTCTGTCTGTCTGTCTGTCTGTCTGTCTGTCTGTCTGTCTGTCTGTCTGTCTGTCTGTCTGTCTGTCTGTCTGTCTGTCTGTCTGTCTGTCTGTCTGTCTGTCTGTCTGTCTGTCTGTCTGTCTGTCTGTCTGTCTGTCTGTCTGTCTGTCTGTCTGTCTGTCTGTCTGTCTGTCTGTCTGTCTGTCTGTCTGTCTGTCTGTCTGTCTGTCTGTCTGTCTGTCTGTCTGTCTGTCTGTCTGTCTGTCTGTCTGTCTGTCTGTCTGTCTGTCTGTCTGTCTGTCTGTCTGTCTGTCTGTCTGTCTGTCTGTCTGTCTGTCTGTCTGTCTGTCTGTCTGTCTGTCTGTCTGTCTGTCTGTCTGTCTGTCTGTCTGTCTGTCTGTCTGTCTGTCTGTCTGTCTGTCTGTCTGTCTGTCTGTCTGTCTGTCTGTCTGACTGTCTGTCTGTCTGTCTGTCTGTCTGTCTGAACCTCATAGACTCAAAAACTACTGAACCGATCGGCGTGAAATTTTGTATGCAGGAGTTTTTGGGACCGGGAGAAGGTTCTTATGATAATTTGAGACCCCTCCCATCTCTGGAAGGGGGGGCTCCCATACAAATGAAACACAAATTTCTGCATAACTCGAGAACTAATCAAGCAAAGGAAACCAAATTTAGCATGTGGGAGTTTTTGGAGGCAAAAAATGTTTCTATGGTAGTTTGAGACCCCTCCTCTCTCTAGAAGGGGAGGCTCCCATACAAATGAAACAGAAGTTTCTGCATAACTCAAGAACTAATCAAGCAAATGGAACCAAATTTGGCATGTGGAGGTTTTCTGGAGGCGAAAAATGTTTCTATGGTGGTTTAAGACCCCTCCACTCTCCTAGAAGGGTGGCTGTCATACAAATGAAACTGAAATTTCTGCATAACTCTAGAACTAAGAAAGCAAATGGAAAAAAATTTGGCATGTGGGGATTTTGGAGGCAAGAAATGTTTCTACGGTGGTTCGAGACCCCTTCTCTTTCTGATAGGCTGGGAGGGGGGGGGGGGGGGGGGTCTCATACAAATGAAACACAAATATAAACCAAACATGAGAATTATTCCTACAGACATGCAAAATTTGTACGCAGGGGTTTTTGAGACCGGAAAAGGTTCTTATGATGGTTCGAGACTCCTCCCCCATCTGAAAAGGGGGGGCGCGCATACAAATGAAACACAAATTTCTGCATAACTCGAGAACTAATCAAGCAAATGGAACCAAATTTGGCATGTGGAGGTTTTTGAAGGCAACAAATGTTTCCACGGTGGTTTGAGATCCCTCCCCTCTTTGGAAGGGGGAGCTCTCGTAGAAATGAAACACAAATTTTAGCCAAACATGAGAATTATCTCTACTGTCATAAAAATTTGTATGCAGGAGTTTTTGGGGCCGGAAAAATTTCTTATGATGGTTCGAGGCTCCTTCCCCCCCGGGGGGGGGGGGGGATCCCATACAAATGAAACACAAATTTCTGCATAACTCGAGAGCTTATCAAGCAAATGGAACTGAATTCGGCATGTGGAGGATTTTGAAGGCAAAAAATGTTTCCACGGTGGGGCATAAATCTGCATAAATCAGGAACTAATCAAGTAAATGGAACCAAATTTGGCATGTGAGGGTGTTTGGGTGTTTTCCTCCACCCTCTGGAAGGGACAGATAAAAAACCATGGTAGAAACTACCGATCCGAGGGTCAAAACAAAAACAAAATAAATAACTAGAAGGGACAGTCCAATGGGGTTGTACGCAATGTTGACATAGGACTACGTAGCAATGCATAATGAATGTTATTATTATTATTTTTAATGTACCTGTACTAGAAAAGTGGCGAAATTGATTGTTTGGAACAAGCGAAGCCTTGCCAAAAATCAGTGGGGTTGTGTATAAGATAAAAATAAGATTTTTAAAAAATCTGAAAATTTTCAGGAACGGTTTTTGGAACATTCCCAACCATAATTTACTGTATAAGTTCGTGAATTCGCACAGCCTAATGTCCACGCATCCTTCAGCTGATTTCAGACCAAACATGCATAAACTCAATTTAGTTGAAAATTACGTGTAAAATAGGTGTAAAATTGAAGACACATGTAATGGTTAATTTCAATCAATTAAAATTTAAACCATCTCATAAACTGTGTAGCTGTGCGGATTCCCTGAAAATTGGAGAAAATTAAACCTAGTAAGGGGCTATGCATAAACCACGTAGACTTTTTTTGGGGGGAGAGGGGGTTTGACCTAAGTCTACGCTCCATACAAAATTTCAAAAAATTGTATGGAGAAAAGTCTACGAGGGGGAGGGGGGGGGTCTGAGATTTTCAAAAATGAGTCTACGTGGTTTATGAATGGTTCACTTTATTTAAAGCTCTCGATATAGTTTAGTCAACAGAGAGAACGCCGTCTGCTTTGTGAGATATTACATTTAACAAACATATTTCTGCTGTTTAGCTTCGCGTTTTACCTTAAATGTTGAGAACAACGTACTTTGGTCGATTGAAACAAAACATATTTCAACAACAATCGTAGTAGCCAACGATTTGAGTGACATGCGGCGATTTAAACTTCTCGAATGGCCACTCAATTGACATGACTTGCTCGGAATAGATCTTATTGCTCAATACTTTTCCACCATTCATTTCAATCTCAAGATAAACTGCAATGCCATAAACATTCCGCAGCTGTACTGCCGTAATGCAATTCTCGAAACGTTCACTATGCTTCGGAATGCAAATGCCTTGCTGTATAAGTGCAAATCATAACAAAGTCTATTCAGTAGAACTGGCTCTACCCATCAACCAACACACCGCAAAGTTAACGCCGATCCAACTTGAGCAGCCAGTCGCCTGACTAGTTTCCAGGGATTACTATGCTCCGTAGCATGGACAAAGAACGAATGAACAAATCACGTGACCTTGAAGGCGTCACTGCCGAACGGGCAGTCTCATTGTTTATTCAAGCGCGAAATTATATTGATCTCTGGCGTGAGTTTGCTTGATCTTGATGAAATTGTTGAATATCCGTGATAGATAGATATATGAAGAAGAATTTGGACCATCTGGATTGGTAACTCTATTCTCAGTTAATGGTTTTTGACTGCATTATAAACGTTCAGAAAGTTGCATTAATATTTCATTAAATTTAAGTGACATTGATTTTAATTGTTTCCAGCTCTGTTCTAAAATTTAATACCGCTCAAACACAAAAATTCAGACAAGAAATTAATTAGATTTCAAAGCTACCGACTTCAATAATAATAATTTGATTGATTGGATTGTTGAAGAAATTCATTTCAATATTACCAATTTTAGATTATCAATTTACAAGAACTTAAACTCGTTCAGCAACCGTGCCGCGTTCTTTCCCCGCCGATTACTCATGTCCGAGAAATGCTGTTGGTACATCCCCCCAATTATTGCAGAATTCCACCCCACTTGAGCCCAGCTTCTGCCCCTGAAGACCAGAACCAATCTTGCGAAAACAGGTTCAATTTGCTTTCTTCTCACTCATCTCACTCGGCTGCGAAGTCCACTGGCGGCGGGTGACTCATCATCTCCCGTGGGTCTCTGCAAGTGTCCACAGCTTGTGTTTGCGCTGCTGCTCCCCACTTTCTACATTGGATCGGGTTGGAGTCCAGCACTCTTTACGACCTTGTTATTTGAGGGCAGTTTTTTCTTCTTTCCACCCGGTACTTGGACTCGTCGGAATGAGCTGACGAACGATGATTAATGCGTGTCTTTCGGTTCGATCTACTGACGGAACAAGATCGTACGGCAGATCATTTCGAAACGTGTTTCGTACGCTTCGCGGTGGACACAGCTGTGAATGTCTTGCTGGGGAGATGATTTGGTTGCCCGTGGGGGGTTTTATGAGCTAGTTTTTTTTTACACACATTGTGTTTAATGTGCTGTATTAAAGTGGATTACAGAGGAATTCAGGTTTGACACTAGAGATAGTGAATGGTAAATTCCATGCGCATGTAGTTAAGCGTTTGCTATGATCCTGAATGAGTCATCAGGTTATGGTCAGTCCTTCGAGTTCAGACTGATGAAGGTCATTTAAAGTAGCAAGACGGATGCAAAGCAAGGATAGTTGCATAATTTAGCAACAGCAACAACTTCTCATTTGGTATGCAAAATCGCTTTCGCTGATTGGTATTGCCGGCTGCAGACTTATCCACGAACGTGACTAGGTCGATGGCGATTGCAAAATATTGCAAAACAAGCGATGAAATACGATTTAGGAGCACTGATGAGTCATATCCCAAATCGTTGCCTTCAAAACCGATGTTTAACCGAAAGTGGGAAAGACTGATAATGTGAATATATTATCTTCATTATCGAATTAAAATTCTAATTCATCGACTTATGAAAGGTTCACTGTCCTGATCTGAAGTACAAACAACCAATCTTCTTGTCCATTACCGTACCTTCACACTGTTATCATTCTTCTGTTGCAGTTATGATTCACCCATAGCCTGCATCGACGACGATGATGATGATGTTGATGATGACCAACGCAGCACAGCTGTCGGTAACTGGCCATCGGTCCAAAATACTCGACCAGTTTTGTCCAAATCCGGTTCAACCGGCGTTGCTAGATTGGCGTACGAAGCCCACTGATTACGTGTAATTGAAAGTGAATTGGTTTCCTTTACCGAGCTTCTTTTACATGGGTCGCTCAATGCGTATTCACTTAGATGACACCTCGTAAAAAACCATAAAGAGAGATTACTAATTAAACGCACTGACACGTAAGTTCCAATAATGGGTTGGAGGAATTTTGTTATTCGTTGTCAAGTGTTCCGCATTTCTCCACAGCGTAAGTTGCCTAGAGAACGTGTCTGGAACTTTGTTCTTCAATAAACAGCAGAATAATATCAGCCTACTTGTGAATATCTTATTACATAACAATCGCACACGTTTGGCGACCATGTGCCATATCATTGGCTCGAATGGAGTTAGACCGACTAATGGCACTAACCTAACACACATCTTTAGTTCTCGTTGGAGTGTGCCATTCACGTGGTATGGAAATCTTCCCATGGGTCATTTTAAACAACCCGCTGACTGACTGCTGTGACAATCAGGCGAAGGAGATAAATCCACACCGCGAAATTGTGCTTGTGGAGTCGGGCCCAGTAGGTAGATCTCTAATCCACAGTCCAGAAGTGATTGGAGTGTTTTTGTGTTTTAAGCTGACATAGAGATACGGAGGTGCGACCGGTGCGACGGGTTGACATTATCTTGCGAAATTTCATCTCACAGTAATTGTTTGTGTGGTTTTGCGTTTTGCCCGAACGAGCCACACTACAATGGTGGTTGATGGATCAATTTGTTGTCAGTCTTGTAGCCTAGCAATGGACGTTTGTCGGAATGGCGCGTGTGAAAGTGGCGCTGGGAAAATGTGCGGTATTGTTTAATCTGTGTGGTCTACAGATTGATATGCTGATATCTTTAGTTAAGATGTCTTGAGTTTGTTGAGTGTTTAGATACAGGCTGATTGCTATTCCACAAGAAGTGTAGCTTTTAGTTCACTTTACCCAAGTAATACAGCTTATTATAAACAAGTTGATTAGTTGACTTATACTGAAAATTAACATAAGTTTATGAAACGTTATTAACATAGGTATATAATAGAGCAAAAAAGTGGAGCTTTGTTGAAAAAAAAACTACCCTCATACATAAATATAACATGGGATTCGAACACAAATCCTCGGCAGGTTAGGTTTGAAGCCACGCCAACTCAAAAGGGGAACAAAACGGATGAACCTGTCATCAAGAAAATGAGTCTGTCGATATCTGGCCGCCGGATTCGTCAAGTTTTAAACGTGGATCCCAATGTTTCATTCGTATCAGTGACGCCTGCATCACTACTTCTACCTCGTCACAAGAAAGCCCGTTTTGCCTTCATCGATAAATACCGGTTTTGGGACGAAGAATGGTCGAAGGTGATTTTCAGTGACGAGAAGAAGTTCAACCTTGGATGGACCAGATGGTTTTAGTAGCCGTTGGCACGATAACAGGCAAGAGACTCCAATACAGGAGAAATGAAACTTTAGTGGAGGAACGGTAATGATTTGGAAAAACGCCTGCCTGCATCAATTCGACGCTGATGCACTCTGAAATGCATTGCCAGTTGATGGAAGAAGTGGTCATCTTATTTTCCGAAAATGTTATGAATGAGAACATGATTTTCCTACAAGACAATGCCGTCCGTCATACCTCCAAATCAACCAAAGCATTTTTGAAGCACCACGATATCCCTGTATTTGAGTGACCATCCTGCAGCCCGGATCTAAATCCGATTGAAAACGGTTAGGGGCTACTTTCTCCTAATGTTTTCAATCATGGAACGAGTTATGGAACGGCTGGACAATTGAAACGGGTAATTCAAGATGAATGGTTTAAGATGGATCCGAATATACTGAAAAACATGATAACTTCTATGCCTCCACGGTTGGAAGAAGTCATAATGTCAATAAAATGTCTTTTAGTTTGAAAAATCAAACCTGTGTTTATACTTTCCAACCCAAAAAAAAATCATTAAATGCAATTATTATGTTTTACACTCATAGAAACTGAGAAACAATCTATTTTTCATAAATTATATTGTACGAGATTTCAAATGATTATTCATTAGAAAATGAAAATTTGCCCGATTACCGCATGTCTTATAATTATTCCCGGCAGTGTATAAGATAAGTAAAATATTCAAAAATTTTTATTTTTTGCTTCAATTATCCATGAATTTTCGTGGACGATGTTTTTTTTTCTAGTAGTCGGGTATCACGACAAAAGATGGGAGTACTCGCAACCGGGCCGATAGATTCTGTGGAAGATTAGATGCAGATGAAAAAGCTGGCAACCAAAAGACAGTGCAAAAATCGCGATCGGAGAATATACCATCGGCTCGAAGCGTGCACACCACGATCATAATTAGTTGCAGTAACTTGATTATGCCCAACAAAGGCACATTTATGTTTTCTCAACTAAATGGCAACATGTGTGCTACTAATGTGTGGTCAAGCACATGGGCGTGATAATCGACGATCAACTGACTGAAGGCAGCAAAAGTGACCACAGCGTTGGCCAGGATCATGCACAAGAATTCGGTGATAAGCAGGAGAAAGAGGAAGCTCCTAGGTAGTGTGTCCACGTCAGTACTCCGGTAGTCCGGCCTGGTTCCCAGCAATAGAGACTACAAAAAACAGGTCGTGTTTGAACAGAACGTTCAAGTTGTTGAGCATGAGGGTGGTGAGCGCCTTCCGGACAATATAAAATGAAGCTGTCTGCGTCGTTGCCGGAATGATTCTTCTTCTTTCTTAGCATTTCAAGCTTATTGCTTTCACAATTAGCTGATTGCTAGCTCTCAACTTTGACATGGGACCTCATTGTTCTATCATGGGAGGAGGATCAGCAGTGCTATTTGAACAGAGATACCAGAGGAGTCCGAAGAAGAACGCAGACTGACGCAATGAGGAACTGGCAAGAGGAATGAGACAACACGGGGTATGGAAAATGGACACACCGTTGGATTCGGAACGTGTCCACTTGGATGAACAGAAAGCACGGTGAGGTCAACTTCCACCTGACGCAATTTCTTTTAAGTCATGGCTACTATGGGAAGTATCACATTCTACCTTCATGCTTCACCGTGCCCTGGCCGTGGTGCTCCTGCAGCTCCTCACCCGATCTGCACACGAACTTTCGGTGAAACATCTCGAATTTTGATTCGTCCGTCCTGAGAACCATTTTTCGGAACTCTGCAGAAGAAATTTCTTCGTCGGCCTAGGGTAGATCCACCGTCGGTTACTGCTCGAGTCGATTGTGTCGAGTGTGAGAGCTACATGGCTCAAACAATGAGGATAGGCACTAAATGAGTCAGAAAACGAGTAGTAGAATTAGACTGCTCAAGAAGTATTACCAAAACGTATTCCCGGGGGAATCTGGTGGGCAACTAGGGTTAAGGTTTTAGTGGGATCAAAAGTCGCTACACTTACACTGTCCGAGACCCTGAACTTAATCAGGCCTTTGAATAAGTGCAGGACTTTGTGCTGGGCTAGTCCATAAGGATTTTCTTAACCTTGTACAAAAAAAACACACACACACACACGCACATACACAATATTATAAATATTTTGACAGAGATGGAAACATATCATTCTTTGATAACTTTACTTACTTACTTAGAACATTTTTTTACATCAATAGCCACGTAGTAAATCGTTAAAGACTGTGTCTTTTTCTAGGAATCATAACATTTTTAAGGAAGCAATACAACAACAAAATGTTCAAATTTGTATGTTCTTCAGAAAATTATCTTTCGGGAAACATCTTATGGGAAAAGTCACATCGAGGAGTGTACCATTCCAGGAAACATTTTCCGGTTTGAGGCATTCCGGCCAAAAATTTTGAAATTCATAAGAATTTTCCAATATCGGACAGAAAGTATGCAGTTACAGGATTTATTATTTAACATAGCATTGAATATCGGTAAAATGAAAACATGTTTTCAAATATCTCAGAAAATGCATAGATAACTTAAAAAAACATAATTTCACACCCCTGGGAAGATTCAGCTTTGCCATTCCATCATGCATCGCATTTCACAGTGTCGGGTCCCTGAGGAACGCCCGTTGTAAATATGATTCTTCTCTCTACCGTATCGGTCTCGGAGATTTACTTATATCAAATCCTCAAATTCCAACTAGCACTGTTGAAGGAATTCTTTACGTCTAGGTTGACCACCGCGCAAATGGGATTTCCTTTTCTCTATTTTCGATGTGCTGACCCCTGGACTCCTCTTCCCCTACCTTTCGGATGGCATCCACTGTAGACCTGCTTTTCCGGAAACCGAACTGCATGTTTGGTAGGCCGTTCTCGCTCTCCGTTTACTTGGTGAGCCTGTTAAGGGTTACTTTCTTCATAAGTTTTCCGACCGAATCCAACAGCAGCACTAGCTTTTGTCCTTTCCAGTTATCGCGTAAACTACCCTCATTGATGCACTTCTGCAATATGGTTCTGAACATATGTGGGTTCTCCTGTATCGCTGTTTTCAGAGCTAAGTTTAAGATTCCGTCTGGTACTGGGGCCTTCTTCATTTCAATTACTTTTACTTTCTCGATCAGCTCCTCGTTGGTTACTCGAGCTTCTTCTTCATAATCAGACTCCTTCCTGTAGGGTGAACAGTCGGGAACAGGCCTTCGATGTTGGACTTCATCTTCTCCGGACACCTTTCAGGCGGTACTGTTGGGCCTTTTATCTTCGCCATGGCTACTTTGTAGGCGTCTCCTCAAGGATTCACGTGGGCGTTGTGGCTTTCCTGCTTATTCCTCTCTTGAGAGTGGTTCTAGAAACTCTGTAAACCAATTCCCGTTCCTCTGTTTTGGTGTCGTTGCAAACCCGCTGACTTCGACTCCTGACACAGAGGCAAGTTACACGTAGCACGGAAATCGTCGTATTCCACCAGAAGGCTGGCCGACAACCGTTTCTCGGTTTTCCATTCATTGGCATAGTTGTGGCGCACGCCCTTGTTAGTGCTGCTGTCAACTCGTCCGTACTCAGATTCAAGTGGATGCCCTCAAATCTAAGGGCCTCTACAAACACGTCCTTGTTAAAGCTCGCAATGTTCCACCTACGCTAGGTTGTTTTCCTTCCATTGTGGGTATACTTCTTTCGCGTGTGTACATATGTGGGTGTGTGAGTGTGTATGGTGGGGAGGAGGGAGGGCTGCGTGGGTTGTTTTGCACAAACACGTGTTTATGGAAGAAACCTCTAAGCACCTATGTTTATCATTTTTTATTTAATTATAGATGCTGACATTTGTAGCCCTTAATATGAAAGGTATTTCTCTATTGCACATCCAACAATCCATTTCAAGAATGCCTGTTCATACACGTACATTCTCAGATAATCTTTTTAATAAGTGCCGCATGAACAATACCATGCAGTGTCTGTTTTTATCACTGACTATCATACGCAATGAAAAGCATTTCGAGTCAGTGTAGATTAATTGTATTTGTATTCAAAATCTTAGATGTCAAAATCAAGGGCGATGAACAAATCAATTCATCTTGACTACTCGCTTCTTGATACTCATTCAAGTTTGAGTTTCCAGCTCGGCTTTGTTAAAATCGCATGTGATCATCAAACATCGAAAACCCATTTTCAATCCGATCAAAATGACTATTTTGAATAGTGTCAATCGCAGAGTCTTACTGTCCTCTATAATCATAATAACAACTTGTAATCAATGTAACCTATCGAACTGAGCCTAAAAAATTACACATCATATTCTACATCAAAAGAAATAAATATAGTTTCTTCATATGAAACTCAAAATCATCCCCACCTAGATAAAAAAGAAAATTAATATTGACAACAGCACAGACGATAATGAACATCCATCGACGAATGAACAAAATCAAATAATGACTTCGCAACTCAGGGGTTGCTGTGGTCAGGAGAACAATGTCATTTCAAAATTCAAATTCACGAAGATAGTTGGTCTTTTCGTTAAAGTTGTCTTTATTTTCAGTTCATTTGAAAGCAGATGAATTGATTTTTACCGGCACTGATTAATTTGATATATGAAAGGTATTCAAACTTCCAGAATTAATTCATGCGCGTACTTATAATAATAAAAGTTTAATTTATTTATTTACATAATTCCAACTGATTAAACATCTTATTGAAATGTAATGGGGGAAAGCCATGTGGCGTAAAAAACCCCTATCTCTTAACCGACACTACAATTAATCAACAAAAATAGAAAATACAAAGCAAGTAAAACAAAATTAATTCTAGTACACACTCAAAACTTGTCAGTAAAATTGAAAATAATCTTCTGTAATGGAATCAGTCGTCTGATATCTTCGCCATTAATTTCGGTATGCAGTACATGCCAGCATTTCTGAACTAGCGGCTTTCCATCCAACTACGCTGAATCCGGTGACGGAAGGTCTCAGCGGAACAGTTGAAGTCAAACAGAGCGTAGACCTCATTGAAGCGCGATGGCATTAATCGAATTGGATCGTGTTGGCCGTAGTTTGCAGCACGGGTTTCGAGCTGCAGAAAATTTCTTGTTCGTAGAACTCGCTCAGGAGCGTAGATAAAGAGTTCGGCCAGAATTCCTGGAGAGTCGGTTTCCCCTAGCAGCACTTTTGCCGCGAAGGCTGCTTGCATGACTGTACGCCTATGCTCCAATTTTTCAATACCCAAGTGTGAGCAACGATCCTGGTACGTTGGAAGGTTGACAGGATTAGTCCACGGCAGATGACGAAGAGAATAACAAACAAATTTTCTTTGAACAACAGAATACAGATTCTTTGATACAGCACCAACCAAGGCATAAACCACGATAGAGCAGTACAATGCTTTCAGACAGGTGGGATCACGAAACTTGTCGCACATCTTAAACATCAAACCGAGCTGTCTGTTGGCTTTGGTAATCATATCCGTGTAGTGTGTTCTAAATTCCAAGCCGGAGTCAAGCGTGATTCCAAGGTCACGATCAGTATCAACTTTTAGTAGAGGCTGATTGATTATTATGTAATCAAATGCAATTGGGTTCAATTTTCAATGGAATGTGATAATGAAGCATTTGTTAACACTCAGAGTGAGGAAATTCCTGGAACACCACTCTTCAAAGCTATTGATCAAGTGCTGTAGTCGTAAGCAATCAGCGAGGCATAGTACAACCATATAAATTTTCACATCGTCTGCATAGAACGACCTACAGTTAGGTGGAAGTATTAGTCCAACCTCGTTGATGGAAATTGAGAACAGCAGTAGTCCAATGCTGCCTTGAGGTACGCCCGACATATTAGCAAAGTAGTACGATTGAGCTGAGCCAATCTTCACACAGAGTATCTTGTCCGTTAGGTGAGATTTAAAGCAAAAACTATGTTATTTGACACGTCAAGTTTGTCTAACTTTGCCAAACGTATAGCATGGTCAACCCGGTCACAAGCAGCCTTGCGATCCGTGTAAACAACGTCAACCTGAGATCCAGCTTCCATATTCCGGAGACACGAGGAAACGAAAGGTGCAAGGCTTGAGATCGATCTTCTGGGGTGGAATCCGTGTTGTTCAGGAGACATGTAGTGTTTGCAACTAGCAAACAACAAGTCGTTGACGATGATCTCGAACACTTTTGAGCAGGCACAGAGCGATGTGATTCCTCGATAATTTTCGGCATTTTGTTAATCTCCTTTTTTGAGAATCGGGAACATGAACGAAGATTTTCAACGTGTTGGATATTTTCCCTGGCGTAACGAGATAAAAATTATTTTTAAAAAAAATTTGAATGATCTCACCGATTTTGTTACTTTATTTTTCTGTCTCATTTGTCTCCATGTCTATCAGTTGGTTATCATCTTCATTTTCATTTCATACATTTCACTCTCATATTGATTTTATAAATATTTCGATTACTTTTGACTCAATTAACCTCTCATTTATGCATAGAATTTTTGGTTACAATTTTTTTTATCTTCCTTTAGCACTGTTGAACTAGTCTTCTATTTTTGATTCTGATTCCTCTTCACTTCCTTCATATTTCCTTATCCTTCAAAAAAAAAATTTGTCTTCCCTTCGAATAACATCGAGTCATATTTGCCAATTGCATCCAGTTTTCATTCCAGGTCTTTGCCGGCCTACCTATATTTGTTTAGCTATATTTCATTTCTTAAAACTTTGGTATTTTAGTTTTCCTAAGTTTATCCCTACTGCAACTGAGAATTTCCTTCACTATTTGCATTTCATATTTACTCAAAGATGTTCTATTTTGTTTCATAAGAGATGCTGCTTTTCATCCATAAGTTATAAATAGTTAAATGACTTTCTTGTAAATTAGTATTGCTTAATCCCATGTTGGCTTATATCTTTTTGGAAATTTTATAATGACCTTGCTACACCAACTTACCACACCTTTATAGTAGTTCTCGGTTTATTAGGAATCTCTGTCAAATATGTTTCGTGATATTTTGCACTCTTCACTATTTTGTGTTCTTCTTCATGCATTCTCACTGTTTTTAAAATATTGCTATCATTCTGTGGTTCTCCGATTAAAATCTGGCTTTTACTGACATTGATTTCCAGATTGATCAGTTCGTTCGTCAATTACTATATTTTCTATATCTTCTCTTTTTTCTGCTGTTATTAGTATGTCATCTGCAGATGCCAGAATGACCGTTAGTTTTCCATGGCTAATTGCCAATAAATTAATATACGGATAGTAATTTTCATTTCCAAAAGCACTTTTTGGATTATTAATGTAAAGATGTACGGCGATGATGGGCATGCTTGTTTAATGCCCTTGCTTTGGCTCGTTCTTCAGTTCTTGCAGACATGTCAAAGTTTCAAAGCAAAGCATAGAGATACACCCTTCTTGAAAATTAGGAAAAAATATTTATTTTATTATAAAAAAATTTTGTTTTTAAAAATATAATCTGAAGAGAAATGTTTCCGGAAATGGACTTTTCTGGAAAATGTTTTTTTTTTTTCTGGGAAATAGTTTTTTTTACGAAAAATGTAATTCCAGAAAAAGATTTCCCGGGAAATAGTTTGTTTTGATTTCGGTATGTCATTCTGCTTATTTGTCCATACCAGGAATTGGACTATTCCGAATCATGACATTCTGGGGAATGTTATACCACCGTTTACCATAGTGACACCTCGGCCAAATGTGAACATGGTTAACAGCACAACCCATTGCAGAATTAATCGTCCCAACCGAACGAATGCATTTCCAAAAATGCATGATATATTTTATTTGCTCGATGATCTTTTATCAGTTTATTGTTAGTTTCCTGGAAACATTGAAAGTTCAATACACTCAGTAGCTAAAAAAAGCCGAGCAAATTTTTGTTTCCAAAAAACGTCCTGTTCAACCTTCTATAACTTTGTCAATTATTAATATTTTTGGCTGAAAATTTGACAACACTATAATCAATAACCACGCCAGCTGTTTTCCATTTGATGAAAACAGTTCTGATTTTGTCCTCATTATTTTCAATACTTATTTTTGGCAATGGTAAAATCTTTATTATTCTACCTAAATTTATCACAGAAATACGGATTTTTGAAATTGGTATGACCAAAAACTTTTTTCACATATGTTATGAAAACTTCAAATTTATAAACATTATCAACATGAAATTTTGGTCACATAAGGTCAATATATTGTCAAATTTTCAGCCGAAAATATTGATAATTGACACAGTTACAGAAGGTTGAACATGACGTTTTTTGTAAGCAAAATTTTGCTCGGCATTTTTATTTTTGCTACTGAGTGTATGATGTTTCAAGGTTTCTCTGGTTCTTTCGATATTCAAATGCATTTTATTTCTATCGTATGCATCATCTAATTTCCCCAGTAATTTCATTTTATTGGACTTTTTTTTAATGGTTCCGTGAATTTTCCCAGGTTTCCAAGATAAAATCTATATCTTTTAAGCCATTTAAGGATTATTAACTCATTAATCTCGGAATAGTTGCACAGATAAAAAAAAACATTGGATTTTCTGGTTTGTCTAATGCACATAAAAAGAATGCTAGATTTGGCAGATAATAATGGGATATTTCATGTAAACTTAAGCCAGATAATGCCTGAATCTAGCCTGTTGTATGAAAGATTGCAAACATTATTGAAAGGCGCATGAGAGATTGCAAACAATTTCTTGAAATTAAACGAGGGAACATTTTTCGCGCCTGTTAAAATTCATTGTGGATAAACGCAAATTTTTCTAGCGTTCGTGGAAGTACACCAGATTTGTTTTTAGTACGATTATTTTTCAGGATGTTTTACACGGTTCCTAGAAATAACTAGAATTTTGGAATTAGTGAGCTGGACAATATTTTTTTCAAACCGCTCCATGATAAGGCACATAGTTTTTTTTACGGATAGTCCTTGTAGTTTTCCTTCACCGTGAAAGTATTTGGAGGCATGTTTTTTCAGCTTAATTTTTTTTCGCCTTTTTGATCAAATTTCCAGGAAAAAATTGTGATGTGTTGAAATTTGCAACGGCCAGGAAAATCGTGGAATTTGAATTGGGGTTTTCTGGAAAAAAAATGGACCCTGATATTTTTCAATTCTTTTCGTTCATATATCCATGAACTGAATGCATGAATAAAGTGTCATAAAAGCTTACACCATTCAAACCTGTACGATATTTAAAAAATCCCGAAGTTCATCGTTATATAAAACCTTCTAAAATTCTATGATAAACACTGCCAAAATGTCATGTAAATTTCGGTGCCCTGAGACCGACACATATAAACGTCATTTAGAACGGAAGTCATATGATTGAGTTGAAAGAGACGATAATTTTAATATCGTTGTTTCGGAAGACATAATTTTACATGAAAACTTTGTTTACGTTCTCCGATTTTTAACAATGATGAATTACGTCTCATGTAAAATTCATAATTGATAAGTTCATAAGTGTGTACGTCTCCAAAAGATCCTCTGATGCTCTTACGTAGAGTTTTCATTTCAAGTTTCAGAAACTTTACTAAAGCTCTCATAAACTTCTCTTGGGCTTATCCTGATGATTCCAGGGAATATCGTTGGCGGTCAATCACACATGTAAATTGCAAAATGTTTTGAGAAAGAGGATGCTGTACTACAAAAACACGTCAGAATTTGTGCAAACAAATGAATATGCTACTAATTAATTATGTTTTTATTGCGTACAGTGCGCCAATTTAAATTATAATGTTTTGAAATAATCTTCTCAACATCATGGGATCCCAGTAGTGAACAGCAGTTTCTGCTTTGAAATTGGAAATGAATATGGCTAAAATATATAAAAACTACTAGTTACTTGCAATTGGAACCATTAACATACTAGGCAAGAACCGAACTCGAATGTAAACAAAACCTTATTGATAAGCCTTTTAGGCTATCACTAATTCCGCTCTCAAGTGGCCGTTGGACAGAAACCAAATGTAAACAAACTTCTATTTCTCTCAACAGGTAAGCAAACGATCTAGCCAATGGTTGTGTTAGTTGTGCCAGTGGTGAGGCCACCAATAGTACCAATCGAACCAAAAAAAAAGTACACAGTTTCACAAACAGAACCGCTCATGCATCGCAAAGCTAGCACAAGTATCAACCCTCACTTGGAAGTGTAGCAATAAAATTAGGCAAATAGATGCGGCAATAAGCATTAATTAATCCCCCTAAAAGAAAATTGAGAAAAAAAAATGCATTAAGCCTCCCAGCTGTTCCATTACGAATTATTCTGGTGCTTTTTACTGCTTTGTTTATTTAAGATTAGCTCCGAGGCTGAGATTAAACCAGCCGACACCGTCTGTTTACCTGCTGCGTTGGTTCCCGTTGCTTTGCAGTGATGCTGTCCAGAGAAAGCTTCCACGTACTGTTCGGTCGGCTGTTCTTTTTTTGGACCCTACAGCATCTCTTTCTCTCGTTGATGAGCTCCACAATCCGCTAACGGTGGTCGGTTCGACGCAATAAAAATTCTTCGCTTTCTTCAACCAAACTGATTCACCATTGACCAAAACGGTTTACACTTTTCTTTTGAGGTCATTAAAATCATCCCACTTTTCGATACACAAACACAACTAATAAAATGACAACTTTGTCGCTTTTGCCGATCGTTAACTAGGGAAAAATCGGGAGGAAATTGAGGATAATCACCAGATTAGCATTCGTTCGACGTTTTTCGATAATTTATGCACCATGGAATTCTTCTTTGTTCTGCATCACTGAATTAATGCACTCGTTTCAGGTTCGTTTTGATTTGCTCCACTGAATAAATTTGTTGATAATTCACTTCGTCTACCTCCTGCGATGGGCAGAGTTGACACTCTTCTCGACCTTTCTTTCTCACGCGAAAACAGAACTGTTTTGCTCCCTAACCAACAGGTTGCGGGAAACCACCTTTTCGCCTAGAGCAAATTGAAACAACGAACGTAAAATCAATAATTCACTAACAATCCTCGCGGAGCTTCCGCTAAAAGAAAGTTTAATAATCACAACAACCTTCGTCAATTGTGTCAGGTGACACGCCGAAAAATGGATTCAGTAGCAATACATGCAATAAAACAGCCACACGCGTGTTTTCGCGCACGATCGAAGAGCAATCTGCGAAATGCCCAGTTCACTGCCTACAGGTATTTTCACCTTCGCGCACGAAACCGTACTGAAGCATTGCGAGTATGAATGTGGATTCGAAAAGCTCCGACCGAACCAACCGAACAACAATGAGGGAGCCTACTACTACTACTACTACTACTGCACGCATTCATTCTTCTGTCGGCATGCGATCGTGGAAGGCGACATCGAATCAAAACAACCGCAGACTGACCGACTGGATGAAGCCGGCTCCAAATGCGCGTTGTTCGGTTCGGTCGGAGCGGAGGCCGATTGCCTCTGGCCTGATTATACCACTACATACCTTCTCAGTAGACCCGACCCAACACTAGCAGCTTAAAATTGTGAATAGCGTCTGTTGCCTAGCTCCGATAGTGGGGCGAAAACAAACCCTTACGACACAAAGAAATAGAAAAGATGTGAATAAAACACACAACAACCCCACAAAGAGAAGAAAATTTAAAACAAAAAAACCCACAACAGGACAACAAAAAAAACAGACAAGGATGGACTTAAAACACCGCAAACGGAAGAGATTTTTTTTTGTCTTTTTAAGAAAAAAAATAAAAAAAAATTGAGAAAAAACAAGAAAAAAAACCAAAATATACATCTTAAATAAATTAATAAATTTTCATTCACCACTCCACAAACCACAAACAACACCTACGACAAAACAATAAGACCTCCTTTTGATATCCATAGTTTAGGCCATGTTGATGAGTGTGAATTACAATCTATAGTAGGGTATGTGATGGTGGTTTGTCCAATTTTCGATATCTTTACGTAACTGTCAAATACAAATCGATTTTTCTCCATGAAAAAAATCTAGAATCATGATAGGTTTGTGTTTGCTGTGAAGCTCTAAGTCTCTAGTTACTAGTAATACAAAAAAAATGGTTTGCTCAAAGTTTTAGGATGTTATAGCGATTTTTTTTTTAAATAATTTATGATGGTAGTTTTTTCACCTCTGATCACGGTTTGTCCACTTTTATGATCATGGTTTGTCCACTTTTGAAAGCCAATGTTTTTGAGCGAAAATGTTCTGATTCTCAAGTGGAATGTAACATTCGTCAACTGTTTCTTGTTCAGGGTGATTATTTTGACCCATTCATGAATAGTTTACTACAAGTTTTTTGCATACCGGCGCCGGTGCTAAGGCATGGTAGTGTAGTGCTAAGCGTGACTGCGACGTCGGTTGGATTTTTCTGAGGCGAAAAAATCTCTGGCCACGTCTTCCGTCGGAAGGGAAGTTACGCCGTTGATCCCGGCTCATGTGTTGATGAGTGCGATTTGTAGGGTCCAGGTAATGGAGTCATCTTTCTGGCGAGAATGGCTGTCACTAAGATAATGTGTTTAGCATTTATAGTAGTGGAAATAAATAACATTCCCCATCTCTGATGGAAATTCCGGTAAACGGTATTGAATTTTGAAAATATATGTATTGTTTGGATCGAAACTTGAAGAGAATCATACATTGGAGCATTTTATATAAGTTACAACAAAAAGAAAAAGATAAACATGTGTAATAAGAATGGTCATTTAAAAAATAAATGATGATTTGTTGCATAATAAATCGGTCTGGAAAATAAATTTAAAGTTAAAAAACAACAAATCAAACGAAATATGATTACTAACTGCATACTTCACTAAGTTTTTCGACGCTTCTCTTGAGGCTTAGAATCCGGAGGAATGAGTTGCTTGCTTTTCTTTGATGAGGCAATATTCTTCCTTTTCGTTGCAACCTTCTTTCTTTCTTCAGCCGCTGCAGGTTCAAGACATTTCAGTTGCTTTCTTGTAGCTTTTAAATTTTTCGTTTCTGTAAGCAACTTTGCTCTTATTTCATTCAGCTTCATGTTGCGTTCTTGCTTGGCCTCTTCATCCTTTTTATGTTCTGGAGCAATTTTCTGATCTTCCAAGTCTCGGTTTTCAATCTCGGTAATAATCTGCAAATCTGACATGACACCATAGGACCCTATCAGACCTTTTCTTTGCCGAGGTTTTTTCTGAGTTGTTGTAGCTGGTGTCTGTAGGACATCAGCTGGTGTTCGAAGTAAGTTAGAGGGTACTGCGGGAATGAAAACCACGGGTTCAATTATATTCAGCTGCTGTTCCATAATTAGAACATTGAGCAGCTTTGAAGGTTAGCTTTCCTTCAAATGTGTCCTGAGGTCATTAACAGCATCGCGAAAACGTGCTACAAGCTGCTTAGTTTTACTATCATAAGATGGAGATGTTACCTCGGCACTATGATTAACCTCGTAGACGCTGGTATCCATTAATTCTTCAACTGTGTCGTTTCTGACTCTTGGTGCAATAGTGTCGCTGTTATTATTGGAGTCATCTTGAAATACATTGTTTATGAACATTGGAACAGATATATTGTTAATATTGTTGTGGTAGTTTAGTGCACTTTTGTCAAGGGTGGCCAAGCTGTTTTCGGTAGGGTCGAGCTGTTCTTGTGGCGTTTTTTTCAATTTGTGAATTCCTTGAGTTTAAAAGCAAACGATCCGTTTTCAAATTATCGAAATTGAACGGCTGTAACCCGGTTGATCTCCAACCGTTGATGATTGTTTCCTTGTTAATGACCTCATAGTTTGTTTGCTTCAAAACCTTAACAAATTCAATTTCATTGAACGTTTTATCTGGGTTATTTGTTTTCCAAGTTGGCTCCAATGGACCCAGAAGTAGTTGCTGCCGCAACGAGATCGTTAAAAGTATCTCTGAATGTTATAAGTGGTGGAATATAATTTCCATCAGCAGCAACGGCATATGTGCAAGTAATATTTTCCTTAGGTTTACCGCGTTCAACATTATAAACCACTGTTGCTCCTTTTTTAGCGTACACCTTAAGCAAATCATTAGTAGAGATAGTTTTAAATGTGAGAAAAATGAATCAACACTTATTATTTACATAGACCATTCTGTTCCACAGGGGCTAGTTTATCGGTGTTTTGATGTCTTGCTTACCTTTTTCGGAACAGGGTTCATGACGAAATTAGATTCGTCTACGTTCCACCAAGATGACGGACGATTCATTACTTCAAGGTTTCCCGAATTTTCAAATTGACTATACAAAAAGTCAAAATATCCCTTCAGACGATCATGCTTTAGTAGAGCAGACGATTTGCCCAGTGCCTCCGGTTTCCGTTTAGAGATATTGGGATGCCGGTTCATAAAGCTATTGCAAAAATGAAAGTACGAATTTTATACAATTAATGTTATTACTCTGACAAGGGTAACATTATGCCATGTAAAAAATCTGGATGTCCCTCACTTGAAATGACTATAACAGTAACATAAGTCGTAATATAAAATTAAATATATACACTAATATTCAAGCATGCTTTACTTTTAGGAGCACGTGAAATTAAAAATTTAGTGAAAACAAATAAAATTGCACTGACTAAATATTTTGTTTAAATCTGTCGGATAACTTCATGCTAAAATAAAGCTTATCATAAAATAAGCCACGTATGTAGTTTGTAACGCTTACCCTTTTAGCCAACCGGATGTTGGAGTTCCTCCTTGAAATTTGTTTCCGCCCAGAGAAGCAATATCTCTTGCAGCATCCAGAATTTCCTTAGTCGTTTTTTGGACAGGCAGAAGCAGCACAAAGTAGAACCCAAGCAGCCAGTTGTTTCTCCAGATCAGCACTGAAGGTCGTTTCATTGCCGTACTTCTTGCATTTTTTTCCTTTTAACTTCAACAACAGGGTCGATTTGGGTATATTGTACATTTTACTAGCACTATTACCTGTTAACAACTTGTTCTTCACATCCGATAAAGCCTTTAAAAGGCTTTCCTCTGAAAATTGCCTTTTCTTGGACATTTTTCCACTGAATAACACTTAAATCGGAAATACTTTACTTCTGCTACGCGCAAAGGAAACCATAAACAAATAGCAGCGCGCCAAGCGGTCAACATAGGAACCAACTGGACAAACCACGATCAGCGCAGTGGACAAACCGTCATAAAAATTGAGGTCATCGAATTGCATTAATTATATAAACTACCCAGGTAACCAATAAGCAGTTCCAAAGCGTCTTTACGGCAGCCTATCAAGCAATTAAGTCGCCTTAAATGCAACATAAATGCCGCTTTTGGCCCAATATACGGCTGCTTTACTGAAATGCTATGATAATGCTTCATTAATGCTATTTTGCGTTCGAAATGCTTATTACAGGCTACAAGCATTTAAATAGCATTTGAAATGCAATTTCACAATAGATAGCATTCAAGATGCTGATATAATGCTAATATAATGCTTGTAGCATCTGAAGTGCACATTTAGGGTTGGTTTACTGCATATGCTAATGCTTATTGGTTACCTGGGTAAATCAATAATTCTGATATAAAATGTATGCAGGCATGATGTTTACAATATTTCTAAATGTTATAAAGCATAAAAGATCTAAATACATGCCAAGTAGTCCTCTGGTGATCGATTAAATGTTAGCTCTATTGAGGGGTGCAATGATACTGATAAGTACAGTTTTTGTACAACTTTAAAACAAGCAAATTCGCTAATTTTCCTTATAAAACGACTGCAAATCATCAATAATATTACTTTATTTGTATACTAGGAAACATTTGAATACTTTATTTGAAACCAATGTGCCTAATTAATGCAGTTAAAAAAGTGGACAAACCACCATCATATTTTTGACTGGACAAACCATCATCAAATACCCTATACTGATATTAAAATGACCCGTGCATCAATAATCAAAATTCAGATCCTAAAATTCGAGCATCCTTTATGGAAATCAAAAAGTAGTCTTATTGTTTTGTCGTATGCGGTGTCTGTAACTTTTAAAGTGGTGAATGAAAAATGATGGATTTAATGCAGATGAAAATTTAGGCTACTTCTGGACCACAGCCGAAATTTCAGCTCAATTGGTTCTCGAGAAAATGAAAGACAAGCCCCCTAACATGACCATTTTGTATGACAATCAGGCTTTGGTCTTATTGTATTGTCCGTCACTGGACATTGAAATTCTGTCGTCATATGCCTTAATTTTAAATTGAAGCAACAAGAAAACAAAAGCATGATTCTTCGAGAGCAAGAATGTCATCTCCAACATAACATATAGTAATAAAATTGCAACTCTCTGTTCGGTGTAGAGTACCAATCTATGAGTAGCAGTCTCATGGCATGCTTTATGTTATGTCTCGAAGTTTTATGCCTACTCTATGTATGTATCTTCATCTTAAGGCTCTCCAAAGCAATCTAAGATACGGAAATTGTGGAGACAGATGACGAATTCTAGTGAAGTTAGCTTTTGGTTACTTTGAAAATTGAAATAAGGACTGTATCGTTAATTATGAGTACACCTTAAAATTGCTGTATTTATATATGTTTTATTTATTTGGCAACTCAAATTCATTTACATTGTTTATTGACCATCAAAAAAGCCCATTACATCAGTATTCATTTAATTTTTCGTAGATCTGGCCAGCTCTCGCACAACCGTTCCGTCGATGGTTTTGCTTACGTTTACTCAGTCTTTTTTTAACTTGATGATGTCATCTGCTCCTCTAGCCTTCTTCCGCAGCTTTCCTTTCGTCAAAGCCCAAAATTTCTCAATGGGCCTTACTTGCGGACAATTTGGAGAATTCATCGCCTTTTCCACAAATTGGATATTGTTCTCTTCAAACAGTCCAAGGTGGCACGCGCACAGTGGCAGGATGCCAAATCAGGCCAAAACAGTGTCGAACCTTTGTGTTTTCTCATTAGTGGCAGAATTCGTTTCCGCAGGCATTCCTTCGGGTACATTTCGGCGTTCATATTTGCGGTAGTGAAAAAAGGTGTCGATTTAATTGCTTGCCAAACCAACACCTTTTCTTTCCAAATTTTTCGCAACAAATAGATTTCTCCGAATTTTGGACGCTTCGCGGTGTAAAACCAACAATCAATATGCAACTAGCGATTTGAAATTGGTTCACTGTTGTAGAACCCCTTGATCCGAAGTACACCTTGAAGCCAGCACCTAACTATACATATTTGCGCCTTTGTTTTGATTTGCTGTGTTATTTTGACAGAATAGCTGAGAGTGTGTTCGTGTGAGTTCATTATTAGGGGCGTATTATTAAGATTGGGACCGAGCTTGGGACCGATGTGCTAGTACTGACTGAGCCAAGAAAAAACTCGTATTTGTTCGGGACCTACTGGTCTTAGAGTTAGTCTATGGTAAAACTGTGCCCCTGGAAGTGCCCTGTAGTTCAATTAGACGTACGTCTCGTCATCCACGATAACGCACATATCATTTTTGCTCAAAACGTCGTCGTATAGCTTCCGAGCCCGAGTTTTCACGGAATCCGCCTGAATTTAGCTGCGTTTTGGACATTTTGTTTCCGGTACGTCTTCAGGGAATTTCGCTCCTTTGCGCGTTGGACCATTCCAATCATCGTTCCACACTTTTTGCGCAATCTCTGATGGATATCTCCTTTTTTCCTTCAAAAACTTTGCAAATTTGTGTGTCCAAATTTAGGTTAGACGCATCTGTTTTTCTACCACGGCCGGGTAAGTCCTTCAATGTGTTATTTATGCATAACAAACCGGTTGATCGCATTTTGGACCGCACAGATACTAACACCTTCTTCTTTTGCTAATTTTCTTAGCGACAATCCCTTTTCAGTGCAGTACTTGGTCACAATCGATTTTCGCTTTTCTTCCGTAAGACCTCGCATTGTTCTGCTTGAAGTAAAACTTTAACTTTTAATGAAGGTTTTCGTTTGTTTACAAGGCAAGCAACACATTGACACTAAAAAGCTGTCAAAATAAGTCATAGTCTTTTTTATACAGAACGTCAAAGGTTTACTCATAATTAACGATGCAGTCATTAATTGGAATGGAATCACAATTCGTCAGCCGCATCAATATTTACAATTTCCTCACCATTTTATCGCCTTCAACTTAGTTTGATATGCATTAAACAGCATTTATATCTTGCGCCAACTGTAAAGTCCTTTCGAGCATAAACAGGGTTTCAAAAAAAAAAACAATACAAAAAAATAACGGTAATTTATGATGATGTTGTTTAAGGTGAATTGCTTCTCGGCGTATTTTTTCCTATCTTTTATCTCTCTCTCTCTCTCTCTCTCTCTCTCTCTCGCAAATTTACCTCGCGATTTCAAATTGATAAATCTCGGTTGTTAGTGAATGAACATCAAATCGAACTACATCAGATTGCTCACAGCAAGTAAGGAGTGTATCGAAAATAAGCTATCCACAAACTTTCTTTCAAATTATGTTGAAAACCGATATTTTATTCATACAAAAAATTGATCCTTTATTGTACGAGGTTAAACTTGAACATAATGAAGACCGGATGAAATTTAAGTTATTCCTTCACGAATTTTCGAACTTTGGTTCGAATGCTCTTCATCAAGTTCCGGACAAGTGTTGCATCGCATTTTTTGGACGCTTGAGCCCAAATTTTTTTGAACTCCTGCATGTTCCCAGCTGCCTTACAATTCTTCTTGAAGATTGCCCAGTAACGTTCGATGGGTCGAAGCTGAGGGCAATTTGGTGGATTGATATTTTTCTCAACGAAATCTATACCCTTTTCCGCAAGCCAATTGAGAGTGGTTTTGGCATAGTGAGCCGACGCTAAATCCGGCCAAAACAGTGGAGGTGTACTATGCTTCTTATATAAAGGCAACAATCTCTTCTAGAGACACTCAGATCGATAGATTTCCGCATTTATAGTTCCGGTAGTGTAAAAAATGGTTGACTTCAAACCACAGGAACATATTGCTTGCCATACCAGTACCTTTCGACCGAATTTTTTCCACTTGAATCGACCTGTCCGCATCGCCCACATCCTCCCCAACGACGGCAGTAAAGTATTGTGGACCTGGAAGGGTTTTTGAGTCCTCCTTTACATAGGTCTCATCGTCCATCAAAACGCATGCATCCGGACGCTGCAAAAGACGCGAATACAATTTCCGGGCCCTTGTTGCTGCTCGCTTCTTCTGTTCTGCGCTTTGTTTCGAGATTTTCTGCTTCTTGTAGGTCTTCAGGTGGTTTCGCCTCTTGATACGCTGTATCATTCCGACACTCGTTCCTGCTTTTTTGGCCAAATCACGTATTGACATTGATTTGTTCTTCATGATTAGAGATACCACTTTCTGCTCCAGGTTCGGGTTGGAAGAACTGGGTTTTCTGCCTCTTCCTGGTAGCTCATCCAAAGAATAGTGTTCCCTAAACTTATTAATGATGGTTTTAACACTAGCATGATGAATTCACCGCTTCGCCAATTTTCGCATAGTAATACCCTTCTCACTTAGCCATGTGTCCAGAACCTTAATTTTCACTTCCTTTTCAATACGCGACATTTTGAAAACGCAGAATTTGAACCGCCAACCAACAAAAAAAAAAAAAACTGACAATCAACCCCACAACCACCGGTATTCCCAAAAAAAAAAAACCCACACATACATACACGCGCAACACACATATGTAGGTAGATTATATATAATCCACACACTACACACACAAACAGATATGATTAAATATACACTATCTCGTACACAGATTCACGTTAAACAACATTAAAATTTTAAAAAAAAGGGCCCCCCCGAAAAAACCCCCCCGAAAACCCCTTAAAAAGAAAAAAATTCCCCTCCACCCTTCTAAAACAACATCATCAAAGACCGTTCCCCCCCCTAGGGGGAAAACCAAAAAAAAAAAAAAAAATTAAAAATTTAGCCAAAAAAAAATTACCTAACGACTGTTCCAGAAAGTATATGCACACCTTATTTTAACGGTCACTTTGAATATAATGAAACATTTCAACATGTTTTGGCTGCGTCCTTTTGTTTGCACATTTCTGAATGACATAGCATCAAAAAAGTGCTCAGGTTTGTGTTACCTATCAAAATGCGCGGTCTTACGGTCCGGAACAACGAAAAAGTATCGTGCACAAATGGTGCACTATGAGCGGACTCTCCTTGAGAAAATTGGCCAAGGAAGAGGGTGTAAGCGTCGGAGCGGTACGATCTGCGATCCGAAAATATAAAGAACAGAATACGTTTGAAGATGCGCCGAAGAGTGGTCGGAAATCCGGTCCTGTTAGTCCGGATATCGATAAAAAAGATCAGGGACGCCTACAAGCGAAAACCAGCGACTCCCGTTCGGGATGTTGCGAAAAAACTAGGGACCTCGTCGAGTACCGTCATGCGTGCCAAAGAAAGACTTGAGCTAAAAACATACCGGAAGCAGAAAAAAACCCAAAAGGAACCCAAAACAGGCCGCGTCCGTGAAACCACGGGCCCGCAAACTCTACGATTCGTTATGGTGTAGAAATTCTGGGTGTATAGTAATGGACGATGAAACGTATGTGAAACTAGATTACAAAACGCTTCCCGGACCACAATTCTATACCGTAAGCGAAGACAAAGACATCCCCGAAACGGAGAAGGCCATTTTTACCGAAAAATTCGGTAAGAACGTTATGGTTTGGCAGGCAATATGCGAGTGTGGTAAAACATCTAGTCCGTACATCACAACGGAGACGATGAACACTCAGAAATACGTGAAGGAATGTCTCCAGAAGCGATTATTGCCGATGATCAGGCAGCACGAAGGTTAAGTAGTGTTTTAGCCTGATTTGGCGTCATGTCATTACGCAAACGACACTTTAGAATGGTACAAAAGTCAAAATGTATGTTTCGTGCCGAAAGACATGAATCCGCCGAACTGCCCGGAGGCACGGCCAATCGAGACTTTTTGGGCTTTAACCAAAGCAAAGCTTCGAAAATTCATAAAGCCAGTGGACGACATCCAAAAATTTAAAAAAGATTGGCTAAAAGTGGTCAAAATGGTGGAAAGTACCACTGTGCAGAAGCTAATGGGTCATGTT
>JAHHFK020002028.1:0-325365 GCA_024533555.2 Aedes koreicus | reverse complement strand
AGAAAATGAGCAACATTTTTTATTATTATCCGTATATAAATCTCTATTTGCCATGTTAAAACTAGCAAGCACGTTGTACATTCAACAAACGAAATATTAACAGTTAATTTGAGCGGAACTGCAGCACGGCAGACCAATTATGTGTTTCACATATTCAGTGTAGGGGGTAGGTTAGCTTCATTGTAGTTCTTGTTGTACATAGGTTCATAGTGGATTAGTTGCAGTTAATAGATTAGGTTAGTTGCAGGTAGTTTTAAAGTGTGAGTTATAATTTTTCTGGCCAATATTTATAAACTCTATTCTTTTGCAACTCTCTTTGGATAGGGTTATGAGGCCCTGACAAGGGCCGTTTTTCTGTTGCCTGAGTTGAAAAGATGCAAATTTAACCTCGGAAACCCCTGTCGCTCTAATGAAAACTAATGACTTCATTTCAATGCTACTGTCTGGCGTAACAACTGAGGCCCGTCCCCTTTTGTAAAATTTGATTCGCATTGCCTTCGTTGAGAACCCCCTTCCTGTCATGTAATGGTATATGCCATTACAGGCCCAGCATGGCGAAAAGCTATCATTCGTTATTGGACCAGACGTTGTGTATCCCTTTTTAGACGTGTGTATCCCGCTCTCCTGATAAAAAAGCACTTTTCCGAGTTTTTCGCCCTGCTGCTGGAGATCGAGTAGACGCCGCCTGATGTGGCTGGTGCGTCCGCTAGACGAGGCAAGCGGAAGAAGCCCGACGTCGACGCTGACGTAAATCATCCCTCCGTAAACAACTAAAATCTGTCCTTTTCAGGACGATCAAATCAAGTTGCCAACTAAAGAGTATGTTTGAAAGAAATTTCTCTTGAGCTCATCGAAATGTTCATTACCACGCACCGGCTCAACATGGCGTTGCTTAAACTGCCGCGTCCCGGAGAAAATGGCCAAATCAATCGCCCACATCATCTTCGTGGTCAAGTGGTTAGCGGCGTCGCCCGTCGTTCAAGCGGTTGTTGTCATGAAGTTGAGGGTTCGAATCCCGCTCCAGCCTGTGGAACTTTTTGCAAAACGAAAATGTCCAAACTGGTCTACTTGGTGTTAGGTTAAGTTTTTCGTAATTCGCTCTACACCCAAACTAATAAAGTAAGATTGTAATACAATTTCGCTTGATTTTGTTCCATTCTTGCTATTGATCGTAACTTGGATGAAAAATCTAACATTAGTTGTGGGCAAAATAGTAACAGAAACTCGCGATGAAAAATTGAACGTGTGCGTGAGGTTGTGCGCAGTGATATTTAGTTGATGAGTAAGAGATGTGTGTCCCGAAAGTCAGATGGCTCACCAAAATATAATATACCGATACGATATCAGGATACGAACCGCGAACGTCAGCGCGGCGGCTTTTGATAGCAACCATTTAGCCACTTCGATAAACTAAAGGATGGGGAATATAAACCCTACAAGTAGTTCTTTTGGCGAGGAATTCATGGTACAGCAATGATGCAAATGGATATATTTTCCACCAAGCTATGTACAACCGGTCGCTAACAAACTTGCATGGCATTGTTTATTAACCAAAGCGCTTTGTCGATGATCAGTGAGGACAAAAATAGAACACTTGGCGGCGGCAATACAACAGTGGCCAATAGCGTTGCGGCATTTTGTGATATGGACTCATCCATATTGTATATTGATATGTTGGTGATGATTGAATAAGGATCCTACAGCGATAAATTTGTTTCGAGCTATATTTGCTTGCCAGTCGCTTGCACACACTTGCATTTGTACCATAAAACGCATTGTGGATCAAAATGGGCAAAATAGCCTTTTCTGAATCATGCGGATTTCATAACATTTTGACGTAGGACTTACGTCTCTCTTTTCTATTCCTGTATAGGGGCGCCGTTCTAAAATTTCTGAAATCGCAAGCGTTACGCGGGTTTGGAGACTTTGAACGATAATATCTCCTCTCTGGCCCACAGACATTTTACGATAAGTATTTCATTCGCAAGGTAGAACATCAACGTTGAATCCCTGTTGCAAACTTAATTCATAATGTTTGTTTAAACTAATTAAAATGTACTTAAAAGAAAAATGTCTAAACGCACAACGCTATTGGTCGAAAATGACATCATGTTTGCGCCTCGCTCTGATTGGTTCATACTGCCACAGTTACCGTGCCAGCGAATTTCAAACATGTGGGGACGACCGACCAATCATCAGTTCTCGCTGTGCATCCGTATGCGATAGACGTGTTTGCGGAGCACGTTGGTAGAAAACGCCGCCCGTGAACACAAGAAGAGCAGACCAAGAAGAATCATCCCACGTCACCTGCAGCTAGCCATCCGCAACGACGAGGAGCTGAACAAACTTTTCTCCGATGTGACCATTTCACAGAGTGGTGTCCTGCAGCCCAAGAAGACTGAAGAAAATTTCAATCGCGAACCATGTTATCAACTAAAATCCGTCCTTTTCAGGACGATCAAATCAAGTTGCCAACTAAAGAGTATGTTTGATAGAAATTTCTCTTGAGCTCATCGAAATTTTCATTACCACGCACCGGCTCAATATGGCGTTGAAAAAGCCGCGTCTCGGAGAAAATGGCCAAATCAATCGCCCACATCATCTTCGTGGTCAAGTGGTTAGCGGCGTCGCCCGTCGTTCAAGCGGTTGTTGTCATGAAGATGAGGGTTCGATTCCCGCTCCAGCCGGTGGAACTTTTTTGCAAAGCGAAAATGTCCAGTTTAATCCACTGGGTGTTAGGTTAAGTTGTTCGTTGTAATTCGCACTATGGTCAATGTTCAGTGTGTACACTCTCGAGTGAAAGACGTTGCAAATGTCAATTTTTATCGTAGTATTACGTGCTGCCAAACACTCAGGCCATCCTGCTGCCCAGGAAGATCGAGAAGAAAATTTCAATCGCGAACCATGTTCCCTCCGTTAACAACTAAAACCCTGTATTTTCAGGACGAACAAATAAATTTGCCAACTAAAGAGTATGTTTGATTGAAATTTCTCTTGAGCTCATTGAAATGTTCATTACCACGCACCGGCTCAACATGGCGTTGCTTGAAAAGCCACGTTCTGGAGAAAATGAGCAACATTTTTTATTATTATCCGTATATAAATCTCTATTTGCCATGTTAAAACTAGCAAGCACGTTGTACATTCAACAAACGAAATATTAACAGTTAATTTGAGCGGAACTGCAGCACGGCAGACCAATTATGTGTTTCACATATTCAGTGTAGGGGGTAGGTTAGCTTCATTGTAGTTCTTGTTGTACATAAGTACATAATGGATTAGTTGCAGTTAATAGATTAGGTTAGTTGCAGGTAGTTTTAAAGTGTGAGTTATAATTTTTCTGGCCAATATTTATAAACTCTATTCTTTTGCAACTCTCTTTGGATAGGGTTATGAGGCCCTGACAAGGGCCGTTTTTCTGTTGCCTGAGTTGAAAAGATGCAAATTTAACCTCGGAAACCCCTGTCGCTCTAATGAAAACTAATGACTTCATTTCAATGCTACTGTCTGGCGTAACAACTGAGGCCCGTCCCCTTTTGTAAAATTTGATTCGCATTGCCTTCGTTGAGAACCCCCTTCCTGTCATGTAATGGTATATGCCATTACAGGCCCAGCATGGAGAAAAGCTATCATTCGTTATTGGACCAGACGTTGTGTATCCCTTTTTAGACGTGTGTTTCCCGCTCTCCTGATAAAAAAGCACTTTTCCGAGTTTTTCGCCCTGCTGCTGGAGATCGAGTAGACGCCGCCTGATGTGGCTGGTGCGTCCGCTAGACGAGGCAAGCGGAAGAAGCCCGACGTCGACGCTGACGTAAATCATCCCTCCGTTAACAACTAAAATCTGTCCTTTTCAGGACGATCAAATCAAGTTGCCAACTAAAGAGTATGTTTGAAAGAAATTTCTCTTGAGCTCATCGAAATGTTCATTACCACGCACCGGCTCAACATGGCGTTGCTTAAACTGCCGCGTCCCGGAGAAAATGGCCAAATCAATCGCCCACATCATCTTCGTGGTCAAGTGGTTAGCGGCGTCGCCCGTCGTTCAAGCGGTTGTTGTCATGAAGTTGAGGGTTCGAATCCCGCTCCAGCCTGTGGAACTTTTTGCAAAACGAAAATGTCCAAACTGGTCTACTTGGTGTTAGGTTAAGTTTTTCGTAATTCGCTCTACACCCAAACTAATAAAGTAAGATTGTTATACAATTTCGCTTGATTTTGTTCCATTTTTGCTATTGATCGTAACTTGGATGAAAAATCTAGCATTAGTTGTGGGCAAAATAGTAACAGAAACTCGCGATGAAAAATTGAACGTGTGCGTGAGGTTGTGCGCAGTGATATTTAGTTGATGAGTAAGAGATGTGTGTCCCGAAAGTCAGATGGCTCACCAAAATATAATATACCGATACGAGATCAGGATACGAACCGCGAACGTCAGCGCGGCGGCTTTTGATAGCAACCATTGAGCCACTTCGTTAAACTAAAGGATGGGGAATATAAACCCTATAAGTAGTTCTTTTGGCGAGGAATTCATGGTACAGCAATGATGCAAATGGATATATTTTCCACCAAGCTATGTACAACCGGTCGCTAACAAACTTGCATGGCATTGTTTATTAACCAAAGCGCTTTGTCGATGATCAGTGAGGACAAAAATAGAACACTTGGCGGCGGCAATACAACAGTGGCCAATAGTGTTGCGGCATTTTGTGATATGGACTCATCCATATTGTATATTGATATGTTGGTGATGATTGAATAAGGATCCTACAGCGATAAATTTGTTTCGAGCTATATTTGCTTGCCAGTCGCTTGCACACACTTGCATTTGTACCATAAAACGCATTGTGGATCAAAATGGGCAAAATAGCCTTTTCTGAATCATGCGGATTTCTCAGGATATGATTGCAAAACTGCAATTGCACTTTTTTGCCACCTTTTCAACTTTTGAGTGTATGTTCAATATTCAGTCTGTACAATCTCGAGTTGAAGGCGGTGCAAATGCCTATTTTTATCGTAGTATCACGTGCCGACAAACACTCAAGCTGTCATGCAGCCCAAGAAGACTGTGAAGAACATTTCAATCACGAACCATGTTTCCTCCATAAACACAGAATCCATGTCACACTTACAAGAACGTTGGACATTTCAGCGCCAACATTTGATTAGGGCGAATCTGTTTTTGTAAACAAACACTTTGTCTGCTAATTTATCGGAAGTTGAATACAATTCCTTCAAATTGAATATATCAGCGGATAGAAATAAGCTGATCTTCCTTAAAGAGTGCTTAATTTGTATTTGTATTTGTGACCTTTTGTTCAAGAGCAAATGAATACGAAAGCCATTGTTTACAAAAGCAAATTCGCCTTAATTTAATGTTGGCGCTGATTTAACAAACAAAATATCATTAACAGTAAATTCGAGCCGAACTGCAGTTTCTATCAATTTTTGTGGAGAACCAATTGCGGAAGAAGAACCGGAGCCTCACACACCAATAGCATAGGGTTTCATGGTTCTATAGACTTAATAAAATATAGTAGAAATTTATTAATTCGATGACATCAATTTCTTCACATCAACAAGCAGTCCTACGTCAACTTTGCAGTTATGTCACTGACATAACTCACCCTTTCGTTTTTTTTGCTCCCCTCCTTTACTTCCTGCCCGCCCCTTTTTCCTCCCCCCCCCTCCCCCCCCCCCCCTCCCCCCCCCGGTGTCTCCCCCCCCCCCCCCTTCTCCCCCCCCTTCCCGGTTTCCTTCCCCCCCCCCCCCTCCCTCCCCCCCCCCCCCCCCCCTAATTCCCTTTCCTTCCCGCCTGTTTTTTCCCCTTCCCCCCTTTCCCCCCGCCAATTTTACCCGCTCTTCTTTTTCTCGCTTTCACCCAAAGGAATCCAAAATCAAAATAGGAGCAACATTCTACACACACACACCTTCAAAATGAGGGATGTTCAGGTTTTTTAAATGCAAAATTGAAAGAAATACGTCAAGTTGATATTGACCAAATTTTGACCGTATCGCCCTTTATGTGTCTATGGCTACGTTCGGATTTTTAAAAAGCACTAATGACACTTTTTATTCATTAAACTTGGAATTATTCACTAACTGCACTGATTAATAACATTCGAAAAACTGCACTGAACTGAACTGGGTTCTTCGGTTTGCCTGGTATTTAAAAATCATTACTGCTGAGCCCGCATCTTCAAATTGTGTCGCTGATCGATGGGGTTTTGTGTTATTCGATTAGACTGTTGCTAACCACGCTTGGTACAAAGTCCGATGTCCAATGTTATTATTTTGATGAGTCGTCATGATGTCTGTCGTAACTATATGTTGACAATTATTTTTGTATCAAGGATATGCTATTACTGAACTTCATTTTCAAATAAAATTGAAGCATCCGACAATAAATGTTCATCAACTGTACAACGAACCATTCCTAAAAAGGCAATATAAATCGAATATAATTTATCTCGTGCAAGTATTGAATTTGATTCACGGCAAGATCCAAACAAATATTTAAAAAAAAGAAATGCTCATTATAATAAGAGTCAAATAGAACGTAATGAAGTTGTGCCATCTCAATCTTCTCGCATTGATTCCGTCTGTTATCCATCAGAACGGAACGGTTGAAACAAAACTGTTGGCGTTTGATGGATACATAGGTAGGGTTGAGTGCTATTCCGGTAGAAAACATCAAATGGACCTACGCTTTTAGTAAATCCAAGCCAATTGTCAGTTTGGCAAGATAGTCGTGGTTTTAACTTCTCGAGCTATCAAGCACTTTTTAATAAAACAAATATTTGAAGCACTACAACTGATATGAAGCTGTAATGCTCAAATAAGATTCTTTAGTAGACATGCGGATTGGCAATTGATAAAAGATGGACGATAATTTTTGATTTTAATGAAAAATTCCTCTGTTAAAAAAAAAACTGTTTTGCTGATAAATTATTTCAATAGAGAAGAACTAAGTGTAAGTTTTGTAAAAAGGTCCACAATTAGTTCTAAGCCCTAGAAAGGTACAAATCGACGATAATAATTCCGGTTCGAAACACTTTGAGAAGACATCCGTCGTTGCGCTTCGCAGACATCGTGGCCTTTCTTCGAAATCAGCTTGAGCTAGAAGAGAAGGGTGAACTATAGTCGTTACAGTTGAAAACTGGAAAACCCCTCGACTTTCTGCTGGTTTTCAGATATGTTGGATTAGGTACAACGACAGCTTTACTTTATTCGATACATATCGTATTTAAAGGAGTGAAGTTTTCCAGTTTTCTCTGTCAACAACGATGTATCACATGAATCATAAGACGAGGAGGCAGCAAACTCTCGAACAAGCGAACGTTTTCGATTCATCAATAGCGACATTGATTGCGAATCCATTTCATCATATTGCCATCCCACACGCAACATTCTGGTTTGTCTATCAAATCACAATCGATTACAGAGTTACTATCAAGAGAGAATTAGGCTCGTTAGATAGCTTAGTGAGTTCGATTCATGCACTCCAAACTAATTTAGCATTCCCTCACCAAACCACACCATGGAATACTTCGTATTGGTTTTACGATTTTTCATGATTTCTATATTCGCCCTTTGAGAAATTGAGCCAAAAAACGTTTCCGCTGAATAACTCTGGAATATAGAAACAGCATAAAAACAACTCCATCGATCCAACTAGGTCCAGCAGACGACGGAACGCTAAACGATCAAAGCATCATGCTCATGAATAAAAAGTCACTTCCATCTCGACTAGATGGCAGCAATTTCGAATCAGTCATCCCTTGCACTATGCACTCATGTTTTGCCCAGCTCGGATAAATATTGCATCTGAACTGTGGATGACTTTGTTGATTCGAATTGTCCTGGCTGTTACTGTTCTCAAAGACAGATACAATGTTTTGCTTTTGGATTGCCTTTATGAAATGACAATTTGTTGACCCAAGTTGATGACAAGCAGATTATTGGAAATAAATGAAGGATACAGGATTGGATTGGCGTTTGGCGGTGAAACGCAATGGATCAATTTTGAGTTCCTTATAAATTTGTTTTACGAGACTAACTATTCTGTTTTAACGAAGGACTACGTCTGTGTTTTCAATACTGGGGTACACGTTGCGAGTGCGAAAAGTTGGAGCGTCACGAAAAGTGTTTAGTTTTTGAACGTTTATAACTAAGTCATTCAACAATCGAATTCCAAAATGCTTGCACCAATAGATTGGTACATTTTCTAAAGGGTGGAACGGTCAAAAAATGGTCAAACATAATTAAGTGCTCACTGATTAGTATAAATGACCAATCTTTATTTCTTTTTGTAGTTCATCGTCTACAAAACACAGGATTTTTTTTATTAGGCTTCCGATTTTCCAAATGCAAACTGTCGGGCCTTACGTTTCACACCTTCCATCAAGTGTTGTACCACTGCTATATCCATCTTATTTGATGAAGAACGCCAATTGGCCTTGAACTGTTTTTCACTTCCAACTGTTTTTCGAAGTCTCCTCAGGTTTCTCTTTACGATTGCCCAATATTTTTCAATTGGGCGCAGTTCTGGGGACTTTGGGGGGGTTTTCTCATTGGGTACGATTTGCACAATATTGGCGGTATACCATTCCTAAGCCATTTTTCCGTAGTGACAAGACGCGAGGTCTGGCCAAAACAGCACGGAAAAACTCTGTTACTTCAAGAAAGGCAATAAGCGTTTTTGCAGGCATTCCTCTTCATAAATATCTTGGTTGACAGGGCCAGTTGTAATTTTCCCCCCCCCCACCCCCCCCCCCCCCTTTTTTTTTTCCATTTATTTTTTTTTTAAAAACCCCCACCCCGACCTCATTTTGTTTCTACACCCGAAAAGACCCCCCCACAAAATTCTTTTACCACCGTTTGGTCACCCAGATGGCCTTGCTCTCTTTCCCCCTCTCTTAAGAGTACCTCCGATCGCATCACAAGGACTTGTATGTATGTATGTACGAAGCCACCATCCTAGCGTGGGCCTTGCCCTGCATGCGGTTCCACTTAACAGAAAGATCATGCTTTGTTAACGTTCTAAATTCAACAAACTGCTGTATGAAGGGCCAAAAAGGGTTGGGCAGGCTCGTAAGCAGAGACACTTACGCGAAACCTGAGGAAATAAGAGAATCTCCTTCCAGCAGTATGATCCAATAAAACGAATAACAAAATACGCAATTCAGTTAAGCTTTCCACTAGTTTTTGACGTAGGACTTACGTCTCTCTTTTCTATTCCTGTATAGGGGCGCCGTTCTAAAATTTCTGAAATCGCAAGCGTTACGCGGGTTTGGAGACTTTGAACGATAATATCTCCTCTCTGGCCCACAGACATTTTACGATAAGTGTTTCATTCGCAAGGTAGAACATCAACGTTGAATCCCTGTTGCAAACATAATTCATAATGTTTGTTTAAACTAATTAAAATGTACTTAAAAGAAAAATGTCTAAACGCACAACGCTATTGGTCGAAAATGACATCATGTTTGCGCCTCGCTCTGATTGGTTCATACTGCCACAGTTACCGTGCCAGCGAATTTCAAACATGTGGGGACGACCGACCAATCATCAGTTCTCGCTGTGCATCCGTATGCGACAGACGTGTTTTCGGAGCACGTTGGTAGAAAACGCCGTCCGTGAACACATGAAGACCAGACCAAGAAGAATCATCCCACGTCACCTGCAGCTATCCATCCGCAACGACGAGGAGCTGAACAAACTTTTCTCCGGTGTGACCATTTCACAGAGTGGTGTCCTGCAGCCCAAGAAGACTGAAGAAAATTTCAATCGCGAACCATGTTATCAACTAAAATCCGTCCTTTTCAGGACGATCAAATCAAGTTGCCAACTAAAGAGTATGTTTGATAGAAATTTCTCTTGAGCTCATCGAAATTTTCATTACCACGCACCGGCTCAATATGGCGTTGAAAAAGCCGCGTCTCGGAGAAAATGGCCAAATCAATCGCCCACATCATCTTCGTGGTCAAGTGGTTAGCGGCGTCGCCCGTCGTTCATTGCCATGAAGTGAGGGTTCGATTCCCGCTCCAGCCGGTGGAACTTTTTTGCAAAGCGAAAATGTCCAGTTTAATCCACTGGGTGTTAGGTTAAGTTGTTCGTTGTAATTCGCACTATGGTCAATGTTCAGTGTGTACACTCTCGAGTGAAAGACGTTGCAAATGTCAATTTTTATCGTAGTATTACGTGCTGCCAAACACTCAGGCCATCCTGCTGCCCAGGAAGATCGAGAAGAAAATTTCAATCGCGAACCATGTTCCCTCCGTTAACAACTAAAACCCTGTATTTTCAGGACGAACAAATAAATTTGCCAACTAAAGAGTATGTTTGATTGAAATTTCTCTTGAGCTCATTGAAATGTTCATTACCACGCACCGGCTCAACATGGCGTTGCTTGAAAAGCCACGTTCTGGAGAAAATGAGCAACATTTTTTATTATTATCCGTATATAAATCTCTATTTGCCATGTTAAAACTAGCAAGCACGTTGTACATTCAACAAACGAAATATTAACAGTTAATTTGAGCGGAACTGCAGCACGGCAGACCAATTATGTGGTTCACATATTCAGTGTAGGGGGTAGGTTAGCTTCATTGTAGTTCTTGTTGTACATAAGTACATAATGGATTAGTTGCAGTTAATAGATTAGGTTAGTTGCAGGTAGTTTTAAAGTGTGAGTTATAATTTTTCTGGCCAATATTTATAAACTCTATTCTTTTGCAACTCTCTTTGGATAGGGTTATGAGGCCCTGACAAGGGCCGTTTTTCTGTTGCCTGAGTTGAAAAGATGCAAATTTAACCTCGGAAACCCCTGTCGCTCTAATGAAAACTAATGACTTCATTTCAATGCTACTGTCTGGCGTAACAACTGAGGCCCGTCCCCTTTTGTAAAATTTGATTCGCATTGCCTTCGTTGAGAACCCCCTTCCTGTCATGTAATGGTATATGCCATTACAGGCCCAGCATGGCGAAAAGCTATCATTCGTTATTGGACCAGACGTTGTGTATCCCTTTTTAGACGTGTGTTTCCCGCTCTCCTGATAAAAAAGCACTTTTCCGAGTTTTTCGCCCTGCTGCTGGAGATCGAGTAGACGCCGCCTGATGTGGCTGGTGCGTCCGCTAGACGAGGCAAGCGGAAGAAGCCCGACGTCGACGCTGACGTAAATCATCCCTCCGTTAACAACTAAAATCTGTCCTTTTCAGGACGATCAAATCAAGTCGCCAACTAAAGAGTATGTTTGAAAGAAATTTGTTCATTACCACGCACCGGCTCAACATGGCGTTGCTTAAACTGCCGCGTCCCGGAGAAAATGGCCAAATCAATCGCCCACATCATCTTCGTGGTCAAGTGGTTAGCGGCGTCGCCCGTCGTTCAAGCGGTTGTTGTCATGAAGTTGAGGGTTCGAATCCCGCTCCAGCCTGTGGAACTTTTTGCAAAACGAAAATGTCCAAACTGGTCTACTTGGTGTTAGGTTAAGTTTTTCGTAATTCGCTCTACACCCAAACTAATAAAGTAAGATTGTTATACAATTTCGCTTGATTTTGTTCCATTTTTGCTATTGATCGTAACTTGGATGAAAAATCTAGCATTAGTTGTGGGCAAAATAGTAATAGAAACTCGCGATGAAAAATTGAACGTGTGCGTGAGGTTGTGCGCAGTGATATTTAGTTGATGAGTAAGAGATGTGTGTCCCGAAAGTCAGATGGCTCACCAAAATATAATATACCGATACGAGATCAGGATACGAACCGCCAACGTCAGCGCGGCGGCTTTTGATAGCATCCATTTAGCCACTTCGATAAACTAAAGGATGGGGAATATAAACCCTACAAGTAGTTCTTTTGGCGAGGAATTCATGGTACAGCAATGATGCAAATGGATATATTTTCCACCAAGCTATGTACAACCGGTCGCTAACAAACTTGCATGGCATTGTTTATTAACCAAAGCGCTTTGTCGATGATCAGTGAGGACAAAAATAGAACACTTGGCGGCGGCAATACAACAGTGGCCAATAGCGTTGCGGCATTTTGTGATATGGACTCATCCATATTGTATATTGATATGTTGGTGATGATTGAATAAGGATCCTACAGCGATAAATTTGTTTCGAGCTATATTTGCTTGCCAGTCGCTTGCACACACTTGCATTTGTACCATAAAACGCATTGTGGATCAAAATGGGCAAAATAGCCTTTTCTGAATCATGCGGATTTCTCAGGATATGATTGCAAAACTGCAATTGCACTTTTTTGCCACCTTTTCAACTTTTGAGTGTATGTTCAATATTCAGTCTGTACAATCTCGAGTTGAAGGCGGTGCAAATGCCTATTTTTATCGTAGTATCACGTGCCGACAAACACTCAAGCTGTCATGCAGCCCAAGAAGACTGTGAAGAACATTTCAATCACGAACCATGTTTCCTCCATAAACACAGAATCCATGTCACACTTACAAGAACGTTGGACATTTCAGCGCCAACATTTGATTAGGGCGAATCTGTTTTTGTAAACAAACACTTTGTCTGCTAATTTATCGGAAGTTGAATACAATTCCTTCAAATTGAATATATCAGCGGATAGAAATAAGCTGATCTTCCTTAAAGAGTGCTTAATTTGTATTTGTATTTGTGACCTTTTGTTCAAGAGCAAATGAATACGAAAGCCATTGTTTACAAAAGCAAATTCGCCTTAATTTAATGTTGGCGCTGATTTAACAAACAAAATATCATTAACAGTAAATTCGAGCCGAACTGCAGTTTCTATCAATTTTTGTGGAGAACCAATTGCGGAAGAAGAACCGGAGCCTCACACACCAATAGCATAGGGTTTCATGGTTCTATAGACTTAATAAAATATAGTAAAAATTTATTAATTCGATGACATCAATTTCTTCACATCAACAAGCAGTCCTACGTCAACTTTGCAGTTATGTCACTGACATAACTCACCCTTTCGTTTTTCTCATATTTTGTAACATGTCTATTTGCGTAGCATAAAATGAAAAATACAATCGGTAATAAGTGCAAAGGCGTAACGCAGATTTAGTTGCAGCTTCTTGTAGTCAAGATACCAGACTCTTCCTAATCGTAAGAGGAAGATGAAAGGATCAAAAGGATCGTTTTACATACCAATTAAAATAGTTGATAGTCTATTTAATCTTTGATGTAACAAGTACAATTAAAAATTATTTTACAGAACTTGGGAATTCCATGAATGATCTGAAATTAGACGTCATATAAAGAAAAGTATATTTTAATTTTCGATGTGCTGTCCCGTTTCCTTGCAGCGCAATAACCATTTGTAGTGGATTTCATGGGTTCTACTGTGATTTTAATACATGAAATGAATTTAAATACCTCCGATCGCATCACAAGGACCAATGCCTAAAATTGCTGTTTCTGATGCTGACGTAGCTTAACAATTCATGCACGCACGAAGATGGCAAAAGCCTGTTCTAAATTGTGCATCGCACAGAATTTGTTCCATATAGTGCGATCACATAACTTTCGATTTATTTTTACGCTGTTGAGCATAAGATTCACATTTTCGTGAATCGTACAAACACAAACTTTATGGGATCCTTATTTACTAAGAAGTTTACAATGTTTTGGCCGTAAGGCTGAAAAGGAGCTAAAGCTTAGTTCAACATCTTTATGGGTTTCATTAAAATGCAAGTATGACTCTTTGAGTGACATCGTCAGGAGACGTTTTTGTGTTACCTGACGTACACCACCCGTCACTACAGAGACATAATCTACTTTTGGCCTCGGCATAACTCTGCTGATATCGTCATCTTCGTAGAATTGAACAAATTAACCTACTAAATCTGCATTCAGTCCATGTCCTAATTTAAAACGGGGTTTACATAATATTCCATCTTCGGCGACTAAATCCTTCACCTGCAAGGAAATAAATAATAAATTAGTTTTTTAATTATTTGTTTTCCAACATGACATGAAATAGTATTCAAAGATGTTCATAAACCTTACATGTGTTGCAGTGTATCTGCTGACTTTGAATTCATCCACGATTCTTTGTGCAGTCCAAGACTTTGGCAATAACGATAAAATTTGAAATTGTTGTTCGCGAGTACATTCAGGATCGGCAAATTTTTCGTTTAACTGGTTCATTATTATCTCGTAGTCCTTAGCCTTGGCGTTGAGATTTGTTTGGTCTTCATCTTCCAAAACGTCAAATATATGACGCTTAACTCCATCCATATTTTCCTTGGTTTTTTGCTGGGTGTAGGAAGCACTTCTCATTTTCTTCGTTGAAATTGGCGATACCTGAATTCCCATGATGCCATTGTTGAATGTCCCGATGTTATATGACAAACTGATTTATTAACAATAGACTCCGCTGAAGTCGATGAAGCTAGAGACGTAACGGATGGGATGGTGTTGTAGAAGGCACTTCCTCATCATTCGAAGGTGGGGGTTTTTGTTGGGGACGATAAACTAGGGGACGACACTTATTGCAGATTCGCATCAAATTATCCAGAGGTATCTTACAATCTAAAGATCCTAATTTTTCAATAACACCATCTGTCAAGTTTCTAGTCTCTAAACCACACTTCGTCGATTTGGGTATTATTAACATTTGAAAGTATTATTCATGTTTGAAAATAAACTTGCTTTTTTAACTTGAAAAGCTAGGAAAGATAGACTAAATTGATGAGGTGAAGAACTTCCCAATATATAGCACTTTGTTGACTTTGTACCTATCGTCATTTCAAATGTATGGCAGATTCCATTGTATTGAAATGCACCCATAAGAAATTTGTTCCAGACACGGGTATAAATAAAAATTTACGTTACTGCTGTCTTCTCAACGAGAGGCTCAAAGAATTTCGATGTATTAACCGTTTTTGAAAAACAAGAAGAACTTTGAGTTTGATCATTTACCTCAGATAGCATCGGTTTGTATCGCTTCCGTTGCGTCTAAATAGAAACGGGTAAGGCTGGCAGCCTCCATGTATGAAGATTTGTTTCTTATTGAATAATCTATCATTTAACATACTTTTTTTTTGTGGACATCGTGACTAACATTTGAAAATGGCTGAAAATATTGTTACAACTAAATGTCCTCTCAATAAAATTCGCAATAACTTCAGAATGGCTGGATTCACCAAAAAAGTTTTTACATAAAAAATGAATACGTAGAGTCTATTTTTGATAGAGTTATTTTATAAAATACGCGATTTCACTAAATAAAAAAAAATAAAAAACTTAAAATAAAAATTTAAAATATTTATGAAAGTGACCATCTCTTTTAAGCACCTCACCAGGTTTTAGGATAGAGCTTCAAGTTTTTTTAATAAAAAATTTAGAAAATTCCAGGGGGAGGGGGGAGGAGGGCTTTCAAAAAAATCAATGTTTTATGTGGTTTTTAGCATGAATTTACATTTTTTTAGTTTCAGTGTATCTTTTTCTTGAAGAGTACTAAATGACCTACAACTTTTTCTCAGACTACATTTTGATCAGAATAATCGTTTACATGTTATGATATTTTGAAAAAAATAAGTTCATATTTTTAATAAGCCCTTATAGAAAATTAGTCCAGGAAATTTGATGATTTTTTTAAGGAAAAAAGTTACATATCTTACATATGGACAAAATTTCATTAAAACCGGAAGCGTCGAGACAAAATCAATATTTTTTTAGCGTTTCTGGCTGGAAATGCTCAAAGGGAAATTGAATGTTTTTTACACTTTTCAAATGTTAAATGTCTAGATGATTATTGTTTTTTGTAAAGGTGTTCAATGCATTCAATTCTTTATGAATGCTAAATTTTCTTGGATTCTATAGGGGTGTTGAAAACCATAACTAGACGAGTTTGCGGGATACACGGTAAAAATAGGACACGAAAAAGTTGTTGTTGGAAAACTTTTTTTCCTTAAAAGTGCCCACCTTGCGATATGTGGCAATTTCTTAGAAAATTATATTGCCTTTATTAAGACAAAAATTCGTCCAATTTTAAGATAGTCAGTTTTGGAAATTGACTATAAATTTTAAAATATTTAATGTAATTTAAGAATCGATTTTACAATTTTAAAAATAAATTTAATAAAAGTTCAGACGACTTTCTATAAGTCACCGATACACTACTTTTTTGTCAGTCTTGCCCTTTTTGAGTTATGTTGATTTAAAACAAAAATGATCAAAACACTTAAGCCCTTTTCAAATGGTAGTCTAGATAAATTTTGAAAAAAAAAACAAAGTATGCAAAGTTGCTTGAAAAGACATAGTATATACATCCACAAAGTTTCATTTTTTTTTTCTGAATACATTGAATTCACTTCCAAAAATTTCTTCACAACGTACGCTTTCGTCCCAGCTAGTTTCAGTTGCCTGGATAACAGAAAAGGAAGAGCTCAATCATTTTTTGTAAATTTCCTTCATTTTGACTGCTTTTTATGCGATTAAAAGTTTGATAGTAAATCAAAATTTTAGTCGCTTTCTGTCGATGTGAAGAAATTGTTGGAATTACGTTGTTCGATAATAAAGATTCATTGTTTACCTCTTTTGAGAGTACGCCGTTAATTTCTACTTTCAACGAAGACGTCATTATTTGCGAAAATGGGCAGCAGAAGAAATTGAGTGAAATTTGTTGGTACAATCGCGCATTTGCTGTAGCCGGTGTGTTCGTTCGCTGGGCAGGAATCGCTGGTAAGATTGCAAATCGGCTGCTGCTTCAACTGCATTCAGACCATATTCCTGATGAACTTCTGCGAAGTTGCGTTGTAAATGATCTGGAGCCGTTGGCAAGCCTTCAGATGCTAGCAGCATGTTGATGCTTGTTGGTGTCATCCCTTCTCTGGATTGGTGTGCAGAGATGGTCAACTGTTTGTTTGATGTATGATGGAGGATATGGGTTTGATTCCCGGTCAGGTGAAAGAATTTTTCATGAAGGAAAATTTCTCGATTCTCTAGACTTACTAAAACCTCTCTGTGCTAAAACAAACATGGTACAGGCATCGAAAGCTTTCAATTAATCACAGTGGCAATGCATTTAAAATAATAAGCTGATTTTGATAAATAACAACCTGATTGTGATAAGCCATATGCTTGAAAAGCCAAGAAATAAGAAGAAGACCTATGTGTCAACTCTTTGAAATGCTTCATTTGCCAGTTGATATTGCTAACGAGTGTTCCAGCAAGCATGAATTGGACATTTTTTTTTTTCGTAATCGGTATGAATGCTTCCAAGAATTGCTGGGTTCGGTCATGTCATACCGATTTTTATTCCTGCGAACATTATCTCCGACATGAATAGATATTTGTGTTCTAGACAAAACCGACGCTCGATTTTCTCTTTTTTCTACAAAAATGCCTCTCACACGTGCTTGGGAGGAGAAAGACCTCAAAGAGTGCCGCACTGCTGTAAGCCATAAGAGGATACAAACAAGCACGTACTCACCACCGTTTGATACCCTCCACGTCCACAAGTTGAAGATCTCCGAGATACAACCGAGGACGCGCAACAAACAACATATTCAACTTCTGTAGTGCAATGCGGTGAAAGGAAGAAAAAAAAACACAAACCAAAAGCACAGCAATGGGATGGCTAGTGAGTACCACACGCTTTAAAGCTCCCACGATGTTGATGATGTTGATATTGTCAGACTTTTCCACGTTTCACCGTCCGGACTGGCACGCCCTGTGGAATATGGAATGCTATTCAGAAAAGAAAATACCCAGCCAGTGGGGGGGGGGGGGGAAGCTAAGAGATTTTTAAGAGGATCATAGACTTGTTGAAGCGCTCGCTTTCCTGCTGCTGTTGCTCGTTGGGATGTTCTATTCGAGACTGTTGTTGTTTGAGCGGGCGGCAGAAGGAAAAAAGTTATCACTTCTCGTCGACGGGTGTTCTCTCCTCCCTTTTCCTAGTTGGAAACCTTATGAGACAGCTGAGGGCTCGTTTGGGTCGCTCGATGGCTATCGTGAACGTCGCACACTGGCAATAAAAACGAAAAATGAATGATGACAGGTACTTATGAAGATGGGGAAACACAAACAGAACTCGGCTTCTCACAGATTCGCAAGCATGGGGGAAGGTGCTAGGAATGATCGAATTAGTTCTTGTCTGTTAGCGTTCACTAGAATTTCCCAAGCTTAGCTGGATCCCTATGTAATAGAACACTGCTTATTCGATGGAAGAATGTATGGATGGAGACGGTCAGGTGGGGCGACAGAAAATCTGAATGATCCTTTTGGGTTTTTCCGTGAAGCAGCTTTTCACTTGAACAGGTTTTTTCGTTCTGGCATTCAATGTTTCTCGTGAAAAAGACTCTGCAAATGTTACGACAGAAATGTTAAGGGATGTTCCAAGAAAGGAATGAGCCAGGGCTTCGACCATTTGTGGTCATTCAACATCTTTTGTCACACATGGAATGTTCGCCGGAAATTCTGTTTTGTTACATTTTAGCTCAACATAAATGTGTTAAAGCGCCGAGGAAATGTTTCCCATGTTATAATCTGGCCAGGTTATTTAGAAATCTTATCATGTGCTGGCTCAGATGTAGACATTACACCCGTTTCCAGCTCGATGGCTTCCCTATTTCGAATGATTGTAAGGAAGTATGCGTTTGTATTGCATGTGACAGTTTGAGCCGAGCAAAAGTTCATTCCTTAATTGCTTTGAGACCTGAACCACACCCTTCCTGCCAAGCTGCACTGAGGGTTGGGACTCATTTCGTATAATCTTATTTTTGCTCAATTCGTCTGGATAGAAAAGTATTTTCCTTGGCAGTATGCATTTCTTGTGCGAGTTGATCTGTGGCAAATACAATATACTGGCACATACATTGCATAAATTCCACTTCACCAGGGTTCTGGATTCCACCGGGCTGTTCCCAAGGTGCTAGTCAATTAAAAGGGATTGCTTTATCTTGTGTGCAGATCGTTCCCTGCAGATTGGAAGCGGTCCGTTGCTCGAAGTGAGTTTCTGGGAAACTCTGCTCGGCTTGCTTTCAAATTGGATAGTCGTGTTGTTTTGTTTGAGTTTTAATTTTAAAAACTATTTTTTTTAAATATAGTTTCTACTAGGAATAAATACTGAGAAAAAAAAACAAGCGTAATGACCAATGAAAAAATCAGATTCTAAGTCTTACGGTAAGGGTCGTATGTCAAATGAATGACGGCAACACGAAAATATGAAATACGTTTAACGATTATATAACTCAATCGTATGTCTCAAAATTGTTGCATCAAACAGTTGATCATTTTTCCGACTGTCTATTTAATACTCGAAAACATTCATCTTCTAGAGATAACTTATTGACAATCTTATTCGAGGTTGCTGATTCTCCCAATTTCAACGTTATCGCCTTCCGAGCTGCTCACCAACGATTGAACGCGACCGTAGTAGGCTTTCTCTTTTCGCCATGCGGGAACATCGGTGCTCAGAGAATGACTTGCTTTATTTTATGTTTTCCCTTTTCTTTTCTGCGATTACTCACTCGCATGAAGATGATTTCGATTCACACATTGCCAACGAAGCAATCGAATGATGTGAAACGATGCGATCGAAGTGATGTGATCAAAGCGAAGCAATCGACTCGATACGTACCATGCGTACAATTGCGAATATGCGCCACAATGTAATTCTTTTAGAGCACAATTCTTGTTGTCCTGTCTGGTGTTTCTCGCTTTCAAAATATTCTTGAGGTTTCCTATGTTGTGCTTATTAAGGAACGTATGGAATTTAAACAAATTGTGTCAAAAATTTTGGGGTTATCTGAATAGATGGCGTCCTGGTGTCTATTAGCAAAGTAATTCAGCAAATACTTGACCATCTTATGGTCAAATCAGACTTCCAGAAGTGCACCAGTTGAAACTTTGGAAGATCTGGAGAAACTTCGATGGTGATAAATTCAGCTCTGCGGTATTCACAAAATAATTATTTGTATACATTTGCACTTGTGACCTAGAAACTAAATCTTCGGATCAGTGCAACCCTATCCCTTCATCAGTCTGGGGAAATCCGGGAACTAGTAGTGCAGCAACTCGTCAGTTTGGGGATAAACTCTACACGCCAGAACAAATGATGGAGTTCATACAGAGCATGCGTCAACCCCCTCGCCATTTCCGCAGCAAAGAGCAACAAATACACTATTAAACGCAGCACTAATGAAACTTTTGTCTGCTTGTTAACTTATAGGTACATTTCTCAGATTAATAATTCGTTAGTTTTGCCCAATGTGGCCGTTTGGCAATTAATTTGTCAAGCTTCTGTGTTTATTTTGAGGCTCAGTTGCGTAATCGATGTATGTCGATAATTGGTACATTTGTTGTTTTACCAGAGCGAACGGCGGAGCTGTCAGAAAAAAATGTTGGAACTATTTTGTTTCATGGAGTGAATAAACACCTTTTTGATGTTATAATTTAAAATCTTTTTTTAAACATTTATTTCTTATTTTATAATATCACATACAATTATTTTCAAGTTCTAGTTTTTTTTTTCTAGCTTAACAATTATTTGTTTTGTCTAGAACTTCGTCTTGCAATACTGCCATACTGTAGGAAGAGTTCCGTGTTTTGCTCCATGCACGCAGCTTGTACGGTACTTCGGATCCTTCGGATCTATAAGCTTAGTTTCAGGTCCTTGCTGGTATTGCTCCGCGTCTACATTAAGTCGATTATCACTATCTGCTGCTCCGTGACTACAGTTACTTTAGGGAGCGTATTCCAGTACTCCAGAAGACGATGAGATCGACGCAGCTGCTGTAAACTGAAATGGAACACCATTGAGTGATGACAAGAAAGTAGAAAGTTCACCTCGCTATGCATAGGCATTCGCTGACGGCGTTGTTGGTTGATATACGAGGCTCTTTCCAGAAGTTCAATGAATGTGGTGTACCAAACATCAGACAAACTGTATATTGGGTTAAATCCTGATTCACCGCTTTGTATCGTTCTCAACTGACCATAATGTTTTAAAGGGCCGGATGGCTTGCATATCCAACGGGCACGTCAAATTTTCCTCAACGTTTACTCAGTACGATTGGTCATGGTACTTACGGGTAGCGTTGTGCCGCCGCATTTTGTGGATGACGAGCGGTTTGAGCCCTTTTGCCTTGAGATCAGCCATAAGGACGTCGGGGTCTATGAACGTACGAAAAATGGGACATACTCACAGTCGCTTTGAGGCATCTATTAGAAGTCTGTGTTCTGATACGGCAGGGAATTCTTTCCCTTCACTTCTTGAAACAGTTTTGTCGTAGCACAACGTCTTTGTTTTCTGTACTAGGGAAGAATTAAAAAAAAAATGTGTATTGCGACCGTCACGAAATGCGGTGAGATTTTGAGCGTTAAAATATCAGTCGTTTCTCCAAACATTTTCTAAATGTTTGCCGCAATCGATCGGAAATATTTCTACGCGTTGATTCCAGTAATAATTTGATTTTCATCACTAAACTTATTTAATAAATCTTGATTTTTGTCACTAAACTATTGATAATATAAGGTGATGTCTTATAATGCCAATATTTCAGAGTAAACCCACTAAATGCACAGTACTTTCCTATCGCAGACTTCAAATTTAAGTAAGGAACGGCTGCATCAGTAAAAGATATTTAAGGGGGAAACCTTAGCATTTTTCTTCAGTCATTCGGCGATCTCGAAGATGTTGTGTCAGCGCTCGGCTGCACACCGTCAAGTCATCCGGCATACTCTTCTGCCTAGCAACTTGTCTGGCCGTGACAAATTTGCAGTCGGATTGCAGCTCCCACTCGGTCGCATTCACCGTCTGATCCGGAAGGGCACTACACTGAGCACGTTGATGCCGGTGCCCCCATCTACATCGCTGTGGTGATGGAATACCTGGCGGCTGAAGTACACTTATTGGCAGGAAACATCGCCCGTGTCAACAAATAGACCATAATCATCCCATCCCAAGTAAAATTGCTAACACCATCCTGCTTTATTAAGTTTCATTAAAGTTTTATGAAGGCCACTTGAAATCAATTTGGTTTTATTATGGCACCAAGTGGTGCCAATAGATTTCATACGTTACCCAAGCAACCAAAAGTTCGAATTTTACTTGAGATGAGAACTCAGAAGTTCACATTTAGTTGAAATTTAGTTCCATGGAACGTTTTTGCTGAATAACAAGACACTTCACGGACAAGCAGAACTTAATTTTCTTTAAAGTGTCATTAATCTTTAAAGGAACTTAAAAGTTTGAGAATAGTTTTTTCTTGCTATTCAACCCAACCTTCAAGCTCATATGTTGATAGTTGAGAACTTGATTTGAACTTCAAAAAATGTCTAACACAAAGTTCAATAAAAGTACTAACCGTACTTTTATTCAGCGCAAAAGTTTACAATACATCTATGTTGAACTACTTTCCTACTTTTCGAAGTACACGTAAAGTTCTGAGTAAAACTTTAGAAAATGTAAAAACGATTGTTTATATTTGAAGAGTGATCTGGTGTTGTACTTCAAGTTTGACAAGATACAAGAGCAAAGAATGGATTTTTCAAAAACATTAAAAAAGAACGGCTTATTTTATTACCATCGTAAAAAAAAACTGTTAGCTTAATCAGCGGTTGGATAGTCATGGAGGAAATGAATATATTCTTTGGCTCAGGAAGTACTAGCACATCGGTCCTAAGCTCGATCCCAAGCTTAATCCCAAGTAACTCAAAGAAAATCATCATCTTAGAATGAATTATAATATTTTGTTTTATATATATATATATATATATATATATATATATATATATATATATATATATATATATATATATATATATATATATATATATATATATATATATATATATATATATATATATATATAAATATATACATACATATGCAAAACACTTATAATATATATATATATATATTATAAGTGTTTTGCAAAATATGTCACGTTCTGAGCGGTTTGAATCATTCATATTTTATACGATCAATGGGCCAAACCAGTTTTCTCTGACTATGATTAAGCTGAAAATACTTTTTTCAATGCTGCGAGTGATTTATTCCTGACATAAACAGGACAAGATTTTTATAGATAGTATAAAACACTGTTGAAATAACATTACATCAACCATGTTTTGCAAAACATATTTTGTGACATAAGGATGGATTTGTTGAACAAGATTGTGGTTTCATTGCCAACGAAAAGCAAATCGTAGATACTAAGAATAGACTTTTCAATCATTGGAATTGGTCTAGTAAAGAAGCTACAAACCTTTCACGCCAAGGGCTTGGGTTCGAATCCCATACCTGGCGCTGTTTTATTTTTGAATGAGGTTTTATTTTTTTTCACCTTTTGTTTTATAAGGCTGCACATTTTGTGCTTTTTACCTCATATCAAAGTATGAAATGAAGTTAATTGCTTATTAATTGCATGTATTTGTCATTGAACAGTATTTTCAACATGTTTATAACCAGCTGTGTTGCTTGGGATGATTCGCCCCTAATAACGTAACTCACACCAATACACCCTCAAATATTCTGTCAAAACAACATAGCAATTCAAAACAAAAACAAAGATACTAGGTACTGAAAAGCGCAAGAGTGCATGGCAAGGTGCAGACTGCAAGGTTTACTTCGGAACTAGGGGTTCTACAACAGTTAACCAATTTCAAATCGCTAGTTACACATTGATTGTTGGCTAAATGGGATGCGGAAAATTAAGCTGTCACTCAACAAGCTAGTTAAAATGTTTTTTTTTTTTTTTTGAATGTTTTTTTATCCTGCTTTATAGAAAAACAATAGCCTACCACATCACAAAATGTTTCAAACGAAAGAGAAATTGGGACCGATTACCCAAGACATACATCTCCGTCCGAAAACAATTGACCTGAAGACGATGACAGCGAAATGGAATATTTTCAGGAAAGTGATGATGACTCATTAGATTATTGATATTCATCATTTGAAATTGATAAATATAGTGCTGCATTGGATTAAATGGATTTGAATGAGTGCATTAGGTTTTGGGCCCGCAAAACTAATTATTTAACAAAACCCAAAAATTAAAATTTGGGTTTTAACCTCAATAAAAACCAAATAAAACTACGATTGAATCTATTGTAAAACAAAATATAAAAAAAAGGTAAAAACTAAAGGGTATATTGTTCCCCACCAATAAGGAAACATTAAAAATTAAACCAAAAAATCACCTGTTAATAACGATTTAACAATAGAAATGCAGAGTTGTTATGTATCGTAACAATTAAACAATCAAGTTTTGACGTAGACTACGTCTTACGGGAAGGGTAGGGTGTCAATTGAAAATCTAAAAACGAGCGACCGTCACGAAATATCGTTACAAATTAAACGCTAATAACTAAATAAATGCTTGATAGATTTTCAAGATGTTTACATCAATCGATTGGAAATTTTCTCGCGTATCAATTCAATTATCAAACAATATCCGCCAATTGAAATCAAGCTATTGAAAATAACCAAAATATGAGGTGATGTCTTATAATGCCGATTTTTCAGAGTAAATTTACTAAATGCACTCAATTTTACTATCACAGATTTCAAATGTAAGCAAGGGAGGTCTCATATGCAGCAAAGAACGATATAAAACGGGTACATCTTCGCAAATTTACGCTTAAGTGTCGCCGTACTGGAGCTGGGCAGACCAACGAACCATCGAGGATAAGCAGCTGGCGATGGCATGAGCTCTGAAAGCAACCTCGATGGCGCGAAGCCTCGGGCGGAGCGGCAAGACGCCAGTTTGGATTTGGCAGCTGGTGGTGGCACGTACCATAGAAGGTGCAGTGGCGACCAACCAGTGGACAGGTAGCTGATTGCGCTGCAGACTTTTGCTAGCAAGCCCTTGGCTAGGCAACCGTTGCTAGGCAGCGACTAAGTTGCAGTGGTGTGCTAGGCAGCCGGTTGCCCAAGCTGGTGATGATTTGTTGCCAGCCGGTGGGTGCCACCACGAGGAGCGATATAAGTTGCCTGAGTGTGTGTTATTCTTTCGGTAGCCATCTTTACGTATAGCGCAACGTGCACAGCAGCTTTGTGAAAAGACCGACAAGTATTAAATTCTTATGCGGATTATTCAATATCCGTCCTTTTCAGAACGCCCAATCCAATGTTGAAAAAGTTTGTTTAACTTGAATTTATCTTACCACTTGGCAGAAAACGGTGGCTAAAACAATTGTAGATTTCTCTTTGTTGCATTCCTTTAGCATTGTGCATAATTTATAAATGGCTGCCGCCACGAGCAATTGAAACCAATTGGCAGACAGCGGTGGCTAAAACAATTATAATTGTCTCTTCGTTGTATACCTTGAGCATTGTGCGCAATTTACAAATGGCTGCCGTCATGAAAAATTGAAACGTCTTATGGCAAGGGTAAGGTATCCATTGAAAATCTAAAAATTAGCGACAGTCATGAAATATCGTTACAAATTAAACGCTAATATCTTAATAAATGCTTGATAGATTTTCAAGATGTTTACACCAATCGGTAGGAAATTTTCCCGCGCATCAATTCAATTGTCAAACAATATCCGTTAACAATTTCAAACTTTTGAAAATTACGAAAATAAAAGGTGATGTCTTATTATTCTGCTTTGCAGGCTAAATTTAATAAATAAACAGTAGTTTTCTATCACAGATTTCAAATTTGAGCAAGGGAGGACTCATATGCAACAGTGAACGATGTAAAACAGGTAAACCTTCGCAAATTTTCTCATTCGTGTTGCAGTACTGGAGCTGTGCGGAGCATCGAGCCATCATGGATTGGCAGCTGGCGATGGCATGTACCCTGAAGGGTACATTCGGCAGTGCTGAGCGGCAAGGCTTCAATGTGGATGTGGCAGCTGACTGTGGCAAGTACCATAGAAGGTGCACTGACGACCAACCATTGGAGATTGCGCTGCAGGCTGTTGCTAGCAGGCCGTTGGCTAGGCAACCGTTGCTAGGCAGCCATAAATTATGCAAAGGTTTGCTAGGCCCAAGCCAGTGATTTATTTGTAGCCAACCGGTGGGTGCAGCCATGACGAGCGAAGTAAGGTGCTTGTGTGTGTGAGTTATTTTGCTGCTAGCCATCTTTTGGTAAGGCGCAACGTGCAACGATTGAAATAACCTGATTAATCAAAAGACCGAGAAGGTTTGAACTCAAATGCGGACCATTTCGAATCCGTCCTTTTCAGGACGACGAATTCAGTTTCAAGAGAGTTTGTATGATTTGAATTTATCTAAAATTACAAGTTCTAATCAATTGGAAGACAGTGCACAGCAGTGGTGGCTATAATAATTTTAGTTTTCTCTTCGTTGCATACCTTGAGAATTGTGTACAATATACAAATGGCTGCCGTCACAAAACATTGAAACACCGGACGCTAGTAATTCGATCGTTCCTTAATTGATTTATTTTTTGAGATGTTTGCACCAACCTAAAGGTCTAACGATTACCATTTTTTTTGTACAAATATATATTTGTAATATAAAGGTTGCGTTCCGGTAAATATCCCGAAATTCTTTATCACGGACAACGTTTTGATTTTTCACCAAATGCTTTCTAAAGAGTGGACAAAAGAATGTTCTAACATAATTACTATCTAATGCTGGTCTAACGATCTATTTGGACCACACCCATGCTTTTTTATCAGACCACGCTTTACGGCAAGGGTAGATGTCAAATGAAAATTTGAAAATAACTGAAATAGTTTGAACGCTTTATCATTTCTCAATAGATTTTCGAGATTTTTGCTTCAATCAGTTGGAGATTTTCGCGACTTTCAGCTATCAAAAATATAATTAAGTGTTGACTTAGAATTCCCAAACAGACCATGAACAATCTATAACGCGAAAAGGATAATGGTTTTCAGCTAGTCGGTCATATCAACACAATCATTACAGCCAGCACAACCGTTGCCCTTTCATCATACCAACATTCAAATCAAACGTCCTTTTCCAGGGCAGCCAAATAGTTACTAAGAAGCGAATCAAGCGAATGTTCTTACATACTTTCTCACTTACTTATGCTAACCCAAGGTCCCATAAGAACAGTACCTGAGTACTAATCAAACGGTTTAACGAAGTCTACGTCAACCGGTCGTGTGTTATACACAACCCCACTGATCCCCCCACAAAAAATTTTTTCCCTTTCAACCCCCCCCCATCCTACCCTCCTCTCTATCTCCACCCCAAACCCCCCCCCCCCCCCACTTTTAATTTTAAACATTTAATTTAACTAAGAAAATATCATCAAATTGAACTCAACAGCATTCTCTACAACCTCTTGAACGAACCTTTTGTGAACTTCAAAGTTTTCTTTAGAAGTTTATAAGAAGGCTGCTAGCAGCTTAATCATTGAATGTGAACTAGAAAGTTCGGTTAATTACTTAAAAAGTAAGCTGAATAGAATTCTCATCATAATCCTTCGATTAGCTGGTTAAGCCAAAAACACCCTTTTATCAGAACTTTTGGTTGCTTGGGTAGTCAGGTTTATGAGAATCTACACAGCTTATGCACAAAAGATCTTAAAACCTTGTTTCTCAAATTCCTTTAACTCCTATCAAAGGTTTTATTTCGACTTTATGAACTCATAAAATGCTGTATTGAAATGCCGTTTTAGGTCGCATTGATATTATCTCATTATGGTCAGCTGAAAAAGCATTTTAAAACTATTTTGCCTCCAGTTAATGCATAAAACAGCAAATCGGAATTGAAGGAAGTCACCATAAGACCCAATAGTTTGATAATAGTCATTGCGAAGAAAAATTGGCTTTATGGCAAAACTGAGATGTTTTTCCAATCGCCGCATTGAAATATAAGAGATAATTGAGATGTGGAAAAATAAATGCATCAAATTTTCAATGGTTTGCAATTAAACTGTAGATCGAAGACTAATTTTGGAATTCTTTTAGATAATCTCATCCAATTCCAAGCACTTCTCAGGAAATTCATGATTAACGTTTGCATTAAAAAAATTGACAAAAATTGCCGATTTTTCATGGGCTTACCTTCACCCGCACTGACGAAACTACCCATGCAGCATTAATTATAGTAACCCATGAGTCAGCAGATAAAATTTGACAGCTCTATCAGTTGAACTGTAACCGTGATGACAAAAACAGTGAAGGAACTCCGTTCAGAAGTGTGCGCGTTCAAAGAACGGCACCCCACCGCGTTGAAAACGGACATTGTGCGGCACTTTGTGGACACCAGATACGCCCGTTTCGCATCTACTACATCACGCAACTATTAGACAACAATCAAAGCATCGAAAGAAAGCCCGGTTCCGGACGGCCGACAACAACTGAGCGAGAAGAAGCTCCAAAGGATGCTGAAGAGGAAGACCGAGGGAAAAGTGGCTACATCGCTGCATGCGCTTGGCCGGAAGGTTGGTTCAACCAGCCAAACAGTGAAAAATTTCCGTGCGAACATGAACATACATGTCAGGAAGCGGAAGTCACGTCCACTGGTTTTTGCGGGCAATGACGCAGCGGCAGCGGCTGAATAAGATGGTCAACTCGATTTTCCCGGCGAATCGCGACGTGGCGGTGCTGATGGACGATGAGACCTATCTCACCCTTGATGGCAACGACTGGCAGGGCACTTCGTATATTACTTCCCCCACGAAGGAAGTGAGCTCCGATGTGAAGTTCATTTCACACACCAAGTCCCCCAAGAAGGTGCTGCTGTGGCTGACAATCAGCGAGAAGGGGATGTCAAAGCCGCTCTTCTTTCGTTCCGGACGGACCGTGAACGGGGAAAAATATAGTACAAAATGCCTGCTGGAAGTTGCGTCGTTCATCAAAAAATACCATAAGGGCAAAGACGCGGTGTGCTGACCGGATCTGGCGTCGGACCACTACTCGAAGCGATCGTTGGAGGAGAAGGAGCGGCTGAATATCGATGTGGTACCCAAGTCGGCGAACCCGCCCAACGTCCCCCAGCTGCGTCCCATCGAGAATTTCTGGGCCAACCTGAAGCGTAAGATCTACTCCAACAATTTTGTCGCGAAAACTGAGGAGGAATTGATAAATAAAACGAAGAAAGAACTCAAAAACATGCCTACACGCATATTTTCGTCCGCCATGGCGAATGTTCCGGTTAACTGCCGGAAGGCCACTCGCAAGGGTGTAGAATTTTAGTATGCTTAAATAATTACCTTCCATGGGAAATTTATCAAAAGCAATTATCTGTCTTAGCTTTTCTGTTATCACCATCCGAAAATAGTCATTTTTTTTTAAATGCAAACGTTAGGACCGCCAAAAGATTTCAAAAAACAAATTTCCAACAAACTAACTAACTATCCCCCCACCCCCCAACCCACCCAACCCCAACTCCTACCAAACAACCAACAACCACCAGTACCAACCAACCCCCAAAAAATTTAATCCCACCCCCCCCGTTTCCACCCCCCCCCCCACTCCCCCCCCCCCCACCCACCACCCACCCCATACAAACCAGAACAATAAAAAAAAAAAAAAAAAAATAATTACAATAATAACAAATCCCCCCCCCACCCTTCCTCCAACCCCCCCAACCCCCCCCCTATATTTTTAAAAACCCCATTTTAAAAAAACAATTGGCATTGGAAAACTAGGAAAATAGCATTTTAAAAACTGTATGTTCTTCTAAAGGGTGTGACAGAAAATAATGCGAAAATGTTCAAACTTGACCATTGGGTTAATTCGTGTAGCTAGTGACTAATTTCTGTCGAAAGTGCATTTGTTTATGTTTAGTTTCAAGTGCTGCATCCAAGCATTCTATTTGTTTTATTGCAAATTCGTCAAAATGTTCGCGAAAGAAGTGATCACCAGTTGGTTGCTCGCCCAGAAGAAGCCGAAAGAGATTGCCAAGGTAGTAGGGTACCATTTGGCAACAGTTTACCGCATAAAAAGTCCCTGCAGGATGGTCCTAAGCAGCGGAAGCCGGGAAGCGGACGTCCGCGCTTTGCACGCACGCCGAACGTGATCAAATCCGTCCGTGCAAAAATTGCTCGCAACCTGGTGCGTTCCATAAGAAAACTTGCAAAGGAAGCCAATATTTCGGAGAAATCCATGCGGAGAATCATGCATCTTCTAGAGCCAGAGTGAAACGCCACTTGATTACGGACCGGGTCAAGGAACTACGAGTGACTCGTTCCAAGAGATTGCTTTCCTTGTTGAAGAAGGAAAAAATGATAATCCTGTTCTCCGACAAAAAGCTTTTCAGCATCGATGCTGTGGCCAACAGCCGCACGGACCGGTTCATTTCACCGCAGAAAATGGAGAACGTTCCGGAAAAAGTGAAATTCAAATTTCAAACCAACATCCGTGGTGTCATGATGTTTGTTGTGGCGTCCAACGGTTTGAAAATGCCGCCTGTTTTCATTGATGCTGGAGTTAAAGTCAATACCGAAGTGTATATCGGTATTTTAAAGGACCAAGTGCTTCCCTGGGTGAAGGCCAACTTCTCCGAGGACCAAAACGTTGTCCTACAGCAGGATGGAGCGTCTTGTCACACGTCCATTCGAACCCAACAATGGTTGAACGATAACATGAAGTTTTAACCGAAGGATTTGTGGACCCCTCGCAGTCCAGATCTTAATCCGTTGGATTATTCGATTTGGGCATATGTTGAAGCACCTGCCAGCAAAACATCACACCCTAGTGTGAAAACCCTGAAGTCAACCATAACACGCACATGGCAGTCAATGTCGGAGGACTACGTCCGAAAGGCATGCTCCGGCTTTCGGCGTCGTCTCGAGGATGGTATTAATAAAAATGGAGGACACATTGAATAAATTAATTTAAAGGGCTTTATAAAGATAACTGCACTAGAGAATGTTGATATTATTGCTTGAATTAGTTGAAAATGGGATTTGAAAGAAATAGAACAAATCTTCGCTTTTTTTTCTGCCGCACCCTGTATGTGTTAAGTGTCAGATTTGTGCTCTCGAAGTTTTATCCTAAGATTTACTTTTATCTTCTCCTCAACGGACTTTGGCATGTGTGGTCTCAAGGCACCTAAATTTGAATGACGTTTTGAGGGAATGATAATACAGAAGCCCTTCTCAGAATAGCAGTTGAAACGGACTGTTTCACCTTAAATGCACGTGTTGGATCGTTCATCCACTCTCTACAGTTTATTGGCATTATTCAGGTAGGGACGCATCGGCTATGCGATTGAAATAGAGGATGGATCCTCGTTGCTTGTTTGGTCACACCATCCTGAAAGACTGAATATTGCCATTTAACCCTTGACAAATCGATATCGCCGTGGTAAGTGGTGACCTTACCTCTTCTTCATCCTCGAAACAGCAACTGATTCCTGGTTAGCCTGTGTCCATTTGATCCCTCCCGCGCGAATGAACTGTTGTGATAGACAATTTAAACTTTCGATGGTGAATTTGAATGCGGAACCAAGCGATTGAAACACAATCCAGCCGTGCAGAGCAAGCAAAACATTGTAGCAGAACTTTTATAAAAATCTATTTGAACTGAAAATCAACAGTTGTCAACAAGTGCATCGTCGACTAACTAGTTCGCATGATTGCCAACCGGCTAGGGTTACATTCAGAAGTGCAAGAAAGGAAAATTTATTGCAAAAGTTGAATCGACTTTTTCGGAGAGCCAATCTTCGGAGCCACCGCCAGCACGGAGATGATAGAATGTAAATTTGCTGATCCAGGCGAAGCTCTGCGATGGAGATTGGAAAAGTTGCTGTTTTTTTTTTTGGACTCCTTGGTGCAAATCGTTCTATGCAGTAAGTTTTCCGCTAGCTCGCAGCTAGTTGTTGATTTCGTGGGGGTGAATAATCTGTAGTTTGTTAAATGAAGATGGTTAGCGTTTTAAACCATGTTTTGAGTCTGCCATCTGTTGTTATTGTTGTTGTTGTTTTCAAGTCTTTATCGTTTGAAAAAATCTTTAAGGCTGGGAATATTCTAGATTTCGTCGTATTTAGTTGCCAAAAGTGTCGCAAACCAAAATCAACTAGCTGGATAAAACAGAGGGGTGTTTTCAAACAACATGTCATTTATCCAACTCTCCCCACAACACGACTGTAATTACCAATGTCAGTACCGTTTAATTTCGCCTCCGGTCAACCGGGAGTACTCTAAATGATTAATTATTCAGCATACTTACGGTCGTCGTCCGGTCTATTGGGAACAACACAAGACAAGAAGCCACAGTTGTGAACTTCAGGATGCAAAACAAAAAAATGAACGACCGACCGAACATCCGCTAATTGCAGCATTTTTTTTTCGTCCGCCTGTTGCGCTGCGGATTCTCACTCCAGAGACATTTTCACGAGCTGACCACTACAGACGGGCTACTGGAATTTACTTACTCTCCTCTGTTATTAATTATTTAGGGGCTTCGACTTTTAATGAGGATTATCACTTCCACGACTTTCATCCAGCAAAAAATAACAAATTGGTAGGTTTGGTTTTACTCCCCTCCAGTAATTAACTTACGGAGACTTGTTTGCCGATGCGGTTAGGCAAGGTCCTGTTAATGTTATTTTGCAATGGTGTAATCTTTTCCATCAAAAAAATATTTATATACTTTGCACGCCAGTTAATCATAACCGATATCATCGAATGCATGTTGTGGTAATAAACAGCTCCAGATGTTTACACCAGCTCAGTTCATCTACAGAAATGGAAGCAATTTATTTTCAATTCTCGACGCCAAACCACAGAAAGTACACAGTCCGACACGAATCTCTACCATCCTATCAAGTGCAGGAAATTTTACCTGGCTACGATGAACGGAAGGAAGCTCAGTAATGCCCATGATTGCACCGCAAAACTCCACAATAATCGAATGGCGTTACGGATGGATTTTCCAACCACCAAGAGAAATTGCACAACAAGTGGAAAATAAACCAGTTCAAGTGCCTTGTCGGAACTCATTACTCGGCTACTGCCTAGGGGTTGGATGTGATGTAACACAGAAAAGTAAGATACCATCGTAGGGGAGCCAGGACACTTTTGATATCCGATTTATTGTTCTTGAAACATTGAGTTGATAAGTTTCCATTCCAAAGACCAGATGTCAATCCATCCAGCAGGGCACTTTTCACAAAATTTAAAAATAGCATGTTTTTTGTGGTGTACCAATAGCGTACCATAGCGTACCTTTAAGGATTTTGAACGTATCTGTCAAATTCCTTGTTTTTGGGTGCCCTGCTGAATAGACGGTCGATTTTGCGAAATTCTTCATAAAACGCTATAAAAACTACACCAAAGTAATGTACCAATAACGAACCTTCCGAATCTGATGTTTGATTTAAACGTACCTCAAAAATTTCCATACTTACTCATATAAAACTTTTGACGTAGGACTACGTCTTTGTTTTTAATACAGGGGTACACGTTGCGAGTACAAAAATTTGGAGCGTCACGAAATATGCTTAGGTTTTGAACGTTAATAAATAATTCATTTCATGACCGATTTCTACGCATCAATTTTAAAATCTAAATTGATTAATTATCAAAATTAGGCTATTGAAAATAACGTAAATAAAAGGTGATGTCTTATAATGTCAATTTTTCAGAGTAAATTTACCAAATGAACAGTATAATCCTAGCACAGACTTCATATTCGTGTAAGGAAAGTCTCCTAGGCAGTCATGAATGTTATATAAAGGGTACACCTTCGCATTTTAATTCAGTCTTACGGCAGTCGTGAAGCTGTGCATAAATCTGCTGAAGGAACGCAGTTGGCAGCAACAAGCACCCTGGAGGGTGCACTGACGAACAGTTGCTGCCGTTTACCTCGCTACTGAAGCCTACGAGTTGGCGGGATAAAGCCGCTCGTGACAACGAGACAAGAATCATCCCACGTCACCTGCAGATGGCCACCCGCAATGACGAGGAGTTGAACCAAGAAGACCAAGAAGAAAACCTAAGTTCAATCGCGAACCATGTTTCTCCCCCGTCAAGTAAATCCGTCCTTATCAGGACGACCAAATCAGTTTGCCAATTAAAGAGTTTGGTTGAATTTTTCTCTTGTGCTGATTGAAATTTTAATTACCACGCCCGGGCTGAACATAGCATTCATTAAACACCGCATCCCGGAGTAAATGACAAGCACGTTGAACAACCATCAAACGAAATTCTAGAACGGATAATTCGAGCAGAACTGCAACACGTCCGACCGACCATCTAGTAGAGTTCATTTTAGTTCCTAGTTGTGCATAGCGGATTAGTTGCTGGTGATGGCAAGTACATAAGGCATATTTCTGTTAAGAAAATCATCCGTCTAGCGTGCAGTAATTAAAACTAATTATTGTGGCGCAATAACTGAATTTCGTCCCCTTTGGTGCAATTCGTATCACATTGCCTTCGTTGGTACCGCCTTCTTTCGTGCACTAGCATCCGACGCCATTACCTAATAGTTCTTATCAGAACATTTTGATTCAGTCTTACGATAGTCGTTAAGCTGTGCAGTGGCTGTAGGATCGCAGTAGGCGGCGGCGAGCAGTCGCTGCCCAGAGAGGCGATGGTGCAGTTGGCTGTTGTTGCCGATGTTCCCGTCAACCTTGCTGCGAGAAACATGGCTGCTGAAGCCTACGAGTTGAACGAGACAAGAATCAATCATCCCACGTCACCTGCAGATGGCCACCCGCAATGAAGATGAGATGAACCAAGAAAGAAAGTTCAAGTTCAATCGAGAACTGTTTCTCCCCCGTCAACTAAATCCGTCCTTTTCAGGACGACCAAATTAGTTTGCCAACTAAAGAGTTTATTTGGTTGAAATTTTCTCTTGTGATGTTAGAAATTAATTTCAATTACCGCGCCCCGGCTGAACATAGCATTCATTAAACGTCGGGTCCCGTAGTAAATGACAAAGAAGGTTGAACAACCAACGAACGGAATTCGAGCCGAACTGCGTCACTTCAGACCGACCATGTGGTTGAGTTCGTTGTAGTTCCTAGGTATGCATAGCGGATTAGTTGCTGGCGGTGGCAAGCAAATTAGGAAAGTTTCGGTTAAGAAAATCATCCGTCTTGCGTGTAATAATTAAAACTAATTATTGTGGCGCAATAATTGAAGTTCGTCCCCTTTGAAGCTATTTGTAACACATTGCCTTCGTTGGTACCGCCTTCTTTTGTGCACTAGCATCCGATGCTTTTACCTAACAGCTTTTAGCAGAACATTTTGATTCAGTCTTACGACAGTCGTTAAGCTGTGCAGTGGCTGTAGGATCACAGTTTGCGGCGGCGAGCAGTCGTTGCCCAGAGAGACGTTGGTGCGATTGGCTGTTGTTGCCGATGCTCCCGTCAACTTCGCTGCGAGAAACATGGCTGCTGAAGCCTACAAGTTGGCGGGATAAAGCCGCCCGTGACAACGAGTCAAGAATCAATCATCTCGTGAGATGAACCAAGAGAGAAAGCCCAAGTTCAATCGCGAACTGTTTCTCCCCCGTCAACTAAATCCGTCCTTTTCAGGACTACCAAATTAGTTTGCCAACTGGAGAGTTCGTTTGGATGACTTTTTCTCTTGTGCTGTTTGAAATTTCCATTACCGCGCCCCGGCTGAACATGGCATTGCTTTAAACGCCGCGTCCTTGAGTAAATAGCAAAGCGTGTTGAACAACCAATGAACCAACAGATCCATAACTATCTTCTACGCGTTAGAGATAGTGGCCTTCTCAACCATCGTAGAAAATACAACCGGGGCCGTATCATAATTAAGAGCCACCAAATGCTTTCTAGAGAGTGTACAATAGAATTGTCTTGGCCCTTTTCAGGACTGACTTAAATCAATTAGCGGATGGCCCTGACGTGTATGGGAATTAGATTGCTGCGTAGTCCTACGTCACCTTTGCGCACAACCCCATTGGGCTGTACCTTGTAGTTTTTTATATATTATATATAAAATCTCACCCCCCACTCCCCTTCGAGAAAACCCCCCCCCAAAACACATAAAAAACACACCCAAAAAAAATTCTCCCCCCCCTTTTTAAAAAAAAATAATTTTTAATAAAAAATTTAAAAAAACACTCATTAATGGCTCCCTCCTCCCAACCCCTTCCCCCCCCCCAAATAAAAATAAAGGGCGGGCATGTAAAAAACCACAAAAAAAAATTTTTTAAACAAAAAAAAACAATCAAAACAGAAAATAATTAAACAAAAATTTTTGGAAAGAATTTTTTGTTTTTTTTTAAAAATTTTTTTTTTTTTTTTTATTTTTATAAATACATAGCTATGTTATTTTTTTTTCCCCCCCTGGGGTTTTTTCTTTTCCAACTATTCCTCAAAGGTCCATAAACAATTTGTATGGGTTAAGATTGAACGTACCTCAAGGTATCTGAACTTTATTTATAAGACATGGTTGGTTTTCTATGATAAATTTATTTTTTCTGATTATTTTCATAAATACGTAGGTACTTGATAATTTTGTGCCCTGCTGGGGATTTTAGCTTCTCAAACTATTCCTCAAAGGTCCATAAACAATTAATTTTGCAATTGCAATTGTCAATTGTCAAGCGTCATAAACCAAGCTCAGACATATGGTAAACAAACCGCTTTGCCAAATCAGTGATTTTGGTTTAGTGTTATATATTTTGGTTGTTTGAAGATGTCTGATTTCGTGCCAAATAATCGTCATTTGCGGGAAGTGTTGATTTTCTTCTTTCGTTCGAAGAAAACGGCGGCTGAAGCACATCGAGAGCTCCAAAAAGTTTACGGTGATGCTGCTCTGAGTGAAACAACGTGTCGTGATTGGTTTCGTCGCTTCAAAAACGGTGATTTCAGTGTTGATGATCGTCCGCGTGAAGGAAGGCCAAAAAACTTCGAAGACTCTGAATTGGAGGCATTGCTCGATGAAGATCCGTGTCAAACGCAAGAAGAGCTTGGTTCAGGATTAGGAGTTTCCCGCCAAGCCGTTTCTAAGCGATTGCATGCGTTGGGAATGATTCAAAAGCAAGGAACTTGGGTTCCTTACGATTTGAAGCCAAGCGATGTTGAGCGTCGTTTTTTCGTCTGTGAACAACTGCTCCAGCGGCAAAAAAGGAGAGTTTTCTACATCGCATTGTGACGGGTGACGAAAAATGGATTCATTACAGTAACCCAAAACGGAAACATTCATGGGGACTGCCCGGGCATGCTTCAACATCGTCGCCTAGGCCGAATACTCTCGCTGCGAAGGTTATGCTGTGTATTTGGTGGGACCAAGTTGGTGTTATTTATTATGAGCTGTTGAAACCAAACGAAACCATTACCGGGGAACGGTATCGAACTCAATTGATGCGATTGAGCCGAGCACTGCACGAAAAACGGCCACAATACGAGCACAGACACGAAAAAGTGATTCTTCAGCATGACAATGCTCGACCTCACGATGCGAAACCCGTGAAAACCTACTTGGAAACGCTCAAATGGGAAGTCCTACCGCACCCGCCATATTCTCCTGATATTGCACCGTCCGATTATTACTTGTTCCGTTCGATGGCACATGGTCTCACTGGTCAGCAATTACACTCATATGATGACATCTCAAAATGGCTTGATTCTTGGATAGCATCAAAAGACGAACAGTTCTATCGAAATGGTATTTACGTTCTACCAGAAAGATGGGGAAAAGTCGTAGCTAGTGATGGGCAATACTTTGAATAATTCGTTTGTAACCTTTGTTTTCAAAATAAAGTTCCTTTTTCACCAAAAAACAGCGAGAACTTCGTTGCGCACCTAATAGTTTGGGGGACTGCCTATGGAAGAACATGATTGTTTGGGTTTTGCAGGCGTTAGTCAGCATAGATGTTAAGGAATCGTTGTATTTTGTTTGTGATTTCGCGAGGCATCCTTCCTTTGACGGTTATTGCGGTGTCATCTGCGAACAGGAACAACACGCAATCCTGTCCGATATCCTAAACAACCTTTGCTGAAGGTAGTTTCGGATGATTTTAACCAGATGAAGAGGTAAGTTGAAGTTACAAAGCTTGTATACAAGCCCATCGTTCCAGACATTGTCAAACGCCTTTTCAACGTCTAACAACGCCATGGCAGTGGACTTGGATACAGCTTTGTTACTCCTTATGGTGTTCATCACCCGAACTAGCTGATGAGTAGTGGCCCTTTCCTGAACCCAAACTGTTCCGGTAGGAGGATGTTTTGCTCATCGACAAACTGCAGCAAACGATTGAGGATTAACTTCTCGAACAGTTTGCTCAGCGCTGAAAGAAGGCTTATTGGTCTGTAGCTTGACGGAGATGTTTGATCCTTCCCGGGATTGCGAATTGGAATGACTTTGGCTACTTTCCAGATGCTTGGAAAATAGCGCAGTTCCAAGCATCTGTTGAAGATGTCGCTCAATAGTGTGTACACCTTTATGTTAAGTTTTTTTAGGATCAAGTTGAAAATCCCGTCAAACCTGGGAGTTTTCATGTTTTTAGTGCCTTTCAGTGCTGAGCAAATCTGTTCTGCAGTTATTCTGTCCTCCAGGGGCACGACACAAGGGGAGACATTGAGATTGTGTCGGGGGCAGGCATTGTGCAACTTGATCCTCAAGCAGGCTTTGGATCCTTGAGCCTAACAAATGCGATGTAGCAACGTGGTCACCGATCGCATTTGCTTTCTCGAGAGGGGTTATGAGAAACGAATCGACAACCTTGAAAGGCGGAACAGATTTGGGATGCGTCTTCAGGACTTTGGCTACCTTTCAGAATGGTCTAGACTGGTCATCCAAGTTTTGGATGATCTTCTCGAAACTTTCGTTCCAAATTTTTACCATTCTGGAAGCGATCTCCCTATTCAGATCGGCCGTTTCACGTTTCCTATTCAGATCCCCCGTCCTCTGAAACTGGCGTCTACGAACATTTCTTAACCGAATCAATAGTTGGGTGAGGGAATCAATGGCAGTAAACTTGCTCCTCAAAGGAACACGTCGCACGCACGACTCGTAAGCCACGGTGATAGCTCGTTGGTGTCCAGCCTGATGTCTTCAACGGTGTCCAGCGGCGGATTTTCATCGATGTTTCGGTTCAGCAGACGGCCGAATCGAAACCAGTCCACATGATGATAGTCCTTTCTCAGGCACCTTGGAGTAGGGACCACGTTGATACCGGCCACAGCCACTACCGGTCGATGATCAGAGCTGAGGCTGTTGAGCGCACAGGCTTCGTAAGCGACATATCCGACAAGAAAAAGTCCAGGGTAGAGGGATTTCCAGCCGGCGAGATGAGCGTCGGTTCGTCCGGGTAGTGGATCGTATACAGTCCATGCTGGGCGTGGTCGATCAGCAGCCTTCCGTTTTGGTTTTGTCGATAGTTCCTCCAATCTTCATGACGGGCATTCAAACCGCCTCTAACGGCGAAGCGGGAACTTGACCGCATGATGGTGGTGAGATCGTTGATAAATGTTGTTTCCATCCTGTTGCTGGTGGTGCACTGCTTAGGACAATAGACAGCGATGAGTCGGATGCATCCGGATGATGATTCCACCTTCACATAAGGGATCTCGATGATGGAAGTGCGGATGTGTTGTAGAATATTGTACTTTAATCCTTCCTTCACGATAATCGCTACACCACCCCCCTGGAGTCGGTGCAATCAAGCCGGAAGATGTTGTGGCCAGGCAACCAGAAGCTGGCTTAAGATGGGTCTCGGATAGAAGGTCTACGTCGATGTTGTGTTTGTAGACGAAATCTGCAAGCTCGAAGCTTTTTGGCTCGGATAGAGCAAGCGTTCCAGGTGACGATGGTTAGCGCCTTAGACGACGCCATACTGGATGATGAATTTACAGAGCACTTGGATCTGCTCGGGCTTGCTGCGGCACAGGTGAAGCGCACAGAACATATTGACGAAAATCGCCATCAGTTCGTCCGCAGAGAACATTTCGGGATTGTTGGTGGTTGCTGGTTGAACCCGGGGGGGGGGGGGGGGGGGGGGTGCTGAAGTTCACTGTCCACCAGAAAGGCTGGGATTTGCTTGAGGGGTAGTACCTTGTCCCAACGGGTTTGGTTGGCGAATACCCCGAATTGGCGGAAAATCTCCCACTGTGAAGGCCGGAGCCCTTTCCGTCTTTCGTCCCGGTTGGTTGGCGATAGAGGCTTTCTTTTGGATTTGCTTTTGGCTTCGCGTTTCGGGCATTCACGACCGGATCCCTGGTGGGCACCACCACAGTTGGCGCACTTGTACGCCACGGTTCCTTCGATGGGACAGTTGGATGTGGTGTGATTTTGGGCGCAGTTCTTGCAGCGGGCATTGACGTTCCAGTTTCGGCTACCGTGACCGAAGTCCAGGCACTGCTGGCAATGCGCCACATCACCGTGTCCACCACGGTTTGGCTCTCAGGTGACGATGATGGAACAGCTTCGTACCTATACGGGACAGCTTGTACTCGGCTGCAATGCCGGCCGCTTGAAAATTGACCATGAGGTCGCTGAGAGGGGTGTTTTTCACCACCACCTGTGGTAACTTCATTTTTACTGTAGGAGCAACAGCCTTCAAATTTTCGACAGAACCGCCGAAATCACCGACGTCGCTGGTGTTCATTGCTGTGCCGCCAACACGGGGGCCCACGCTTCGAGGGGTACAGCCACTGGCACCATCGAATTGGTACTACTTCTTCTTCTTTTTATTCTTGTTGCCTTGGGCGTGGGCAACGGTATCGGTCCTGCCTTCGAGTAGCGAAAAAAGGGTTGCTGCTGTCAGCTGCCGCTTGCATCGCGAGAAATCGCGAAAGTATTAGTGAAAAAACTGAAAAATTACTAAAAGCGACAAAACACGTCTGCACTTGTCACTTGTTCAAAATCAACTGATATATAAAAACAGATGATCTACTAATTCAAAATGCGAAGGTGTACTACTTATGAGCGATTCCACGAACAAGTGGGAAATTTTTCCAGTTTTTATTTTTTGTATTTTTTTATTTGCATGAAACCTTGCATAAAAGTTTTTGGGGAAGAAAAACGCCGTTTTGCATACTTGGTTCGCCATTTTGAATCTAGCCTTACTTATGAGAAGGGCCTATGAAACATGCACATGATATCTTCAAAAAATTGTACACAGCAATTTACCTTGAAAAATAAAATGTGTGCGTGAGGTTTTGCAGTGGTATTAGTTGATGTGCTCACAAAAATCATAACTGTATCATTCAGAACCGAGTTTCGAACCTAGGCCTTTCGGCGTAGTGACTCATAATGTTAAGTATTCGACCACGATATCAAGTTGATAAGAATGGAATAAAAACCCTACAGTTGGTTCGCTTGGCGAGGCACTCAGCGGTACATCAGTGAAGGAAATGGATATATTTTTCACACTTGCATGGCTTCGTTTAAAACGCCTTGTCAATGATCAGTGAAAACAAAAATAGAACACTTGACGGCAGAATTCCAACAGTGGGCAACAACGTTGCGGCAATCCGGAGGTATCAACCATATTGAAATGTTGGTGATGATTGAACAAAGACCCATCGGTTGCTTAGACTGTCGAGGCACTAAACGGGACGGCGAAATTTTTGTTTCGATCTAATTGTGTATGCCAGCCGGTTGCATACATTTGCATGGCTTCGTTTGGACCATGAAACGCTTTGTGGATCAAGATGGGCAAAGTTGCCATCCCTGAACCATGTGAATTTCTCAAGATATGATTGCAAAAACAGCAATTGCATTTTTTGCCACCTTTTCAACTTTTGGGTGTAGACAAATGATAGATAAAAGGCTTAAATCTGAGATCACCATCTGAAATCCATCAGTTTAAGGACGACGAATCTGAATTCTTCTCTATGTCTTATTTAACTAACCGTTGCCTATTCGCATCAGTTGACAGACAGCGGTGACTAAGAAATAGTTTCAGGTTTCGCTTAAAGGCCGTTTACACCAAAATCCGGACAAAGCATTTATCCTGTTTCTTAGTGAAATCACTACGAAATGAAATGAAACTTGTTATGTACATAACCAATACATAGACAAACGTGAATCATGCATTGTTTACAAAAGCGCATTCAGTATTCAAGATGGCGCTGTCTGAACTTGCACGCAGGAAATCTATCTTGCACAAATATTTGGAAAATCCCAATTCTACTATTCGATTCATCGTAAAATCGTTAAATGTACCAAAATTAACTGTTGCAGATGTAATTAAACGTTATAAAGAGGCTCTTACTGTCGAAAAGAAAGCTGGAAGTGGTTGTAAACATGGACGAAGCAACACAAGGAAGCAGAAAAGATTCCTTGCTGCTTTTCAGGCAAACCCGAAGGTGTCAACACGGACAGTTGCGAAAAAAGTGCAAATGTCAACAGGTTTTGTGCAAAAAGTGAAGTCTAAGGCTGGATTGAGATCATTAAAGGGCGATACGGTCAAAATTTGGTCAATATCAACTTGACGTATTTCTTTCAATTTTGCATTTAAAAAACCTGAACACCCCTCATTTTGAAGGTGTGTGTGTGTAGAATGTTGCTCCTATTTTGATTTTGGAATTCACTCTTCAGTTGTCAAAATGCCGTCCAAGCAAGAAGAGCAGCGTATCAAAATTTTGCTCGCGCATCGCGAAAATCCGAGCTACTCGCACGCAAAGTTGGCAAAATCGCTAAAAGTTGCCAAATCAACCGTTACAAATGTAATTAAAGTGTTTGGGGAACGTTTGTCGACAGCCAGGAAGTCTGGATCGGGGGGAAATCGAAAACCGGAAGCCGCTGAGACGACAAAGAGAGTTGCCGGTAGTTACAAGCGAAACCCTAACCTATCTCTCCGAGATGCCGCAAATAAGCTGGGTGTATCGTCTACAACCGTGCATCGAGCCAAAAAACGAGCCGGACTATCGACTTACAAGAAGGTAGTGACTCCAAATCGCGATGATAAACAAAATACGACGGCCAAAGCGCGATCCCGGAGGCTGTACACGACGATGCTGACGAAGTTTGACTGCGTGGTAATGGACGACGAAACCTACGTCAAAGCCGACTACAAGCAGCTTCCGGGACAGGAGTTTTATACGGCAAAAGGAAGGGGAAAGGTAGCAGATATTTTCAAGCACACGAAACTGTCAAAGTTCGCAAAGAAATATCTGGTTTGGCAAGCCATCTGTACCTGTGGCTTGAAAAGCAGCATTTTCATAGCTTCCGGGACTGTCAACCAAGAAATTTACGTGAAAGAGTGTTTGAATAAACGTCTGCTGCCTTTCCTGAAGAAACACGGTTGTTCCGTACTGTTTTGGCCGGATTTGGCATCTTGCCATTACGGTAAAAAGGCCATGGAGTGGTACGCCGCCAACAACGTGCAGGTGGTTCCCAAGGACAAGAACCCTCCCAACACGCCAGAGCTCCGCCCAATTGAGAAATACTGGGCTATTGTCAAGCGGAACCTAAAGAAGACCAAAAAAAACTGCTAAGGACGAGCAGCAGTTCAAGGCAAACTGGCTTTCTGCGGCGAAGAAGGTGGACAAGGTGGCCGTACGAAATCTGATGGCAGGGGTCAAGCGTAAGGCCCGGCAATTCGGATTTGGAAAAGCGGAAGCCTAACTGAATATTTTTCCTGAATTTTATACTAATTGAACTTGAAAAAGAAATTTAATTTGATTTTTTAAATAAACGATTTCACCGATTTACACGCGTTTTCCCTTGACCAAATTTTGACCGTATCACCCTTTAAAAGCTCAAACATACCCAGAAGCAACAAAAATCGGTTAAAACACGCTCCAGCAAGCTTTATGAACAACTTCTCACAAAATTCCATTGCGTTGTCATGGATGACGAAACATACTGCTTCAAAAAATTCATATATCTCTCGGGAATGGAATTTTACACTGCAACTAGCCGGAATAATGCCCCTGAACATCTGAAATGGAAGTATAAAACCAACCTCCCTGAAAAATATCTGGTCTAGCAAGCAAAGTGTTCCTGTGGGCTAAAATCTCCGATTTTCGTAACCACAGGTACCGTAAACGCTGAAATTTACCGGCAAGAATGCGACATGCGACTCAATACGACCTTTTTCTGGCCAGATTTGGCCAGCCGTCATTACGCTGAAGATACAATCACTTGGTATGAGGATTTTAATCCACCAAATTGTCCCCAGCTCCGCCCGATTGAAACATACTGGTCAAGGGAAACCTCAAAAAGCTTGGTGGAGAGGTATCAACGATCCAAGAATTTCGTTCTAAGTGGCTTACTGCTTCGAAGAAAATTGACAAGGACACCGTGCAAAGATTGATAAAAGGAGTGAATAAGAAAGTGCGTGCAACAGTTTATGGAAATAAATACATGTAAGTCTACATGCTGTTGTGTTGCAGTTGTGTTTACATATATCTATAAAATAAAATAATAATATTATAAAATAAAATAAAATATTTTTTGTATGTCCGGATTTTGGTGTGAACGGCCTTTAATTCGTCGCATACCTTAATCAACGAATGTCCCATTTGTTTTCAAAGCACCCATACCATCATCGAGCAATCATTAGATTTAGGAGGTTTTTTTTACACGCAGTTGGATATATTTGAGGCTGAATCATCAAACTATTATTAATTAGTGACTATTAATTCCAAGCAAACGCTCAAACATCTACATATAATGCGATGAGGATAATGGTCATTATATCAACAGAACCACCTCAGACCGTAGCCCTGTCATGATACAACAATTCTAACCTTCCTTTGTTAGGACCAGCCAATAATTTTCAACCATTGAGTAATGGAATTTTCCAACATGCTTATCTATTTGAAACTCAGTTGAGCGTTGCCTATTGTTACACAAAACCAACCATCTGAAATCAAAACAGTAGAACCAATACTGATGTTCATTCTCCCCTACAAATCTAAAAATGATTGAAACCTTCATTTCATTTTGCACTGAACAAAGAGAAGCCAACTGAACGGCAAGGTTTAGTTCTCCAATAGGGTGGTTCAAACAACTAAGCGAATTTCCGCCCATCCATGTACGCATTTAAACTCAGCTTAAAACATGCTCCACTTTGTTAAACACTTCGTTGCACTGTGGTCGAAAACACAAAATTTCTCGACAAAGATCGATAGCTCAAACACCGCACTAGAGGTGTGATGTCTCTGGAAGAATTTGTCTACAAGAAAACATCTTTCTTTTGGCGAGAAGAACTGACTAGGGCAGTCAATTTTCAAAGATGTAATAAAATTATTTTTAATTCTCATGAGATGGAGGAACATACTCTTCTTCAAAAATGGAGGTAATTTAATTTCCAGTTACTTTCCCGTTGTTTTTTTTTCCAAATCATAGCCTGTGATTTTGCAACGAATTTTAATATGCAAAACTAAATTTTCTAAAAGTTGCCTGAAGACGGTTTTCGGAGAAATAAATTAGAGACAATAAATAGTTGTCTTCAAACGCATCTTGACATAATTCAGTATCGTCACAGAATAAATTCACCTGCTGATAGAATTTATTCTTATTGAGAAAAATTGCTTTAATTTTATTTTTTTATGCGTTCCTTTCCTTTTAATCTTAGAAAATAATCCACCCTAGTCCCTACTATTTGCCAAAAGATAATTTTTGTCTTGTAGACAAACTCTTTCAAAGGCATCAAATCTCTAGGGCTAAAATTTTATGTGTTATTGATTTTTGTCGAAATTTTTTTCACTTTCGCCCATAGTCCACGTGAGCCAGATTAAAATGCATAAACCCAGTGCAAAAGTAAAACACAAAATCGGATAAGTTCTTGTTTGTTGCTTTTTGAAACATGGACGAGTGTTTGAGCTGATGTAAACGGAGGGGGGGGGTAGATGCAATTTCGCCGAAAAGTTTGTTAATTAATCCGGTTTTAATTAAACAAAAGGGCCAAGCAAGTTAAACTGTTGGATCGCTCAACTGGCGATGATAATGATGCTGTTGTTTTGTTTTGAGATGAAGTCTCTTGCTTTTCTGAGCGGAAACCAAACGATTTTTCTGCATGCGTGGAATCAGTTGCTACACTTTTCATTACAGATGAGATCGTCTTCACATCTCAACTTGAACCTTTATGGTTTTGAGTCAGCCAGCAGGGCTGTGAGTATTGATACAGAGATTCTCAGATAGAGGAATCAACGTCAAAGTGTTGCTCCTTCAATTTTTTTTTTGGGAAATGATACACAATTAATGTAAGCAATATTCAAGATTGACCTAATTGAAAGATCTTCTTCTCTGTCTTTCTTGACGTATCGCAATAAACCTACTCTTGGTTCTCTAATTAGTATTATGATAGCATGTTCACAGTTACTTTGATACTAGTATTATTTTTGCCCGAGTATAATGGGATGACTCTGAGTGCAGGAAGTCAACAAATTATCTTTTCCCGTGGTCTGCAGCATAAGCATGCTTAGTTGTTTAGTCTAGTTAAGCAAAAGAGGCTGTGCTAAGGAAATCGTTAATTAACCAATCAGGAAGCTGGCGTGTAGGATGTCAATACCAAGCTCTATTCCCTAACAACAGCATTAAAAAAAATTCAAATGAACATAATGAGATTTGAACATTAGACAGATCATCAGATTTGCGTCCGAAAACATATAGATTGTTTTAATGTATCTATTAACAAGACTAATTTTTATTTTAACTCCTCCATTATCGAGATTTTCAGCCCTGGGCTGTTTCATCTCCCGTCGTAGTTACTCAAATACCTTTTGGGTATTTTCGTAACTTGTCCGGGGGTGAGATTCGAACTCGTGACTTTAGCGTGAGAGATATGGATGGTCGCCCATTTGACAAGACTACTAGAATAACGATAGGGTTATTTAAATAAGCTTTCTTTTCAAAAGATATATGATAACAACCCATATTTTTTCGGACGCAAGTCTAGCGATCAGTCTCATGTCTAAGTCTAAATTTTCCAAATTCACCGCAATTGTACTAAATTTTTATGTTGCGTCCATGTGTTTTGTTTTGGAACTTTGCCTGCTTCGTTTGGATTTAGTTGGTGTTTTTTTAGCTCGTTCGACTTTTCGAAATAATTCTCAAAAGTTTCATAGATTCACGAGTCGAAAAGTGCGAGTTTATCCCGATCTATTCCTTCTGATTCTCGGTGCTGCTGGCGAATATTAAGATGAGCGATTGGTTCTAGAGAGTATTGAATTCTGATGCAACTACGTGGTATTTTATGGAAGTCGATGTGGGGGATTTTATTCTTGCTGAATCAATCGAAAATGGTAAAGAATTTCCTTTTAAGGAGGAAGCTTTCATAGGGAGGGTATGGCACTAGCTAACAAGACATATTATTATGTTTATCAGTTTATATTCCAACAATCTCATTTGTTTTCACACCCTCAACTGCGACTCAAGCTCAACTCTATTTTGACAATGATTTTGGGCCTGAATAAAGCTGACCGACCGGTTTGAAGCTCTGAATTAAAACTCCATTGCCAATAGCATTCCATCATACCGGGAAGCGACTAAATGTGCCGTGTACGCCGACCAATCGGACAACGCTTGGATTCACGATACTGCTAGAAAACTGTGAAGCATGGCGGAGGAAATGTACAGGGTGCGGCAGAAAATAATGCGTAAATGTTCTAACTTGAGTATTGGGTTAAATCGTGTAGCTAGTGACTAATTTCTGTCGAAAGTGTATTTGTTTACTTTCAAGTGCTGCATACAAACATTCTATTTGTTTTATTGCAAATTCGTCAAAATGATCGCGAAAGAAGTGATCACCAGTTTGTTGCTCGCCCAGAAGAAGCCGAAAGAGATTGCCAAGGTGGCAGGGTGCCATTTGGCAACAGTTTACCGCATAAAAAAGTCCCTGCAGGATGGTCCTAAGCAGCGGAAGCCGGGAAGCGGACGTCCGCGCATTGCATGCACGCCGAACCTGATCATATCGGTCCGTGCAAAAATTGCTCGCAGCCCGGTGCGTTCCACAAGAAAACTTGCAAAGGAAGCCAATATTTCGGAGAAATCCTTGCGGAGAATCATCAAAGAAGACCTGCATGCATCTTCCAGAGCCAGAGCGAAACGCCACTTGATTACGGACCGGGTCAAGGAACTACGAGTGACTCGTTCCAAGAGATTGCTTTCCTTGTTGAAGAAAGAAAAATGATAATCCTGTTCTCCGACGAAAAGCTTTTCAGCATCGATGCTGTAGCCAACAGCCGCACGGACCGGTTCATTTCACCGCAGAAAATGGAGAACGTTCCGGAAAAAGCGAAATTCAAATTTCCGGCTGGTCATGATGTTTGGCTTGGTGGCGTCCAACGGTTTGATGTGGGTCTATGGATCTCGATTTTGGCCTATCGGTAAAAATTGCCTGTCTTTAATTTTTCTTCATTTGATATGTAAGTAAGACACCCTTGCGCTGAACTGGCCAGCTTGACGTGCCTCAAGGGCTCAGTAGGGATTCTTTGACGTGAAGCTAAGAGTTTAGTTTTTAGTATCTAAAAATAAAAATATTGAAAAAATCTAAAAATCTAAAACACAACAAACATAAAAATCTAAAAATCTAAAATTCTAAAAATCTTAAAATCTAAAAATCTAAAAATCTAAAAATCTAAAAATCTAAAAATCTAAAAATCTAAAAATCTAAAAATCTAAAAATCTAAAAATCTAAAAATCTAAAAATCTAAAAATCTAAAAATCTAAAAATCTAAAAATCTAAAAATCTAAAAATCTAAAAATCTAAAAATCTAAAAAAATCTAAAAATCTAAAAATCTAAAAATCTAAAAATCTAAAAATCTAAAAATCTAAAAATCTAAAAATCTAAAAATCTAAAAATCTAAAAATCTAAAAATCTAAAAATCTAAAAATCTAAAAATCTAAAAATCTAAAAATCTAAAAATCTAAAAATCTAAAAATCTAAAAATCTAAAAATCTAAAAATCTAAAAATCTAAAAATCTAAAAATCTAAAAATCTAAAAATCTAAAAATCTAAAAATCTAAAAATCTAAAAATCTAAAAATCTAAAAATCTAAAAATCTAAAAATCTAAAAATCTAAAAATCTAAAAATCTAAAAATCTTAAAAATCTAAAAATCTAAAAATCTAAAAATCTTAAAATCTAAAAATCTAAAAATCTAAAAATCTAAAAATCTAAAAATCTAAAAATCTAAAAATCTAAAAATCTAAAAATCTAAAAATCTAAAAATCTAAAAATCTAAAAATCTAAAAATCTAAAAATCTAAAAATCTAAAAATCTAAAAATCTAAAAATCTAAAAATCTAAAAATCTAAAAATCTAAAAATCTAAAAATCTAAAAATCTAAAAATCTAAAAATCTAAAAATCTAAAAAAATCTAAAAATCTAAAAATCTAAAAATCTAAAAATCTAAAAATCTAAAAATCTAAAAATCTAAAAATCTAAAAATCTAAAAATCTAAAAATCTAAAAATCTAAAAATCTAAAAATCTAAAAATCTAAAAATCTAAAAATCTAAAAATCTAAAAATCTAAAAACCTAAAAATCTTAAAATCTTAAATTCTAAAAATCTAAAAATCTAAAAATCTAAATATCTAAATATCTTAAAATCCAAAACAAACACGGTACGCACTCTTTCGAACAAAACGTAAAACGAACTCTGAATTAGCGAAGCCTTTTAAAGTTTTATTAAATGTCAAACTGTCGGCCATTTGCTATGAAGTCTCGTGGTTGCAGTCATCGTTCATTCGGAAAGTGTTAGCTAAAAAGTTTTCATCTCGTGGCCGAAACCCAAAATCAAAGGTGATGGAGTAGGTATACCAGCAGCTGCAGGAGCAGGATCCTCAACTCATCGAGATTTTCCGTTACCCCAAATTGTTTGCATGTTTTTCCGGTGTTGATATGTTCTTACTGCCGGGAACATGTCTCCGTATATGTTTCCGGATTGCACCGCCATATCAACCATCATAATAAAAAAGGACACTTTTCTACATCGAACACATTTTTCGATTGCACATTTGGCGGCTGCAACGCGCGGTACGAAATTTTTGCACGCACTGCCTCGATTTTTTTTTGTAAGAAAAAAACTTTTGCATACCAGTACGTAATTTGAATTTTAATTCAGATTTTCGAACATGAATAGGTAAGGAAATAAACAAAAAACAACAAATATAGTATTGTTTAATGAAACAATAACATCTGAATATTTTGGTGTTTAATAATGAAAACGAAAAAAAAAAAAAATACCGGAACGGTTCGGTACCAGACTACACAAATTACCGAACTGTACGGTATTTATTTTCAGTTCATAAACAAATTCGAGTACCGAACGTTCAGCTGTTGAATGTTTGGTAAAAAAATACTGTATACTGTAAAATTTTCTATGTGTGTACCTTAACCATTTTTAATTTCAGGACAATCGGAGTTTTGAATATGAAAAAAGTATACAAGCCATGCAACCTTATGTAACCTTGTTAACCTAAGGAATTCTTAGAAAAATTCATCAATTTCATTATGAATAAAACTAACTTGCCGAATGCCAACCACCTATCGATTGCAGGTTCGTTCTCAATATCTGGATCCCTGTCTTCCTGCAAATTAAGACCAGCCTTTTGTTTTGCTTCGATTAGACATACATTGCAAAACATATTGTCAGGAAGCAGATGATGTCCATTTTGACATGTTTTAGGGCACCAATTTTTTTCCACACATCGCCGGTTCGATTACCATTATTTGTGGTATCAATATGTACACTTGCGATGGAAATTTTCTTTAAAGCGGACATTTCCTTATTTTTAAATGCAATCTCACTCGCGAAATTGCCAAAAGTCCAAACACTAAAATGTACACTGCAGTTTCTAGAACGGAACGACAAAGCAGATCACTGTCTCACACGCACACCCTCTGAATAGCACATCTCATCGAGATGTCATCATTTGTAATAAAAGCATGATTTCTAAAGGGCAAATTAACGTAACTGAGGGGTTGTATGCACGGTGAAAATTTTCATCGGCGCGCCTTCAAACCCGGCGGCGCGGCAAAAAAATGCAGCGGCGCGCCGGTCGAAAATAGTGGCGGCGGTGGTACTCAGATCTAGTTTCAGCTTCCTTAACAAATTTAGACCGCGCTGGATTCCAAATTGGGCACAAATTGAAACAAAGCGTATGACAATTTTGTTTTTTTATTACGTAGGAACTGTTCGAAAATGAAAAATTAAACGCAATGGTGAAAATGAAAAATTTCGTTTGGTCTATTTAATTGTCAAAACATAGAATAAACCACGACCGTTGAAAACAGCCTTATAATAATAGTTTAATTTTGGTGCATACTGCTGTTAAGGAATAAATCATTATTTTAAAATGATCTGAGGTGAAGCAAAACATTGATTACATACCCGTTTCCTGAATTCAACACATGTTATAATACAATGCCGAAAATAAGTAGAAAGACATGCGGTTATGAGGCAAATTTTCATTTTCTAGTGAATGATCAATCTTGTACGCTACCGAGTGTTGAAACAATAAAATTTCTGAATATTAGTTTGTTTTGACGTAGGACTACGTCTGTGTTTTCAATACTGGGGTACATGTTCGAATTGCGATAATTTGGAGCGTCACGAAAAATATATAGGTTTTGAACGCTAATAACTAAGTCAATCCACGATCTATTTCCGAAATGTTTGCACCAATCGATCAGAACATTTTCTACGCTTCGATTTCAATATTTAAAACTTTTGATTTTTAACATTCAACTATTGAAATTAGCGCAAATATAAGGTGATGTCTTATAATGCCGATTTTTCAGAGTAAATTTACCACATGCACAGTGCTTATCTATCACAGACTTCAAATTTTAGTAAGGAACGTCTCACATGCAGCAGTGCACGATATAAAACGGGGACACCTTCAAATTTTCTTCATTCAAATTCAAACGATGATTGCGTTTCTCAATGGACCGTGAAATCGTCAAAATCGCCAATTGGAACGCTTGCTCGCTGAAGAGCAAGAACATCGAGTTTAGCAATTTCCTCAACGAACGATCCATTGACATCGCAATCATCACCGAGACGCATCTCAAGCCTGAAATCAACGTGTTCCTGCCAGATTTCCGACTGATCAGACTTGATCGAACCAGTTCTACCGGAGGGGGAGTCGCCATCGCCCTGCGCACCAACATCAACTGCCAGATGCTTCCGAGCTTTCAGCTGAAATTCATCGAAGCCATCGGAGTCAAGGTCGAAACCACCGTCGGCCCTATCACTGTCATTGCGGCCTATTGTCCCAAACAAGCAAGAACAATCAACGGGACAGACACGACTTTTCGAAACGACATCAGCAAGCTCACTCGGAGGCATGGGCAGTTCATTATCGCCGGTGACCTGAATGCAAGACACGAAACCTGGGGAAACGAACGACGAAACAAGAACGGATCCATTCTACACGATGACCTGGAAGAGGGCCACTACACCATCCTGGGCCCGGATACTCCCACCCGGTTGAGCAGATCCGGGGTCCACTCAACAATCGACATCTTCCTCAGCAACATGGGGAACAACATCGCCCAGCCGGTCGTGTACCAAGAACTCAGCTCAGACCACTATCCAGTGGTGGCTGAAGTTGGGTCCTGCGTCAATCGGCATTCGGTAACCAGGCGCAACTATCATCGTGCCAACTGGGTCCAGTTCAGTCATCAGGTCGACAACACCGTCGATTACGATCGGCGCCCCGAATCAACCGACGACATCGATCGGCAACTACAGTCGATCGAGCAAGCGATCTCCCAGGCCCGGGAGTACCACATTCCAGAAGTAACACAGGTGAGCAACTCCTTAGCTATTGATATTCTCACTAAAAATTTGATCCGTCGACGCAACACCACTCGCAGACAGTATCAACGAACTAATCTGCCTGCCCTAAAATCAGAGTGCAATCGTCTGAACAAAATTATCATGGCCAGAATGGTGGATCTCAGAAACACTAACTTTGCCAACAAAATCCGCGCCCTCCCAGATTGTGCAAAGCCGTTCTGGAAATTAACAAAAAATTTAAAAACCAAGCCTAGGCCCATTCCACCGTTGATCCCACTAGACAACAATGACTCTAAGGATCGTTTGATTACTCCCGCTGAGAAGGCTGCTGAGATAGGTCGACATTTTGTCAGCTCACACAATCTTGGTCAGAACATCATCAGTCCTCACGAAGCTGCCGTTAACGAGCATGAAAATAACTTCCATCTGTGTCCCAATGACTTTTCAGAGGAACTAGAAATCACAGCTGACGAACTGTCGACCTATATCAAAGCGTCGAAGAACATGAAGGCCCCAGGTTTCGACAAAATTCTGAATTTGGAACTCAAGCACTTGAGTTCCCAATTCTACGAACATCTAGCATTCATTTTTAATAAATGCCTTCGACTTAGCTACTTCCCCTCGCGTTGGAAGTCAGCTAAAGTCATACCCATCCGGAAACCTGGGAAAGATCCTTCATGTTCCAAGAGCTATCGACCCATCAGCCTTCTCTCGGGAGTATCTAAACTTTTTGAGAAAGCAATTTACCGTCGGCTCCTTGCATCTACCGACGAACTCAACATCCTGCTTGATGTACAGTTTGGTTTTCGACGCGGTCGATCAACAGTACATCAACTGAACCGAGTCACTAACATCCTCAAGCGAAACAAGTCTGTTTCGAAAACATCTGCCATGGCCCTTCTTGATGTGGAAAAAGCGTTCGACAACGTCTGGCATGATGGCCTGGTGTACAAACTGCATCGGTACAATCTTCCAGTCTTTCTGGTAAAGATCGTGAAAAACTACTTATCAAACAGAACATTTTGTGTTTCGCTGCATGGTGCAGTTTCCGATGCGCAGGAGGTTTCTGCCGGTGTTCCGCAGGGAAGCATATTAGGTCCACTTTTATTTAATCTGTTCACCTCGGACATACCCCCACTCCCTGAAAACGGATCTCTGTCGCTGTTCGCCGATGATACCGCAGTCGTCCACAACGGTAGGGTAGTAAGAGCGATCGCATCGAAACTGCAGCGAAGCCTGAATGTTCTGTTGAAGTATCTCACAGACTGGAAGATCTGTATCAATGCAGCGAAGACCCAGGTTATTCTTTTCCCTCACTCAAAATCTCCCAGACTTGTTCCGGCTGAGGATGTTAAAATTTGTCTAAACGGCACAACGGTGGAATGGACCAACTCAGCCATCTATCTTGGCGTGACACTAGATAGCAAGATGAACTTCAGGGAACAGGTTGACAAGACTGTCACAAAATGTAACGTTCTGTTGAAGCTTATGTACCCCTTGCTAAACAGAAAGTCTACATTGTCCCTGAAGAACAAGCTTGCTATCTACAAACAGATCATACTCCCGGTTATTGAGTACGGCATGCCGATCTGGGAGAGTTGCGCAAAAACACACCACCTGAAGCTACAGCGGGTTCAAAACAAGTTTCTCAGGATAATCCTGAACACACCTCCACGGACGAGAAACACTGAGATCCACCGTCTGGCTGAGATAAAAACACTCGAAGATCGTTTTAGTGAGACTATCAATAGGTACAGGACACGTTGCCACCTATCAGACCACCAAGTCATCCGGGACTTGGTACCCCTTCCCTAGGTTTTTCAAATTGTAGTTATTGTAGTTAGGTAGGTTATCAAATTTTATAAATTTAAACCAACAAATCCCCATCAGGGATGAAATGTAAACTAGAATATCAAATTAACAAAACACACCACAAAACGAATGGAACAAAGAACAAAGATGAAAAGCCCCTCTGGCTAAACAATTACACTGTTAAAAATTAAATGTAAAAATTAAATTGAAATGACAAATAAAGACACATTTTAGTAGTATTTTTTTCCCCCCCCCCCCCCCGCCGGCCGCCCCCCCCCCCCCCCGGCCCCCCCCACGGGGGCCCGGGCCCCCCCCCCCAGCCCCCCGCCTCCCCCGAGTGGCTGGCTGGACAGCCATTTTTGATGCATTCGTTTGCTATGCCAAGCTCGTAGGAATTTGGATATCACAATATGATGTACATGTATATGTAAAGGCGATTATTTTGAAATATATGTAGATGATATATGGTCATGATACTGATATATGTGTAGATGATAAAAATGTATTCGATGATGATATTGATATGTTTGAAGATGATATCGATATATATGTAGAAGATGTGGACGCAATTTTGAGTGTTAAAAATCCGTAATCACTATGTCTATACAGGCAGAACGGCATTTTTCGGGATAGAACCATCTGTGTTTAGCGCCCTGATTCCCAAATTTCGACAGAATGTCAATAACTATTATATGATGTATTTCACACAAAAAGATCTCTTCCGGGCTACTATTCTGATTTTGAAAGAGTGTTATACTGAATTATTATAAGAGTTTGCTCATTGTATCCGCATGACACCTTACCTAATTCGTAAATCCTGGGCGATCCTGAATTTCGCACTATTTCTGTTCGATAAATACCAAATATTTCTTGAAATCATGTTTCGGTATAGAAAATAACTCAGGGTCATTTAAAGTTTCTTTGCCCCTTGCAATCGCAGCCCGCTGGTTGCTGGCATGTTATTTATTTATTTATTTATTTATTATATAACTCCAACTGATTAAACATCTTATTGAAATGTAATGGGGAAAAGTCATGTGGCGTAAAAAACCCCTGTCTCTAAACCGTACACTACATTTATCAACAAAAATAAAAGGAATACAAAGCAAGTAAACAGAATTAATTCTTGTACAAACACAAAACTTTTCAGTAAAATTAAAAATAATATTTCGTGATGGAATCAGTCGTCTGGTATCCAGTATGTGGTATTTGTCAGCATTTCCGAACTAGCGGCTTTCCATCCAACTACGCTGAATACGGTGACGGAAGGTCTCAGCGGAACAGTTGAAGTCAAACAGAGCGTAGAGTTCATTGAAGCGCGATGACATGAATCGAATTGGATCGTGTTGGCCGTAGTTTGCAGCACGAGCTCCGAGCTGTAGAAAAATTTTTGTTCTCGGAACTCGTTCAGGAGCTTAGATAGATAGTTCTGCCAGAATTCCTGGAGAGTCGATTCCACCTAGCAGCACTTTTGCCGCGAAGACTGCTTGCATGACTGTACGCCTATGTTCCAACGTTTCAATACCCAAGAGTGAGCAACGATCCTGGTACGATGGAAGGTTGACAGGATCATTCCACAGCAGATGACGGAGAGCATAACGAACAAATTTTCTTTGAACAGCTCCAATCCTCGCAATCCAGATTATTTGATACGGACACCACACCAAGGCTCCAAGTTCCAGGATAGAACGCACGAGAGAGCAGAACAATGCTTTCAGACAGGTGGGATCACGAAACTCGTCGGAGATCTTAAACATGAAACCGAGCTGTCTGTTGGCTTTGGTAATCATATCTGTGTAGTGTTGTCTAAATGTCAAACCAGAGTCAAGCGTGGTCACGAACATTTTCAACTTTTAGCAGAGGCTGGTTGTTTATTTTGTAATCAAATGCAATTTTGTTCAATTTTCGATGGAATGTGATATAGAAGCATTTGTTATGACTTCCCTATTGCAGGCATAGTTTATTAAAACAAGTCTTTCAATGTTGGTAATATTCTCTTCAAAATCCAACCAGTGCTTGAAAGTGTTTCTGTTCGTTTTAGTGCGTTGGACAAAGTCCCTACCTTGCAATAGAAATCAAATACTCTTGCGAAAGTGTTTGAAAGAGAAAGTGAAATGTCGCAGAATATGGCTGCAAAGTATCAGAGCAATCGGAGCGAATAAATCTTTAAGCTATTTTAAATAGTAGCATGAGTTTAAAGTCGACTTTCAAACATTTGGAGAAGTTACTAAGGGTTTATTGAATTCCTGCAAAAAGAAATTATCGTTTAAATTGATGATCAATTAACATAATGATTTTTATACAGTTACATATTCTTTAAGGAAACCTTTTATGTACTTGTATATTAAATTCATATTTCGAACAGGTTCTCAACTATCTTTCATGCCATGACTACGTCCATCGACTAGGGTAGAGATCAAATGAAAATTCAAAAAATAGCGACCATCACGAATATTTGAAACATTTCGAACGCTACTAACTTTATCATTTCTCGATAGATGTTTAAGATTGTTGCTTCAATCAGTTCAAACTGTCAAGTCAATGTCATAAATATCATGAATAATTGACTTTGAATGCTAAAACAGACTTTCAACAATCAATAACGCAATAAGGATAATGGTCTCCAGCTAGTCGATCATATCAACACAATCACCACTGCCCGCACAGCCGTTGCCCTTTGATCATACCAACATTTAAATGCAGTCTAGCACCGCCAAAAGATTTGTTAAGAGCAAATCATAGAATTTTCTAACATACATACTTATCTATGCCGATGCAACGTCCCATTAGAACAGCACCTACGTTTCAATGTTGCTCTACGAAACGAACGAAACTAATCTACCATGTTGAACCAGACAATGCATCAAACGGTTTAACTTTGTCTAAATAAACCGGTCGTGTGTTATATACTGATTTTCGGCAAGGCTTCTTGATCCAATCGATCAATGCAGCCTCTATTCTAATACCGGCAATTAAAAATAATAATAAAATTCATTACACATTGCTACGTAGTCCTACGTCAACTTTGCATACAACCCCATTGGGCTGTCCCTTATAGTTTTTTAAAATATTTTCTTTAAAAAAAACAAAAAAACAAAAAAAAAAAAAAAAAAAAAATAATCACAAACACACAAAGACACACACCCCCATTTCCCCCAATTAATTTAAAACCACCAAAAACCCCCCCCCCCCACCCCAAAAACCACCACGGTCCATCAACATACATTCCCAAAACTAACGGAAACAAGCAGTTATTTTAAAATGGCAGTTACAGAAATTTACACACGGTGGGCACTCCAGCTTGGATGTCTGTTCTCTGTGGTAATGTGTAGCGTCGTCTTTTCAAATTATGACTTCTTTCAATCGTCGAAGCATAGAACATCGGAAGTTCTTCAATACATTCTTATCCTTCTTAGACCATTCATCTTGAATTGCCTGTTTCAAGTGGCCAACCGTTTCATAACTCCTTCCATGATCGTAAACATGATGGAAAGTTACCCCCATACGTTTTCAATCACATTTAGATCCGGGATGTAAGCTGGCCACTCCAATGCAGGGAATTCCAATGGATGATTGGGAGGCATGACAGGCAGCACTTGCTTATTGGAAACTCATGTTCTCGTTCATAACATTTTCGAATAATGGGATGAGAAATCCTTCCAACAACTTTCAATTTCAAAGTTCATCCGCGTCGAAAGGAAGCTAACAGGCCTTTCTACAGCCAAATAAATTCCGACCCAGATCATTACCGTTCCTCCACCAAAGTTTCATTTCTCCTTCCTTGGTATCTCTTGCCTGTTATCGTGCCAATGGCTACTTAATCTATCTGGTTCATCAAGGTTGAACTTCTTTTCGTCATTGAAAACCACGTTACACCATTCATCGTCCCAAAAACGGTATTTCTCAGCTAAGGCAAAACAGGTTTTCTTGTGACGAGGTATCAGTCGTGATGCAGGCGCCGCTGATACGAACAAAACATTGGGATCCTCGTTTAAAGCTTGACGAATCTGACGGATAGAAATCGACTAACTCATACCCTTCCTAATTTCTGCCAATAACAGCTTCTCGTAGATCATCATCCGTTTTATTCCACTTTTGATGCCCGGTGTCAGGATGGATGGACGTCCATCTCGCTGCTTCGTGGCATACTTTTCACCACGAAGGAAATTATGGATGACATCCTTGCTCCTTCCTATTTTGATGCAACCCTTGTTGTTGGATCTCATCTACTCTTTTCTTCTCAAAGTTGGCCAACGGGCTGTTTTTCGGCATTTTTACATTAAATAACTTAAATAATACTATTGAATCAAAACATTATAGTTTTCGTTTCTCTTTTACCTTCAATTCTATATTAAATATAGACTTACTTTTTCAAACAGACGTATCTGATTTTTCAAACAAAGAGGGGAAGTAAGATTCAAACGTTAACATTCTTGCAACCCTTAGCACTTTCTTGCAAACTAGGGCCACCAACAGAAGTAATAACATTTCCCTAACACGATGGTGATGCTACTTTCCGTGAGGGTGCTGAGAGCTTTGAGAAATTTACGTTTGAATTTTGCTGCCCCTCTTTGTTTATAAAATCAGATACGTCTGTTTGAAAAAGTACTCGACATTTCAACCTTTGCAAACGGCACTTTTCAATTTACACAAAAAAAAACCTCCGGCTAGACAAAATAAGATGCCGCAGATTAACGTTTCCAGACAAGAAAACAGAAGAATGTGATTCATAACATAGCGAACCAACAAATTACGAATGTGTATCTCACTAATATACTCACATCTACACAAATAAGCCTCAGGAAGCTTACCCGGTAAACATAAAATCCGTTATGTATATAGTTTAGTTTTTGTACTTTTTTTTCACTAGTGTATTATATTCTCAATAATATGATATAGATGTACATAAATTGATTATTCATTCTTGCTATTAGCTACAACAATTTCTAATTGCTTCGGTACAGCATATCCTGAATATGCAAAGTTAATCATCATTTTTGAATGTATATTATAAATTTTGCTCAATTGCAACCAAACCTGCTTGACCTATATATCCCTGAGATACCATACAAACGCCATTATAATAACAAACGAGCCGAAAGTTCTTAAAGCCGCTGCTCTCCAACAACTACCAAGAAATTGCCGTGAGAAAATGGTGTTAAATATTGTTTTCGTTTAAGAGCAACCCCCCATTTCTGGGTGGTTTTACCAAAATTTACGACTCGGTTCCTAATAATACGTCTAGTCGTAAACTAGGAGGAGAAGCTATACTTTAGCCAAAGTACCAACAACGTCCTCGTCTACCAGTACGACCGAACACTGCTGCTGCTAATACTGCAATAATGTCTACTAGCCTTCGGGGGCAGGAAGTAGACTGTGTCGATGAGTTAAAACAGAAACAAAGGATTGAGCGTTCCTGAAACAATCTATTAAATTGATAAGAGCATGTAACGATGAAAAGAATCAGCACCGAAGGCGTGACGCAGGAAGAAGGATGGGAAGTGATAACAACTCCCATGATTGACTACGATGATTATCTAGCAGAGATGCTCGGTTTACGAGGCTGTAAAGCGATAAGCAGATACTTTGCTACAATGTAGCAATCAAGAGAGTTATTTGACGGATGAGTGATGGCTTTGAGCTATGGCAGCTCTTTTCGGCGCAATGTTTAGAAGGCAACAAAAAAGTCTTACCGCCACTACGACCATCGAGGGTCGAAGTGAGAAAATGGTTTTGTCACTGTCGAGCAGATATTCTATTCCAGAAGACAAACATTTATTAGAACTAGAAAGAAGCATACCATGCATGCGATGTAAAGGTTGTACGGAATCAAATTGCACCACTTTCAAATGGCTGTAACTTTTCACCCGTTGGGTATTTTCTATTGAAATGTTGGGTGGAATAAGTGCAATGTGTATTTGTTTACGCTGTGTAAGTTTCACTAGCAGATTTGTAATTGTGGCCAAGATGGAGTCCGAAGAACGGCAGCGGCGAAAACAAAAATTTTGCGCACGTACCTCGAAAATCTGGATCTTTCTCATCGTGCCACCAGCAGGAAGCTGGGAATGGTACATTCTACGGTGTCTCGTGTTTTAAATCGGTACCACAAACGTTTGACCATCGATTGGATAGAAAAAAAGTGGCAAAATGGATCTCCGTATTGTGTGAAGGATCCCAAGCGGGTAGTTGTAGCTTTCAAGAGGTATCCCAACAGTTCAGTTCGAGATGTGGCGAAGAAACTGAATCTAACCAAAACTTTCGTGCAAGATGCAAAAAAACGTGAAGGACTACACACAGACAAAGTTCTAAAGGCGCCTAATCGCGATGAACGGCAGAATACGGTGAGTAAAACACCTTCATCCGGAAGCATCGTGCGAGAGAGGATGTGGTGTTTCAGCTTGACCTGGCATCGGCCCACTAACGGGTGTTCAATAGAAAAACAAAATGATTTCAATACCTTTTTGTAATTCAAGTAAAGAGCGTAATTTTTTTTCTCTCCAAGAGAATTGCTCTCTGTACTCCCTAGAAATGGGTGGCATGATTTTTTCGCTCGGGTGCAGTCAGTTCAATCGAAGATGGCGTCGAAACAGCAAGCACTCCGCAAGCGTTTTGTACGGTTTTACGAAACGCATGGTCAACGTGGAAAAAAGTTTGAGGTAGACCACTTTCGAGACGAAAACGTGCCCGTGAGTACAGTTTACCGGATCTTGGCAACCCTGAGCGTGGAGCGGAAGGTCGGTTGCGGCCGTCCGGCGTAGATAATGACAAAGAAGAAGAAGAAAGCGTTGAAAATGCTGTTCGACTACAGGGACGGAACGAGTTTGCGTGACGCCGGCCAAAAATATCACTGCTCCCATACCTTGATTCACCGAACCCTCAAGATGGAGGACATCATCTGTCTGAAGAAGACTCGGTCCCCCGAGTACACGGTCGAGCAAATAGCAACCGTCCAATCGCAGTGTCGGGGATGACGAAGAACTACAGCGGGACGTACTTTCCGCTCTCGAAGACCCACATTCCAGGAAATTACAGCTACTATTCTAGGGACAAGTCGGCGACACCCCCCGAAGTAAAATATAAGTTTAACCATAAATTTGAAAAAAAAAAAAGTTATGGTGTACATCGCCATATTGGACAGAGGGATTTCAAAGCCGTGGTTCAAGCCGAGCGGTCTGGCCATCAATCAACAAGTGTACCAGGAGGAGTGTCTTGAGACACTCCCTTACGCCAAGAAGACGCTGGAGTATCTTGAGCAGAAAACGATACCATATGTGCCGAAAGAAAAGAACCCGACCAACTTGCCCCAGTGCCGTCTCATTGAGGATTTTTTCAGCTCCCTTAGTGCCCTAGTATACAAAAATAATTGGCGGGCCAAGGATACGAAGCAGTTGACCACGAGGATCCGGAATGGTATCTGGAAGATGGACGTCAGTGCCATCCAGCGCTCTTGTGAGAGCATCGTGACTAAGTTGCGTCGTCTGACGGCTGACCAATGCCCCTTCTCCAATATTCATTGACGTGTTTTTGAAGAATCAATATTATGTTTTCAATAAAAAAAATACTGAATTCGTTGAAAAAAAAATTTGTTTTTACTATATGACTGAAAAAAATTTCATTCATTATTGAACACCCGTTTTCCTTTTTGACGTAGACTACGTCTTACGGTAAGGGTAGGGTGTCAATTGAAAATCTAAAAATAAGCGACCGTCACGAAATATCGTTACAAATTAAACGCTTAACTTAATAAATGCTTGATAGATTTTCAAGATGTTTACATCAATCGGCTGGAAATTTTCCCGCGTATCAATTAGATAATTAAACATTCTTCTTAAACAAGTTAAAACTGTTTTTTTTTATTAAGATCATTTATTTGTACAGGCTTAATCAAATTAACTTAACAGAGCCAAGATTTCATATTTATATACATCAATTATCTTAACGTTAAGGGGGCAGAACCGATTACTCGCGGGCGTCTCGAGGTTAATTGGAATAACAATTGAAAGGATGGGAAGATGGGCGGGAATTTGAAGTATGGTTTACATAACACTTTTATTTTAAATTCTAAATTGTCAAAAAACATAAAACTATACAACTTTTGACTTTGACTTAAACATTTTTGAGAAAGAAAAAAAAACACACACGCACACACAAACACAGATAAAAAAAAACTTAAAGTAAACATAAAGGTTAAAATAACTACAATCTAAGGCTAATGTTAGTCAAAAACACATAAATGAGTTTCATAAACTCCAGGTCACGCAGAGCCAAAATATCTCATTGGGTTGTCTACCTGAAGCCCTAAGGGAATCATAAAGCTCAGATCTGACTCCACAATGCTCAGCACAAAATCAAATAACGTGATCTGCGTCCTGATAACCTTGTCCACATTCACAGAGATTGCTGTCACTCATTCCAACACGGTATAAATGAGAGTTCAAAGAATAATGATTGGACATAAGGCGAGACATCACACGAATGAAGTCTCGACCCACATCCATACCCCAAAACCAAGATTTCTTCGACACCTTTGGGATGATTGAGTGTTGCCATCGCCCAAATCTCCTTTACTCCATTTATACTGCCAGCTGACGAGTGACTGTTGACGAAAAATAGTAAAAAATTCATTGAAGGCGATTTGTCGATCATAAATATCGCCTTCTATTGCGCCCACCTTTGCAAGCGAGTCCGCTTTCTCATTGCCCAGAATTGAACAATGAGAAGGGACCCATACGAAGGTGATGATAAAATAACGCGAAGATAAAGCACTTAGAAGCTCCTGTATTTTCATCAGAAAATACGAGGAGTGCTTTACCGGCCTCAATGAGCGAATAGCCTCTATAGAACTGAGACTATCCGTGAAAATGAAGTATTGATTCGGTGTAAGTGAGGCAACTATTTCTAGCGTAAAGCGTATTGCCGCTAATTCAGCGACATATACGGAACAAGGAGCTTGAAGTTTACGATTGGCGCTATAAATTTCATTGTATATAACAAAGCCTGCTGACTCCTCTATCAAAGATCCGTCAGTGAAGAACGATTTAGTGGAATCAACTTGGCCAAACTTTGCAGAAAATATCACAGGAGCAATCATAGGACGATGATGCTCTGGGATTCCATGAAGCTCCTGCTTCATGGATAAATCAAAATGAACCGAACTGCCGAAGTCGGAGAAGCAAACACGATTGGGAAAATTCGGCGAAGGGCTGACATCCTGTGTTATGTACAAATGGTACAAAGTCGTGAAGCGAGTTTGAGGATTCAACTCAAGAAGCTTCTCAAAGTTTTCGATTACCTGGGGGTTCATAACTTCACACCTGGTGAGGAGCCGGAGAGACAATTCTGAAAACCGGTCCGAGAGTGGCAACATTCCAGCCAGCACTTTCAGACTCATCGTATGAATCGAGTGCATACAACCTAACGCGATACCCAGGTTCCAGTTATTGTGCAGAAAAAGTTTATCCTTTGCTGGCATTTTCGCTTCAGATACTCAATGTGGGATCTCCAGGTGCACTTAGAATCGAACCAGACCCCAAGATATTTAAAGGACATGGAATGAGCTATCGGTGCACCCAAAATTTGAAGCTTCGGTTGTGCAGGGCTATGCTTCCTTGAAAAAACTACCAACTCAGTTTTCTCCGTAGAGAATTCGATACCTAGCTCGAGAGCCCAAGTAGACAAATTGTCTAAGGTAACCTGTAAGGGTCCTTGCAGATCGACCCCATTGGGTCCCGTGACAGACACTTCGCCGTCATCCGCAAGTTGTCATTTAGACAACCGTCAATTTCTTTGACATAAAAATTATACAAAAGAGGGCTCAAACATGATCCCTGGGGAAGACCCATGTAGCTAAATCGAAAAGAAAAGCTCCAAAGCTCATATGTTTCTTTGACAGCAAATTGTACAAATAATTATTCATTAATGGTGAAAAGCCACAAGCGTGGAGTTTATCTGAAAGAACTTCAACAGATATTGAATATAAAGCCCCCTTTATGTCTAAAAATTCAGAAGCCATTTGCTCTTTTTTAGCAAAAGCTAACTGAATATCTGTGGAAAGCAACGCGAGACAGTCGTTCGTTCCCTTACCCCTACGGAATCCATATTGAGTATCTGAAAGCAGGTTATTCGTCTCAACCCATTTGTCCAGACGGAAGAGGATCATTTTCGCCAACAACTTTCGAATGCAGGATAACATCGCGATGGGTCGATAGGAGTTGTGGTCGGACGCGGGTTTACCAGGTTTTTGAATGGCAATAACTCTCACCCGTCTCCAATCATCCGGTACAATGTTGAGTTCCAGAAACTGATTAAACAAGTGCAACATGCGCCTCTTAGCGACGTCTGGGAGGTTTTTAAGCAAGTTGAACTTTATCTTATCAGCTCCTGGAGCCGTATTGCCACACGAAAGGAGCGCGAGAGAGAGTTCTACCATTGAAAAAGGTTGGCTGTTCTCATCTATCGAATTCTGGACAAACTTTTCGCGCGAACTTGAGGATCCATTGGTCCGAGTAATCCTCGCTCTCGTTGTTCGTAGTTCGGTTACGCAGTCTTCGCGCCGTATTCCAAAGAGTGCTTATCGACGTCTCGTCCGATAGCCCGTTCACGAATTGTCGCCAGTAGCCGCGTTTCTTGGCCTTGATGAGGCTCTTAAGTTCGCGTTCGAGAGCCGTGTATACTTCGAAGTGCTCAGGTGTTCCACGTCTACGGAAGACACGTGTGTTAATGGGGGGGGTATCGAGAAGGACTAATTCAAATCCGTCCTTTTCAGGACGACCAATCCAATTCTGAGAGAGTTTGTTTGATTTGAAATTCTTAACAACTAACCAAATGGCAGACAGCGGTGGCTAAAACAATTTTAATTTTCTCCGTTGCATACCTTGAGCATTGTGCACAATTTACAAATGGCTGCCGTCATGAAAAATTTAAAAGTCTTACGGCAAGGGTTGGGTGTCAATTGAAAATCGAAAAATAATCGACCGTCATGAAATCTTGTTACAGATTAAACGCCTATAACTTCATAAATGCTAGATTGATTTTCAAAATGTTTACATCAATCGGTTGGAAATTTTCCCGCATATTAATTCAATTATCAAAAATTATCCGTTAAAAAATTGAAACTATTGAAAGTAACGAAAATTAAAGGCGATGTCTTATAATTTTGTTTTGCAGGCTGCATTTCATGAATTCACAGTACTTTCCTGTCACAGATTTCAAATGTGACCAAGGGAGGTCTCACATTCAGCACTGAACTATTAAAAGCAAATTTTCTCATTCATGTTGCTGTACTGGAGCTGTGTGGAGCAACGAGCCAGTTTTCATTGGCAGCCAGCGATGGCATGTACCCAGGAGGGTGCGCTAGCTTCATTCGGCAGTGCGGAGCGGCAAGGCGCCAACGTTCGATTTGGCTGCTGGCGGTGGCAACCGTTGCTAAGTAGCCATTAATTATGCAGTGGTGGGTGCAACCACGAGGAAGCAAAATAAGGTAGTTGTGTGTGTGATCTTGTTGGTAGCTGAAATAACCTGCTTCTTCAAAAGATCAAGAAGGTTTTAATTACTGTGCGCACAATTTCAAATCCGTCCTTTTCAGGACGACAAATTCAATGTTGAAAGAGTTTGTTAGATTGGAATTTATTCAACATTACTATCCAAGCTCTTAACAATTGACAGCCAGCGGTGGCTGAAACAAAATTTAAGTTTCCTCTTTGTTGCCTACCTTGAGCATTGCGTACATTTTTCAAATGGCTGCCGTCACGAAAAATTTAAATACCGGATGCTAATAACTCGATCGTTTCTTGATTGATTTATTTTTGAGATTTTTGCTCTGATCAACTAGAAGTTTTTACGATTGTCATTTTATTTACTCAAGTATTTAAAATTTTAAAAACAAAAGATGATCACGTACAATTAATCAATCGATATTGGAAAATTTTAAAGAATGTTGCGTTCCGGCAAGTATCAAGAAATTTCCTACGTTTGATTTTCGCTTTGATTTTCGAAAATAGTATTCCGAAGTAACATTCTCAAAGTAATGATTCCCTTTTCGTTTATCCCTTATGGATATTTAAGTCCTAATAAATAAATGCATTTTGAAAAAAAAAATCCGAATCTGATCTCTCATAAACTTACTCTTATCTCAAGTATTTCGATTGAAAACGCCTCCTGACTGTACAAACGTATGGAAAAGGGTCTACCAGACCCGCCATCAATCCATCGATTTCCTTCCCATTTCACATTTATGGGTCAAAAGGTAACAGGTATCCAACACGCCAGACACACATTCAACCCGCTACCTGCGCACTCCAATCAAACCATATCCGGTCGCCAGCGGGGATCTCTTTTCCACTTTATTGATTTTCTCGAACGAATTCCCATCTCCAGCGAATAGAGCAGTTCAACCTTTCCCTGACCGAATATGCCGAATAAAACACCGCTTTTGGGCTTGGGAAGCAAATCATGACCTTTTCCCACTGGGGGGCTCCGGACCGGTTGCTTCAATCTGATCGTCCTCTCGCCCGACCAGCGCCACTGGAAAATCGGATTAACGAAGCAATAAAACTTTTATAATGATTCAATCCCATTCCCCGCCTCCGGAAAGACTTTCGATACCCTTCAAGTAGGTGCAAAAGAAGGTGATTTTTATTTTATCGCTATTCTCAAGTTGGTCCGAGACCCCTTCGTTCCACGCGTTCCCGCGCTGCTCTGTTCACCCTATAGTAAACAACTGAATTAATGATAAGATTTCGTGCACTTAAAAAAAAATTCAGCAGTTTCATCGACAAGGACCCGCTCTAAGTGAAGGAAAATAAGGAGGTGAATAGTGCACAGGGGAATTGCACCGTTTGCATGCAATTTGCTCGTTGTCGTTTAGAGTCGACGGGAATGAATGTGGTTGAGTTTGCCTTATCTTAACATCTGGCCTAGAGTGAGGAGGATTTGAACAGACATTCAACCGGGTACAGTTTTCCCAGAAGGTGAGGATGGAATTAACACAGTACTGCAGTTAATAACTATGTGGGTGTGTTGGAAATTAAAATGTTTTCAGTATCACGCGAGTTGATTTGCTGAGTGCTGCAAAATGATTTTGCATTTTGTTTTTTCTGTTTTCATCATTCTAAGTAACATTTGAACTTAGTCTTTCCTGATATCATTTGATTCTAATCCCAAGTCGCTAACAACTCCAAGTCATATTCCCTTCGTAATTAGATCAAAAGTAATCTTTTATTGACTCCATTCAAATACCGGAGCTTATCAACTAAGGAAAGCTGCAAACTTGAGGTCGTCTTTTGATTCTGCGAACACAACTTTCCACTCGAAGACATTTTCGTTGCTCAATACTTTTGTTCCTATGCCAAAATTGCCAAGTTACAACCTCCCACCACCAAATCTCCCATTCTTTTCGAATGAACCTCAGTTTCTTGTCTTCTGTATCCATTTGTTGTGGGTTAGATTTCCAAGTGGCAAATACTGGCTCTTTGCAAAACCACAAAAGTTCAAATGTTCACTGCCTGCGAGGTGGAAGCCACAATTCTGAGGAAATCCATTGCTGTTTTCCTCGGCCTGAAAACTTGTGGGATAAATCGATTCAAGTTGAAGAAGAAATCCAATGCCACAAGCAAAGGTAGGGGGTCAGAATTGCTATTGAATTTTGAGACCAGTCATACTTGCACAGACCAACCTCAGGCAAAATGCTGGGAAGTTAGTTTGTGAACCGTTTGTCAATAGGCTTGGTTGGGTGTCAATTTTGGAAAACTCTGCTAATTTACAATAACTCTGGTTTCTGAAGAAAAGCAAAAGTTTCACACAGATATCAAAACTCAGAATCACAATAATACCTGGAATCGTTGGTGAGTTAGGGCTGCTTGATATATTTTCTTCGAGCAGTCTATTGCTTGGATTAATTCCAAAATGATGCATTCTAATGAATCACCAGTTATTGGAGGTTTAGGTTTAAAAAAAATTCTCGTTTCAACAAAATTAAGTGTAAGTTAAATTTATTGTCTGGGAAATTGTCTTGAAAAGAACAGTCTTTCAAATAGCAAGCATCTTATATGCGGTAGCCTTAGTTCACGAAGGATGTACGTTATACGAGAAGCTTTATCCAGGCATGGGGATCATCGCTGACTGACAAATGGCAAGATCCACAACCATCAAGTCTTCTTGAAAAAGTTTTGTTGAGCTACAATCGCTGGTCAAACGACAAGATCACCACGACCAGACATAGCAACAATTTACTATAGTCAATATTACTATAGTACAGTTTGACATATCTGCAATTCGGATTCTTATCTCGCATTACGGGAATCTGAGTACAATGTATGATTTGAGATGATTAATTTGATAAGATAGCATAGTGATATTACATGGAATATGATTCAGCCGATTAATAACCACTTTATGATGGGACAGAGCCAGGTAGTACTCAGGTAGTTCTCGGGAGACCTTGGTCAATCATAAAATATCAGATAACAGATCCGGGTCACTAATGGAGAGGTACAAGGACACAACAAATGTATAATGAAGTCTTCGTAAACCAAACCATCGTGTTTTGCACAAACTGGCTGATTTTATACTTCTTCAGCTTGTGGCTTATACATTACAATTTCACCCCAAAATTAGTAAACCATACATAGGTAGTTGACGTCAACATATGTGCCATAAATGAAAAGTTCGCAACACCCATCGACGTGATTGAAAACGGGGCATCTTTTGTTTGTGCTTGATTATTGTGAACGTTTCCTAATCAATGTTAAATTTTAAATCAAAAATGGATTATCCGCAACAGTCAATTTCTCTGCAATTGAGCCCCACAAATTAAAAGTAATCCATTTCACATAATGTTCTGCCTTCTCGGAAACTGCCTTCCTCCTCTGAATTACATCTCACAGAACCCTCTCACTGTCCTACCACAATACGAGTTAAAGCTGAACGACTCCACTTGTTCCCAAGCACAAACAAACAAATTAAACTGATTTCTCACTTCCAAGCTGTCTCCGGTCAGCCAATTGTTGGCCAACCAAAAGTTGGTCAAAAACTATTCCAGTCTGCTAAAATAAACTTCGTTCAGACACAGCAGTTCATTTCTATGTGTCGTCATGGGAGGCGTTGAATGGGCAAGAAATCTGTCCATTAGCATTATTCATTAATGATCCTTTATCTCTCTAATGGCAGAACTTGAATTTGGGACGATGGTCGAGACACTGATGAGTATTTGGATGGGTTCGTAATACGTCTCTTGGGCTATTTAGGGCCGGTGTTTAAAATTTTAGACTGTTTTTTTTTTCTCTCGCTGTAGTAGTTATATAGACTGGAAATGGGGCGGACTATAAGAGCAACTTAAATGGCCTTGATTAACACTCAAACCGCATATGCAAAGTAATAAATAACTTCTATAACGGGTACACCTTCGCATTTTGAATTCATTCCAGTTCGAACAAGCGACACGTACGGTCGTGTTTTTCGCTCTCTCGTAAACAAGTTTTTCCCGTTTCCAACCCCCCCTCTCGTCCGATTTCTCGCGATTGCGCGTCCGGTTCGTGATCTATCGCCAGCGCTTGCTAAGTTATTAGCGGTAGCAAGCCAGAAGAAAGTGTTGCAAGGTTGTGAAATTTTTTCCACTCGACCTGTTGCCGTGGCAATGGGTCGAAAAAATCAACACGTGGTGACATCCACGCCAGCGACATCAGCTCCTGAAGCCATACCGAAACCAAGCAGCAGCAAGCGGCAACGGAATGACGATGCCGATTCATCGGATCCCAACGCCCGATTACTAGCGAGCAATCGGTTTGCTGCGCTCCCGGTACAGGAGGTACCGAAGAAAGTGAAAATCCCGCCGCTTTTCACCACGTCAAGAGACATCGCTGCCCTTAGGACGGAGCTTGCAGCGATTAAAGTGAATCCGCTGTACAAGCTTTGCAGTACGGGCACCAAAATTATGTGCTCAACGGAGGTTGACTACCGTGCTGTTGGCACTCACCTAGTCGCCAAGCAGCACGAATTCTACACGCACGACGCGCCCGGAAGCAAGCCAATGAAGGTGATTCTGCGTGGCCTTCCAGAACTCACTCCGGAGTCAATCTTCGCAGAGCTGCAAGCGGCGGCACTAAAGCCTCAGAAGGTGTTTCCCATCAGGCGCCAGCAACATGGAAACTACCGGGACCAACTCTATCTGGTCCACCTTGAGAAGGGATCCGTCACGATGGCGGAACTGATAAAAACACGGGCCCTTTTCAACATTATCGTCGAGTGGGACCGGTATCGTCCGAGACAGCACGACGTGACGCAGTGTGGCAACTGCCTTGCGTTCGGCCACGGAACGCGTAACTGCCACATGAAACCGCGATGTGACAAGTGTGCCGGAGCCCACAGTACCAACGATTGTGCCCCGATGGAAGAAGGTGCGCTACTGAAGTGCGCAAATTGTGGCGCAAACCATGAGAGCAGCAATCGAGCCTGCCCAAAACGTGCTGAATTTTTGGCGATCCGCAAGAAGTCATCCACCAAATCCCGGCCTGGCCAACGCCGTCTGCCACCTCCGATGAACGAGGAGAATTTCCCGTCACTTCGGTATCAGGTGCCAAACCTACCGCCGATCCCATTAAATCACCGCCAAGCAAACCGCCCGTCAGCTTCCGTTCATCATCGTTTCGCGGCAGCCGCCGCCGCCCCCAACCCGACTCCTCCTCCAGGCTGGGGCAATCCGAGTCGCAGTACCTCCACGCAACCACCCGTCGATGGACAGCTCTACGACTCGGAGCAAATGGTGGAGTTCGTGCAAGAACTCTATCGCCAACTACGTTCCTGCCGCTCCAAGGAGGAACAGCTCAAAGCCGCCACATCCGTGACGATGACATTTATTTTCAAGTATGGACCGTAAACGCACCATCAACATTCTTAATTGGAATGCTTGTTCCATCCGGAACAAAATAATTGAGCTCGGTGACTTCCTTAACGGGAAAGACATCGACATCGCCATCGTCACGGAAACGCACCTCAAGCCCGAACTTAGCGTCTCCATTCCTGGTTATCGGATTGTGCGACTTGATCGTAGCGGCTCTAGTGGAGGAGGAGTTGCGATCGCCCTGCGCTACAACATCAACTGCCATCTGCTTCCGAGCTTCCAGCTGCAGTCTATCGAAGCCATCGGAGTCGAGGTCGAAACTACCGTCGGCCCTATCACCATCATCGCGGCCTACTGTCCCAAGCAAGCCAGTACCACCAACGGAACAACAACGGCCCTACGAAACGACATCCGTAAGCTAACTCGGAGGCAGGGGCAGTTCATCATCGCCGGCGACATGAATGCGAAACACGAAACCTGGGGGAACACCCGGCGGAATCGGAACGGAATAATTTTGCAGGAAGACCTGGAAGAGGGACATTACACCGTCCTGGGCCCGGATACTCCCACCCGGTTGAGCAGATCCGGGGTCCATTCGACAATCGACATCTTCCTCACCAACATGGGGAACAACATCGCCCAGCCGATCGTACACCAGGAGCTCAGCTCGGACCACTATCCGGTGGTGGCCGAAGTTGGCTCCTCGGTCAACCGGCATCGAATCACCAGACGAAACTACCATCGCGCCAGTTGGGAAAGGTTCCGACAACACGTTGACGACAACATCGATTTCGACATGCACCTTGATTCGGTTGATGACATCGAACGCCAACTGCAGAGCATCGAGCAAGCGATCTCCCAGGCCCGGGAGCAACATGTACCGGTGATTGATCAGGTGAGCAACTCTGTACCCATTGATAGACCCACTAAAGATTTAATACAATTGCGAAACGCCATTCGAAGGCAATACCAGCGAACTGGTTTGCCAACGCTAAAAAGTCACTGTAATCGAGTGACAAAAATTATCAAGGCCAGAATGGTGGACCTCAAGAATAACAATTTTGCCGACAAGATCCGCTCTCTTCCAGATTGTGCAAAGCCGTTCTGGAAGTTGACAAAAATTTTAAAAACTAAGCCAAGGCCCATTCCACCGTTGATCCCACTAGACAGCAATGGCTCTAAGGATCGCTTGATAACTCCTGCAGAGAAGGCTGCTGAGATAAGTCAACACTTCGTCAGCTCCCACAACCTCGGACAAAACATCGTCAGTCCACACGAAGCTGCCGTTAGCGCGCTTATTACTAACATCCATCTAAGCCCCAACGATTTCACAGAGGAGTTGGAGATCACAGCTGACGAATTGTTGACATATATCAAAGGCTCAAAGAACATGAAAGCCCCAGGTTTCGATAACATCATGAACTTGGAGCTCAAGCAATTGAGCTCCCAGTTCTATAACCATCTGGCGATGGTTTTCAACCAATGCCTCCGACTTGGCTACTTCCCCTCGTGTTGGAAGTCAGCCAAAGTCATCCCCATCCAGAAACCTGGGAAAGATCCTTCGTGTTCCAAGAGCTATAGGCCCATCAGCCTTCTCTCAGGAGTATCAAAACTGTTTGAGAAAGCGATCCACCGTCGGCTTCTCTCGTCTGCCGACGAGCTGAACATCTTGCTCGACGAGCAGTTCGGTTTCCGACGTGGTCGCTCAACAGTGCACCAACTTAACCGAGTAACAAATATCCTCAGGCGGAACAAGTCTGTTGCGAAATCATCTGCCATGGCACTTCTCGATATCGAGAAGGCCTTCGATAACGTGTGGCACGATGGCCTGGTGTATAAGCTAAAAAGATACAATCTTCCTATCTTCCTGGTGAAGATAATTAAAAATTATCTGTCGGACAGAACATTCAGAGTTTCGCTGCAAGGTGCAGTTTCCGATGCACAGGAGATCTCCGCCGGTGTTCCGCAGGGAAGTATACTAGGTCCACTTCTGTTCAACCTATTCACCTCGGACATACCCCCGCTCCCTGAAAATGGATCTCTGTCGTTGTTCGCCGATGATACCGCAGTCGTCCACAATGGTAGGGTAACAAGAGCGCTTACAGCGAAACTGCAGCGAAGCCTGAATGTTCTGTCAGAATACTTCACCGAATGGAAGATCTGTATCAACGCAGCAAAGACCCAGGTCATCCTATTCCCACACTCCAACTCTCCCAAACTTGTTCCGCCTGAGGATTGTAAAATTAGCCTAAACAACACAACGGTGGAATGGGCCAAATCAGCTGTCTATCTTGGCGTCACCATAGACAGCAAGCTTATTTTCAGGGAGCAGGTTGACAAAACTGTCACAAAGTGTAACGTTCTGTTGAAGCTACTGTACCCATTGATCAACAGAAGGTCTACATTATCCCTGAAAAACAAGCTTGCTGTCTACAAGCAAATCATACTTCCAGTCATCGAGTACGGCATGCCAATCTGGGAGAGTTGCGCAAAAACACATCACCTGAAGCTTCAGCGTGTTCAAAATAAGTTCCTCAGGATGATCCTGAACACCCCTCCGAGGACAAGAACATCTGAGGTCCACCGTCTGGCCGAGATAAAAATGCTCGATGATCGCTTTAGTGAGTCTATCAATCGGTACAGGGCACGCTGCCTGACATCGGATCACCAGATCATCCGGAATCTGGTTCCCCACCCCTAGGATTTTCAAATTGTAGTTGTAGTTGTAGACTAAGTAGGTTATCAAATTTTAACAAACAATGCCCCAAGGGCTGATCTGAAAATTAATTTGTAACATAAAACACACTAAACACATAAAACATATAAACACATAAACAAAGCTGAAGAGCCCATTGGGCTAAAACACTTGAAATTGTAAGTTAGTATATAAGATAAAGAATGATAAATAAAAACAATTTTAGTCCAAAACCTAAGGTGATGTCTTATAATGCCGATTTTTCAGAGTAAATTTACTAAATGCACTGTACTTTACTGTCACATATTTCAAATTTAAGCAACGGAGGGCTCATATGCAGCACTGAACGATATAAAACGGGTACGCCTTCGCAAATTAACTCAATTCCAGTTTGAACAAGCGACACGTTCGGTCGTGTTTTTCGCTCGCGCTCTGAAAAGTTTTTGTGGTGTTTTTTTTCGATCGCTCTTTCGTTGTGGTGCGTGGTGCACTTTATCCTCTCGCGTTGTTTGATACACAGTCCGACCCCGGTATGGGGAAGCCGCCGATTAGTGATGTCGTCACAAGCTCGACTGGGAAACGTTCCCGCTTGAATTCACCCGATGATGTGCTGTCATCGAAGAAGCTTTTAGCAAACAACCGGTATGCCGTTCTGGAGAACGGCGATACACCAAAAATAGAGAAGAAGGAGAAAATGCCGCCGCTGTTCGTGAAGGGATTTCCGGAAGGCCTACTGGATAAGGTGTATTTTTACATCAACAAGGGCCTGTGGTGCACAATCCAACTCTGCTCGCAGGGTTATAAATTGATGGTCTATGCGCTGTCCCACTACAACGCTGTAAAAGAAATCCTGAAGCAGATGAATGTGGCAACCGTTGCTAGACAGCCATTAATTATGCAGTGGTGTACTAGGCAGTCAGCTACCAGCCTGTGTTGTGCTTGTGTGTGTGATCTTGTTGGTAGCCATCTTTGGTAAGGCGCAACGTGAAACGGCTGAAATAACCTGCTTCTTCAAAAGACCGAGAAGGTTTTAATTACTATGCGGACAGTTTAAAATCCGTCCTTTTCAGGACGACTAATTCAATTTTGAAAGAGTTTGTTTGATTGGATTTATTCAACATTACTATCCAAGTTCTTACCAATTCACAGCCAGCGGTGGCTAAAACAATTTAAGTTCCCTCTTCGTTGTATACCTTGAGCATATTGTGTACATTGTTCTACTGGCTGTCGTCACGGAACATTGAAACACCGGACGCTAATAACTCGATCGTATTTTGATTGATTTATTTGTGAGATTTTTGCTCAAATCAACTAGAGGTTTATACGATTGCCATTTTATTTACTCAAGTGTTTAAAATTTTACAAACAAAAGAAGTATTTTATTTCGCGGAAAATTTTAAAGAATGTTGCGTTCCGGCAAGTATCAAGAAATTTTTTACGTTTGATTTTCGAAATGGATATTCCGAAGTAACATTCTCGGCATACTCCAGTTAGTACAGTTATGAATAGTTATTCTGTTGTTTTAACGATTCGCGTTAGATAGAGTTTTACTTCTAGGAAGAAATAAATTTTGAGAAACTGTGAAGGTGAGAATGAGTACGATGTCTAATCGTTTTGATGCCAAACGTTTGCGCAAATTTCGGAAGCGCGTTAAAATTGAACATATGGAAAATCCTCCGACCATGTACCGATGCCGAATGAACTCGTGATTATCAGGCAAAACTTAAACGTTGCCAACTACTGGTTGAAATGCTGGATTTTACCAACTACTGGTTTATAATGCATACTAACATACAGCGTCCTCCTGCCCGGTCTGGTCTAGAAATTTTTCGTTAAGGAAAAACTATTTGGGTTGCAATATAGTTTGAAATAAACATTTAATTTTCTGCATTATCTAATGCGTATAAAGGAAATGCTAGATTTGACTTGAATTCATGGAATATTTCATTAAAATGTAAACCTGATATCACTGAAATCAGGTCTGTTGTAAGTAACCTGAATAATTCTCATTTTTGGTATTTCATTTGTGTTTCATTTGTAGAGGGGGGTGGTTTCTCAAACCACCATACAATCATTTTCCTTTAAAACCCCCCACATGCCAAATTTGGTTCCATTTGTTAGATTAGTTCTCGAACCATCACACTGGGCTCATCGATTATAATAAAAATTTGAGTTTCATTTGTTTGAAGAACCCCCCCCTTCAGTTAGGGGTGGGGTCTTGAACTACCATAGAAACATTCTTGCCTTCAAAATCCCCCACATGCCAAATTTGATTCGATTTGCTTCATTAGTTCTCGTGTTATGTAAAAATTTGTGTTTCATTTGTATGCGAGCCCCCCTTTGCTGAGAGAGTAGGGGTCTCAAACAATCATAAGAACCTTCCCCAGCCCCAAAAACCCCTTCATATAAATTCATTTCATTTTTATGTATACAGAAATCTAGCGTCCAAAAACCCCCATATGCTAAAAGTGGTTTCATTTACTTGATTAGTTCTCGAGTTATGCAGAAATTTGTTTTTTATTTGTATGGGAGCCCCCCCGCCCCTTCAAAATGGGGAGGGTTATTGAACTGCCATAGAAACATTTCTTGCCTCCAAAAACCTCAACATGCCAAATTTGGTTTCATTTGCTTCATTGGCTCTCGAGTTATGCTAAAAATTATGTTTCATTTTTATGGGAGTCTCCCCTTCCAGAAGGCGGAGGGGTCTCAAACCACCTTAGAAACATTCCTCGCCTTCAAAAACCTCCATCTGCCAAATGTGGTTCCATTCACTTGATTAGTTCTAGAGTTATGCAGAAACTAGTGTTTCATTTGTATGGGATCACCGCCTCCCCCGCTCCCCCTGACCAGAGAGAGAGGAGGGGTCTCGAACTACCGTAGAAACATTTATGCAACATGCCTTTAAAATCCCCGCAAGCCAAATTTGGTTCCATTTGCTTTATTAGATCTAGAGTTATGAAGAAATTTCATTTCATTTGCATGACAGCACCCCTTCAGGAGAGGGAGAGGTGTCAAACCACCATAGAAACATTTTCCCCCACTAGAAAACCCCACATGCCAAATTTAGTTCCATTTGCTTGATTAGTTCTTGAGATATGCAGAAACTTCTGTTTCATTTGTATGGGAGCCCCCCTTTCAAAGAAGGGAGGGGTGTCTTACTATCTTAAGAACCTTCCCCGGTCTCAAAAACTCTTTCATACAAAATTTCACGCCGATCGGTTTAGTAGTCTCCTTATAGACTTATAGACTCAGGTTCAGACAGACAGACAGACAGACAGACAGGCAGAAATTCATTTTTTATATATATTAGGTGCGCAACTAAGTTCTCGCTGTTTTTGGATGAAAAAGGAACTTTATTTTGAAAACAAAGGTTACAAACGAATTATTAAAAGTATTACCCATCACTAGCTACGACTTTTTGCCATCTTTCTGGTAGAACGTGAATACCATTTCGATAGAACTGTTCGTCTTTTGATGCTATCCAAGAATCAAGCCATTTTGAGATGTCATCATATGAGTGTTATTGCTGACCAGTGAGACCATGTGCCATCGAACGGAACAAGTAATAATCGGACGGTGCAATATCAGGAGAATATGGCGGGTGGGGTAGGACTTCCCATTTGAGCGTTTCAAAGTAGGTTTTCACGGGTTTCGCAACGTGAGGTCGAGCGGTGTCATGCTGAAGAATCACTTTTTCGTGTCTGTGAACTCGTATTGTGGCCGTTTTTCGTGCAGTGCTTGGCTCAATCGCATCAATTGAGTTCGATACCGTTCCCCGGTAATGGTTTCGTTTGGTTTCAACAGCTCATAATAAATAACACCAACTTGGTCCCACCAATTACACAGCATAACCTTCGCAGCGTGAATATTCGGCCTAGGCGACGATGTTGAAGCATGCCCGGGCAGTCCCCATGCATGTTTCCGTTCTGGTTTACTGTAATGAATCCATTTTTCGTCACCCGTCACAATGCGATGTAGAAAACTCTTCCTTTTTTGCCGCTGGAGCAGTTGTTCACAGACGAAAAAACGACGCTCAACATCTCTTGGCTTCAAATCGTAAGGAACCCAAGTTCCTTGCTTTTTGAATCATTCCCAACGCATGCAATTGCTTAGAAACGTCTTGGCGGGAAACTCCTAATCCTGAACCAAGCTCTTCTTGCGTTTGACACGGATCCTCATCGAGCAATGCCTCCAATTCAGAGTCTTCGAAGTTTTTTGGCCTTCCTTCACGCGGACGATCATCAACGCTGAAATCACCGTTTTTGAAGCGACGAAACCAATCACGACACGTTGTTTCACTTAGAGCAGCATCACCGTAAACTTTTTGGAGCTCTCGATGTGCTTCAGTCGTCGTTTTCTTCGAATGGAAGAAGAAAATCAACACTTCCCGCAAATGACGATTATTTGGCATAAAATCAGACATCTTCAAACAACCAAAATATATAACACTAAACCAAAATCACTGATTTCGCAAAGCGGTTTGTTTACCATATGTCTGAGCTTGGTTGATGACGCTTGAGATGTACAACATTCGACCAGCACTTACTACTGGCGCCATCTATTGCTAAACAGCGGGAACTTACTCACCCACTAAAAATAGGAAAAAAGGGAAAAAGAATTAAAACGGGCAAAATTTTGCACAAATTCAATTCCTTAAATTTTTTTGAAATTTTTTTGAATTTGGACAAAACTGGGAGCATTCGACGGCAAATTTAGTCAAAATTTAGGAACATACATGGTCTTGAATACTGGCCACCGGACACCGAAGATGTTCCGGATTTTCAGAGCGCATGTCAAAAAGACATTTTTTCTGCTGCTCGTATTTTTGTGTGGTGTGAAGTTACACCGATGACCTCTTTTTTCCTAGAAACTAGAACTCATTGAAAATTGAATGCCGGTAGTCGCACTAAGATCCGTTGAAAAACTTTCGAAATATGGCCATTTCCGTAAAACTGGTTCCGGATACTATGGTCAATCATGTATATCCTTCCAATCATGTAACATCAAGATTTTTCATGGAGGTACTTCACAGAGCATATTCAGGACGATCAGTTGCCCTGAACACTCTGTAGTAGGTTCCAGGTGCTCCGGGGGAAGTGGCCAATTTGGAAAATGTCCGGAACCATATCAATATGGGTATCAAACTTCAAGATTTTTCGAGGTGATACTTCTAAATGGCCATCATCAATGGTGCAATGTTCAATTTTCATTAGTGTCCCCTCCGCCTCGTAGCATATTGTCACAAATCCACTAGACCCCCCTCTCCCCTAAAATGCTACGTCATTGATGGACGACCTTTAATAAGCGCATAAATAACCTTATGAATTTTATCTAGGTGTGTATGTAATCAGTAATCATCTTAAAAAAACCAATACACTGATGAAATTTCATATTTGTATTTTTGTTGCATCGTTTTGCCTTATGTTTTTCGTTATAGAATTCGCATGATTGTGAGTGCGTTTTCTATTCAGTGGTCACGGTCAGAACTATGGATTGTTTTGTCTGCTTCTTTTGTTCTTATGGGATGGTGTTAGGAGAACTGCAACTGTAAGGAGAACCACCCATCGTCCACACGGTGAAATTCTGGCGGTTGCGGTGTATCGGGCATGTAGCCAGAATGTCGGACGACAACCCGGTTAAGATGGTGCTCGATAATGATCCGGCTGGTACAAGAAGAAAACGCGCGCAGTGGCCACGGTGAATCGACCAAGTGGAAGACGACCTGCGGACCCTTCGCAGACTTCGAGGCTGGCGGCGCACGGCCATGGATCGAGTAGAATGGAGATGACTTCTGTATACAGAAAAAGCCACAGCGGCTTTAGTTTGGTTATCCAATATGAATTTATTTCGGAAAATATACAGCAAAAGCCGAAGCGGCTTTTGTTTGGTTATCCATTATGAGTTTATTTCGGAAATGCGTTTGAATTTTTTTTTCATAAGGACGATGCATTTTATTAATAGCGAGTGGGCCCTCTTCCTGCCGCCAGAACAGCCTGGATTCGACGGGGGATGGATTCATAAAGTTGTTGAACCGTTTCCAGAGGAATTTTTTGCCAATCGTCGATAAGCATTTCTTCCAACTGCTTTAACGATGACGGAGGAGGAAAAACGTTTCTCACCCTTGCTTCGAGAGTCGACCATAGCGGCTCAATTATATTGAGGTCCGGCGATTGTGCAGGCCAGGGCAGGTGATCAAAATCATCAGCATGTGCTTCGAACCACGTATTGATGATCTTCGCTCTGTGAATCGGAGCGTTATCATCCTGAAAGGTTCCATCCCCTCCAGGAAAGAACGATTCCATCATCGGCAGCACCTAACCATCAAATAAAAAATAAGATGTTATATTCAGGATTTGTCATCATATGGACAAATACCTTGTCTTCCAAAATAATTTGATAATCGGCAGCCTTCACTTTTCCCTCAAGTGCCATAATAGGACCAAGTCCATGCAAAGATATGGCACCCCACACCATTACTGAGCCACCGCCATGCTTTTTTTTTTTAATCTTTATTTTACGTCGGCCTATTTCCTCACATGGTGACAATCACCGACGCCAGGAAGACGACTCCACCACCTGGAACCTACCTAACGACTCATGAATATGAACCGGGACCAACGGCTTTACTTCCCTTCCGAAGGAAGACGTGACCAGATTTTTCGCCTCAGAAAAACCACCGACGTCGACTGGGATTGAACCCAGGCCCTTCCTTCTCCTTTCTTCCTACTTATAAAGGGCGAACACGAAATTATTGCGACACCGAAAATGTCATGCCAATTTTCTTATAATGTTTAGAATCAAACCAAAATTTTAGGGTAGTTTTATACATATATTTACTTCAAAAATCAAAAGAAAAAGTTAATCGATGGAGCCTTGAGTGTAAAATTGAATGCATTTTCGCTTGATGCCCTCCATCAAAGTCTTTACAGTGTCATCCGGTACCAGTTTCTCAGTTTTTTTTCCATTTTCTTAACATGTCCTTCTCGTCTTTGACTGTCTTCTTGCTCTTCCGAAGTTCCCGCTTCATCATTGCCCAGTACTGCTCCACCGGGCGCAGCTCCGGACAGTTTGGCGGATTCATGTCCTTTGGAACAAAATGGACAGAATTGGCCTCATACCACTCCAGGACACTTTTAGAATAGTGGCATGATGCCAAATCTGGCCAAAATAGCGGAGCTTTGTCGTGCTGCTGCAAGAACGGCAAAAGGCGCTTCTCGAGGCACTCAGATTTGTAGATCTCGCCATTTACTGTGCCCTTTGTCACGAAAGGCTCACTCCTCAGTCCGCAAGAGCAGATGGCCTGCCAAATGAGATATTTGTAGGCGAACTTCGACATTTTCTTCTTCTTAAATTTGTCGTCCACATAGAACTTGCTCTTGCCGGTGAAAAACTCCAACCCCGGAATTTGCATAAAATCGGCTTGTTCGACCCAAACCGCACACACCGCGCCCTCCCTGTTGTGGCGAGCACCCAACACGCGTCCCCCCACAGGGGTGATATTTTCCCCCCCTTGAAGACGGCCACCAGCCCAAAAACCCCATGACTTTTTTATTGCAAACGTGGGCCGGGAACCCCCCTTCGCCCCCCGCACCCCATCCATCCCCCATCAAAATGATGCGGTGCGCACGGCACTATCCCTACTTCGTGTCCCATATACAAGGGACACATCACCCCATGTAGTTTAGTGGTGTTCTAGTTGTGTTATCGTCTTGTACCCCCCGAGCCGGCACGATGCCGCTCGGTGGTAATAAATTATCATCGACAAAGTAGTCCGTTGTTCTTCATTCGTTGTCTCATCGTCGTATCTCAAATATAAATCTTAATCACAACGTAGGGCCTGGTCAAACCCTGGACGAAACACGGCTTTTATATACGTTTCGTCGTCCATCACACAGCAGCCATATTTTGTCAGCATCTTCTCGTAGAGCTTACGTGCCCGAGTTTTAGCCGTCGATTGTTGCCGCTCATCGCGGTTTGGGAAGTTCTGTACCTTGTATGTATGTAGTCCAGCTCTCTTCTTCGCATTCTGGACGTAGCTCTGCGACATGCCGATCTTTTTAACCAAATCACGGCTTGAGACGTTGGGATTTGCTTTAATCATCCGCTTCACCTTTCCCTCCGTCTTTTTGTTCTCCGGTCCCGGTTTTCTTCCAGCTCCTTTGCCGTGGTCCAACGTCAACCGCTCCTGGAACCGCTTCAACACTCTGGAGACGGTTGAATGGTGAATGTTCAACATTTTTCCCAACTGCTAGTGCGACAGGTCAGGAGATTCCAGGTGTTTGGAAAGAATTTGTTCTCTCGACTCACGTTGGTTCACCTCCATTTTCGTTGAATCGAAAAACACGACTTTGAGTTTGACAGCATGTAAACAATACACATCAATGAGAAAGTGTACAAAATTTGGTTGATTTTTACCCAATGGTAAAAAAGTTATGCCCTGTTGAATGTGTCGCAATAATTTCGTGTTCGCCCTTTACTCGTCCAGTTGTTGGAAAAAATGTGAACGATGATTCATCAGAACCACACGACCTGCTGCCATTGATGCGCTGTCCAGTCTTTGTGGGCTTTGCACCATCGCTTTCTTGCGATCGCATTCTTCGCAGCATTATCAGTGGTTTGGCGAATAGCAGTTTTGACGTAGACTACGTCTTACGGCAAGGGTAGGGTGTCAATTGAAAATCTAGAAATAAGCGACCGTCACGAAATATTGTTACAAATTAAACGCTAATAACTTAATAAATGCTCGATAGATTTTCAAGATTTTTACATCAATCGGTTGTAAATTTTCCCGCGTATCAATTCAATAATCAAAAAATTTCCGTTAACAATTTCAAGCTATTGAAAATAACCAAAACCTAAGGTGATGTCTTATAATGCCGATTTTTCAGAGTAAATTTACTAAATGCACTGTACTTTACTGTCACAGATTTCAAATTTAAGCAAGGGAGGGCTCATATGCAGCACTGAACGATATAAAACGGGTACGCCTTCGCAAATTAACTCAGTAGTGTTGCAGTACTGGAGCTGTGCGGAGCAACGAGCCATTGTGGATTGTCAGCTGGCGATGGAGGCAACCCCGATGGCATGAAACCTGCAGTGTGGAGCGGCAAGCTGCCAGCGTAGCCAACGTAGCAGGTGGTGCAACATGCCACAGAAGGTGCATTGGCGACCAACCAGTGGTGAGCTAGTCGATTGCTCTGAGACTGTTGCTAGCAAGCCCTTGGCTAGGCAGCCGTTGCTAGGCAGCCATTGTACATGCAGTGGTGTGCTAGGCAGTCGGTTGCCAAAGCCGGTGATGATTTGTAGCCAGCCGGTGGGCGCCACCACAAAGAGCTAAATAAGGTGCTTGAGTGTGTGTGATATTCTTGGTAGCCATCTTTATCTGAAGCGCAACGTGCACGGCAGAAATAACCTGCTTCGTGAAAAGACCGAGCAGGACTAATTTAAATCCGTCCTTTTCAGGACGACCAATCCAAATCTGAGAGAGTTTGTTTAATTTGAATTTATGTAACAACTAACCAAATGGCAGACAGCGGTGGCTAAAACAATTTTAATTTTCTCTCCGTTGCATACTTTGAGCATTGTGCACAATTTACAAATGGCTGCCGTCATGAAAAATTGAATTGTCAATTGAAAATAGAAAAATAATCGACCGTCACAAAATATCGTTACAAATTAAACGCTCATAACTTCATAAATACTCGATAGATTTTCAAAATTGTTACATCAGTCGAATGGAAATTTTTCCGCATATCAATTCAATTATCTAAAATTATCCGTTGACAATTTAAAACAAATGAAAGTAACGAAAATGAATGGTGATGTCTTATTATTTGGTTTTTCATGCTGGATTTCATAAATTCACAGTACTTTCCTATCACAGATTTCAAATGTGAGCAAAGGAGGTCTCATATTCAGCACTGAACGACATAAAAGAAATTTTCTCATTCATGTCGCAGTACTGGAGCTGTGCGGAGCAACGAGCCAGTATTCATTGGCAGCTGGCGACCCTGGAGGGTGCTTTATTCGGCAGAGCGGAGCGGCAAGGCGCCAACTTTGGAATTGGCTGCTGGCGGTGGCAACCGTTGCTAGGCAGCCATTAATTATGCAGTGGTGTACTAGGCAGTCAGCTACCAGCCTGTGTTGTGCTTGTGTGTGTGATCTTGTTGGTAGCCATCTTTGGTAAGGCGCAACGTGAAACGGTTGAAATAACCTGCTTCTTCAAAAGACCGAGAAGGTTTTAATTACTATGCGGACAGTTTCAAATCCGTCCTTTTCAGGACGACTAATTCAATTTTGAAAGAGTTTGTTTGATTGGAATTTATTTAACATTACTATCCAAGTTCTTACCAATTCACAGCCAGCGGTGGCTAAAACAATTTAAGTTCCCTCTTCGTTGCATACCTTGAGCATATTGTGTACATTGTTCAACTGGCTGTCGTCACGGAACATTGAAACACCGGAAGCGAATAACTCGATCGTATTTTGATTGATTTATTTTTAGATTTTGGCTCAAATCAACTAGAGGTTTATACGATTGCCAATTTATTTACTCAAGTGTTTAAAATTTTACAAACAAAAGAAGTTTTTTATTTCGCGGAAAATTTTAAAGAATGTTGCGTTCCGGCAAGTATCAAGAAATTTTTTACGTTTGATTTTCGCTTTGATTTTCGAAATGGATATTCCGAAGTAATATTCTCGGCATACTCCAGTTAGTACAGTTATGAATAGTTATTCTGTTGTTTTAACGATTCGCGTTAGATAGAGTTTTACTTCTAGGAAGAAATAAATTTTGAGAAACTGCGAAAGTGAGAATGAGTACGATGTCTAATCGTTTTGATGGCAAACGTTTGCGCAAATTTCGGAAGCGCGTTAAAATTGAACATATGGAAAATCCTCCGACCATGTACCGATGCCGAATGAACTCGTGATTATCAGGCAAAACTTAAACGTTGCCAACTACTGGTTGAGATGCTGGATTTTGCCAACTACTGGTTTATAATGCATACTAACATACAGCGTCCTCCTGCCCGGTCTGGTCTAGAAATGTTTCGTTAAGGAAAAACTATTTGCGTTGCAATATAGTTTGAAATAAACATTTAATTTTCTGCATTATCTAATGCGTATAAAGGAAATGCTAGATTTGACTTGAATTCATGGAATATTTCATTAAAATGTAAACCTGATATCACTGAAATCAGGTCTGTTGTATGAAAGATTGCAAACAATTTATTTTTTTACGCTTGTTTTGTATGCTTGTAATAATGAATTTTGCGCGTCTGCTATAATTCATTATTATTTTTTCTGTGAATGTTCCGCTACGAAACTAACGAAACTAATCAGACGGTTTAACGTAGTCTACGTCAACCGGTCGTGTGTTAAACACAACCCCACTGATTTTTTGCCACCCTTGACATCCCACGTCACCTGCAGATGGTCACCCGCAACGACGAGGAGCTGAACCAAGAAGAAATCCCATGTTCAATCGCAAACCATATTTCTCCCCCGTCAACTAAATCCGTCCTTTTCAGGACGACCAAATTAGTTTGCCAATTAAAGAGTTTGGTTGAATTTTTCTCTTGTGTTTGAAATTTCAATTACCGCGCCTCAGCTGCAAATAGCATTGCTTGAAACGCCGCGTCCCGGAGAAAATGAACAACCAACGAACGAAATTTTAACATGATAATGCGAGCCGAACTGCAACACGTCCGACCGATCATTTAGTAGAGTTCATTTTAGTTCCTACTTGTGCATTGCGGATTAGTTGCTGGTGATGGCAAGTACATTTCTGTTACGAAAATCATCCGTCTAGTATGCAGTAATTAAAACTAATTATTGTGAAGCAATAACTGAATTTCGTCCCCGTTGGTGCAATTTGTATCACATTGCCTTCGTTGGTACCGCCTTCTTTCGTGCACTAGCATCCGACCCCTTTACGTAATAGCTATTAGCAGTACATTTTGATTCAGTCTTACGACAGTCGTGGAGCTGCGCAGTGGTTTGGCTGTAGGATCGCAGTTGGCGGCAGCAAGCACCATGGAGGGTGTACTGGCGAGCAGTCGTTGCTCGGAGAGGCGTTGGTGTAGTTGGCTGTTGGTGCTGATGCGCCCGCCAACCTCGCTGCGCGAAACATGGCTACTGGAACCTTCGAATTGGCGGGAAAAAACCGCCCGTGACAACGAGACAAGAATCATCCCACGTCACCTGCAGATGGCCACCCGCAACGACGAGTAGCTGAACCTAGAATACCAAGAAGAAAGCCTAAGCTCTATCGCGAACCATGTTTCTCCCCCGTTAATTAAATCCGTCCTTTTCAGGACGACCAAATCAGTTTGCCAATAAAAGAGTTTGTTTGGTGAAATTTTTCTCCTGTGCTGTTCGAAATCATGCCCGGTTTAACAGGATTGCTTTAAATGCCGCGTGCCGGAGTAAATGACAAAGCGCGTTGACGAAATTCAAGAACGGATAATTCGAGCCGAACTGCAACATGTCAGACCGACCATGTGTACAGATCTATAGTATAGAGGGTAGGTTGAATTCGTTTTAGTTCCTAGTTGTGCATAGGGAATTAGTTGCTGGCGGTATATAATAAATAATCCATAAAATGATTCAGTATTGAACAAAACCAATAACTAAACAACTTGTTGGAAATTTTCTTTTTTGCAATCGCTGCCCGCTGTTTGCTGGCATGTGATGATTTTCCTATCACAGTCATCATTCTCTTATAACTAGTTGTCTATGCTGGTAATGTTCTCTTCATATTCCAATCAGTGCTTTAGAGTTCTTACGTTCTAGTGCCGTGGATAGAGTCCCTACCATTCAATAGGAATCAAATAATTTTGAGAAAGTGTTTAAAACTGAAAGTGAAATGTCGCAGCATATGGCTGCAAAGTATGTGCGTGAATCGCTCAAGCGTACAAAGGAGCAGCATTCAGAGCGTCCACCCAAGCAGCCAAAAACCGCTGCCGAGAGAGCTCGCTGTTATCGAGCGAAAAAGAAAGCGGCCGAAGGTAATGCGTCGCCTACTGGTTGGAACGCTGGAGAAGGTCCTTCAACTCGAGGTAGGAAATCTTAAATTATTTTTGTCAACAATGCGTCATTTTCATGACGGTTATCAAAATGTCAGGAAGAATAAATCTATGAATCTCTAATTATTTAATTTAAATAACAGCAGGAGTCGATTTTCAAACATTTGGGGAAACTATTAATGGTGTGTGGAATTCCTGCACGAAAATTATTGTTGACAATTGATGATCACTTTCAATAATGATAAATTAAGGTTATTTATTCTTGAAGGAATTGATTTAATTGAATATAAAAATATATAATGTTTATTATTCTCTTGAACCACAGACAAACAGATACAATACTCGGAAATCGTTCCTCGAGTATGAAAAGTAGCCAATATGAATGTGTTGATAGTATGAGGAATGGCTGTTCCGCGCATGCTAATTTAAATTTCGTTATACTTTAATTCATTACCACCATTGTTGCCATCACAGTATGTCACACATATATCGATAATGTTTTATCAACGATGTTTAGCAGAGAGTTGTTCAATGGGTTATGTCTATGTTTGAACCATTCTTACACTATATAATACTTATAACTGCTATTATTCTGAAATGGATTGTATTTCTTTGACTTTAAACTATTCTCAAAAATATAAAATTATATATTGAATGTAACATATTATCTATTGATGATCTCTTTAATAGAGTAAATAATCTAATCTACATGTTACTACCTCATCTTAAATTTCTAGAATTTTCATATGCTGTTATATATATTACATACTTAACTCACATGGAAATCAGTAAATTTTTGTAAAATGTGCTCAAGCTCATACGATGAAGTACTGAGTTAGTACATTAAATTAGTAAAATATAATCAAATTGAACCCACTATAAGCATGTTTAAAAACAAAGTTAAAATTCTTTATAACATGAAAGTAAGTCAATACTCTGAGATAAATGATGTCTTCTAGTTTTCCATCCGATGCGGTCTGTTATTGAAGAATCTGACTTAGTGCAAGGTGTTTTCGATAACTCTGGTGATGTTATTCCGGCGACACGATTCAACTATGATGCTTCCATCGGTGTCGGCGTTACTTCCATGGAATTTGCCTCAGGTAGTGTGGACGAAAATGATGTAGAGATATTACCGCTTCCCGCTCAAGAGGCGGTAGTCAAAAGTGCCTCGCGGGAGCAGGTTTTACAAAGTGGCATGCCGTTTTCTGAGCATTCAAACCAGGGTAAGTAAGTATGTACCTATTCATTATTTGAATTTTCAAAAATAGGCTATCACAAAATCTACAAAGCTAAAGCCATGTTAAGTAAATATTTTGTTCATGATTACACTATTTTGTATTTCAATCAAATTTGTTGTTTTGACATATTTTAAATACTGATGTAGACTTTATTTCGCAACCAAATTTTGATCGTGCCGATCGTGAGTTCACCAAGCGGTTCATGGAAAACTCGTTCGGTGCTGTTTGTGGTGTATGCGACAGATTATGGTTCATCAACGATATAAAACCCTTGACACAAGCGGGTGCAGCGTTATTGATTGACAGCGGATCCTTTCAATCTGTTGACGGACTTTCCGCATGTCAAACTTGCCAACGAAACTTGAAGGATGGAAAAGTACCAACGATGTCAAAATCGAATGGTTTTACATTCCCTAATAAACCCTCAGGATTACCTGCGCTTGATGTGATCACAGAGAGATTGATTTCACCAAGGCTTCCGTTCATGCAGATTCGACGATTGCGCTTCACGGCAGGTACGTCGCATCTTTGGTGTGCGATGCTTTCTATCTCACCCATGAAATCATAAATTACAGGCAGCTACTCTATTATCGGACAAGTGATCAATTGCCCCGTTGATGTAGCTGAAATGGTAAGTTGTCTTCCTCGTCAACTAGATGATGACCAAGCCTTCAATGTGTTCATCAAGAAACATGTGATTCACAAGTCGTCGTACTTGTCCGGATTCATCAAGAAAGCTGATGTAAAGGCATGGCTCTCTTATTTGATAACTACACCGCTCTACCGCCGCTACGGTATCACAATTGACCAGAATGCCATGGAAGAACTTGAACTCGACGTAACAGATGCTTCAATAGAACTGGAAACCATTGCTTTTGACAACGAATCGGAATTGCTGCTTGGACAACAAGAGACTCTTCTCTGGAATGAGGATAAATGCTTGGAGATCGCTCCGGCGCAAAACAAGGTTCCTCTGTCAATAATTTATGACGAGCACGGCGAAGAACTCGCATTCCCCGCCATATACTTTGGTCATCCACGGGAGTTCAAGTCTGATGTACGTGTTACATACTTCATGATTGCCTCCAGTGAAACTCGACGTCAGGACAGACGTGGAGCAAAACCAAGGCATCTTCTTTACATGGCCATGAAAATTCTTCGTTTGCGAGTCTCAGAAGGTCTACAATGCACATTCAAGTGTATGGGAACGGCAAACATCACGCGTGCCCAACTCATGGATCGTGAGTTCATGGAACAATGCATAGACCGAAATCTATCGTTCCTGAAGTCGATACCGAACTCAGTCCAGTATTGGCAGCAGCGGAAGAAAGATTTGTTTGCGATGATGCGACAATTAGGCAAACCCACAATGTTCCTCACGTTAAGCGCCAGTGAAATGAAGTGGCCTCACTTGTTGAAGATCCTGCATCGACTGTCAGAGGGATACAATGGCGAAAATTTAACCGACCCCATTCATCAACTGACTGCACTGCAAAGAGCAACTCTTGTGAATGAAGACCCGGTCACGTGTTGTATCTACTTCAACAAGCTTGTAGACACCATCATGACTCTGCTGATGTCGCAAAGATGCAGTCCTTTTGGGAAATATTACGTTGTCGATTATTTCAAGCGCATAGAATTTCAGCACCGTGGCAGTCCTCACGCACACATATTGTTGTGGCTAAGCAATGATCCTCAAGAAGCAATCGGTGAAAACATGCCTGAAACCGTGAAACTGATTAAAGATCTCTGTTCTGTTAGCGTCAGAGATTTGCCGGATACTTACGGTAACCAAGTCAGTATACTTCACTTAGTAAAACAAAGTATCGTTATATGCTTAGTAATATTTAATTTTTCAGGTTCATAAACATACATTCACCTGCTTCAAAAGGAACGAGAACCACTGCCGATTCAACATCCCGTATTGGCCGATGAACCATACCCGAATTCTGATTCCAATTGCATCTGATGACGGTCGCCGAATTCAACTCAATAGGAAGGCCAAGAAAATGCGAGAGGCTTTGGATACGAAGACATATGACACGCTCGAGTCATTCCTCTTGGACTGTGGTTGCACAACTGACAACTATCTTGATGTCATTCGTGCATCAATCCACCGTCCAACAGTTTTGTTCAAACGATCAATGACTGAACTTTGGACAAATCCGTTCAATTCTTGGATAGCACGGCACCTCTTCTCGAACATGGACCTGCAATTTATTCTGGACGAATATTCCTGCGCTGCGTATGTGGTTGAATACGTAAATAAGACCAACCGAGGTGTAAGCTGCCTTCAACGCGATCTTATCAAATTACAAGAAGAGTTCCCGGATCAGGACTATGCCGCGCTCTTGAAGAAGATAAGCATTAAGATGTTGAATTCGGTGGAAATGTCTGCCCAAGAAGCTGCCTGGTATCTGTTACGACAGCCAATGTCCGAAGCAAGCCGAGCGACGCAGTTTATTCCAACGATGTGGCCTCACGAGCGTATCAAGTCGCGAAAACGATACAAGCGCATGGATGAAGAAGGTGTAACCGACGATTCCACTGATGTATGGACCCTGAATATCGTTCAGAAATACGAAGCGCGCAGCGGTTTAGATGACATATGTCTAGCTGACTTCACGGCCTACTATCACAAGGAAAGGAAGGGTAACAATACATACAAAGCTCGTGCTGTACCTCGTGTGTTGCAATGGGTTAGCTATGACATGTCGAAGCTATCGGAGTACAAGCGTGAAATGGTATTGCTATTTGTACCATTCCGTAACGAGTTATCTGACGTTCTGGACCAGAACAAGTTCTTACAACTTTATGATCAACATGAATCGGCCATTCTTGCAAAGCGAAAGGAGTACGCCTCCGACCTAAATCTAGAGCAGACCATCGAGGAATACTTGCGGATATGTGATGAGGATGCGCCGGATGCACAGGTAACGGTAGCGACAGAAAAGCGTAACGAATTTACAAGAACAGTTTCCATGGAGCCTAATGATGATGACATCCGCCTGCTGCCAGTGAACGCTCTATCAGCAGTCATAAAGCAGCGGACCACAGTGATGTCCAAACAGGATTACTGTGCCATGGTTCGCAAAACAAATGCAGAACAACGAGACCTGATATTACAGGTTATCGACAATCTACATTGTTTTGACGACAGTAGAAGGCCCTTACAGCTGTTCTTCACCGGACCGGCAGGGTGCGGCAAAACGTTTACGCTCCACATTTTGATGGAGACGTATAACCGTTTCAGCCAAGCTCACAACGCACAAAATAATTCTTATGTCGCCTGCGCATCGACTGGAAAGGCTGCCGTGGCAATTGGAGGAACAACTGTGCATTCAGCATTCCACATAACCATGGACCGGAGACATCAAGGAAAGCTTGGGTTTGAGCTGCTGCAACTATATCGGCATTCTTTTGCAAACATCAAGCTAATCATCATCGATGAAGTCAGCATGATAGGAGCAAATATTTTTAGCACAGTCCATACGCGGCTACAAAGCATCACCGGTGATTACGATCTTCCATTCGGTGGAAAAGATATTATTTTGTGTGGAGATTTCCGGCAGCTCCCTCCAGTCAATGCGAAACCAGCGTACAAACCAGCGAACAACTCCATTGGTGGTGCAGCACTATGGCAAACACTGCAGTACTTCCCGTTACGTCAAGTGATGCGCCAAACTGATGTTGAGTTCTCCTCGATATTGACGAAAATCGGGAATGGTGAGCGATTGTCTAATGACGAGACCAAGCTAGTGGAAAGCAGGTTCCGCACAGTCGAATGGTGTAACGAGAATGTACCAAACGCAATTCGCTTATACCATCGCAACTCTGCTGTCGATGCGTACAATCACGATGCCTTACGCAACCAAGATGGATTGGATTGCACTACCGAGGATGTAATCACCGGATACCGAGATGCTGCTCAGTTAGCAAGTGCTCGTACCAAGCTGCACAAAATGAGTGTCGCTGAAACAGGTTGTCTTCCCTATCTTTTGCGATTGGTCATTGGGATGTCCTATATGATAACGACCAACGTAGATGTAGAAGACGGCATTGTAAACGGTGCAATTGGCGAGCTCAAATACATTGAGCATACTGACGACGATCCGCAGCAGTCACCATTCCGTTTGTGGTTCAAGTTCGAAAACGATGCTGTAGGTACCAAACTTCGGGTGAAATCCAGGCCTGTCGTGTTTTCCAAACCTGGTGAACTGCAGCAGGATTGGACCCCGATTTGCAAGCGATCTACTAACATCAAACTGAGCAGCGCAATCAAGTGCAAGCGGATACAGTTTCCTGTCGTCAGTGCTTGTGCGTTGACAATCCACAAGTCGCAAGGAGGTACTTTCGCCGAAATAGTTATCGACTACGACAAAAGTCAGGAGCAGCAGCTGGTGTACGTCGCTATGTCACGTGTGAGCTCGTTACAAGGACTCTATTTGACTAACTCCAACAATTCTTTCACGTTTCATCATGGAAAAGGCAGCAATACCCCGAAAATGAAAGAACTCCGAGACGAGATGCGACGACTAGAAAACCACAAGCTGGTGACACTCAGTGATGAACTGATCTCGTTCCTTGAAAGTGACAATCACTCAGCTGTTTTGATGAGCCTAAATGTGCAGAGCCTAAACGCACATTCTGAAGACATCTCAACCGATCGCGTAATGACTCGAGCTGATTTTTTGGCTCTCAGTGAGACGTGGATAGGCAGCAATGTTTCGTCAGAAGTTGAAGGTATATTGAAATTGCAATTAATTCCATTCTTCTGGTCTTATTGGTTCTATTTGTTTTAATAGGTTACAGATGCGTTGCTAAGTTCAAGAGGGAGAACTTGAGAGCTGGAGGCGTGGCGATCTACGAGAAGAATACAATTTCACCGGCATCAACGTCCCACGCAATCGAAAAGCTGAATGAACGATACGATCCCATTCTTTTGGAAGCTGACAGCTATGGCGATATTTGCGCTGCAAATATCAAAGTTGATGGGTGCATGATGACGCTGTTTTGTATTTACCTATCACCAAACACCACGATGAAGCTTAGCAAAGCTTTCCTGGCAAGAAACCTGTTCTACTATAAATACAAGGATATTCCTGTCATCGTAACGGGCGATTTCAATATCGACATCTCAAAAGAAGAGAATGTTGGTTTTGTTCGATACATGAAAGATGCATTGGACTTGGATCTTATTTCGGTTTCCAACAAACCTACTACGTTGGGTGGATCGTGCATCGATATGGTGTTTACGAGGAAAACTCCCGCGATGCCGACGGAACGTTTCATCACGTACTTTTCGTACCATCGTCCGTTGTTTACATTGCTGTCTGCAGCAAAGCAGTGAAAAGCAACGTTCCATCGCAAACTTCTTTTCTGCAGTCGGCATATCTTTGCCGGTTGAGGGTTGCCTGATCGTGATTTCCGACCGTTAGGTGAATAGAACTAATAGCAAAAGGTTACAAAATGCCCAGTTATTTCATCATATTCCATTTCGTTACAGAACACATCCATGTCCGCTTTCTGGTCAATTCAGATAGTCAACTTTCCTCCGTAATTCTGCATGTTTGCGGAAAAGTCGATTTCCTTCAGTCGGGACAACTTTGCCGGTCGAGGGTTCCGACCTTCCTCCGGTGAAGCTCTGTCTCGTTCTGGCATTACCGATTTGAAGCTGCTAACTTGCTGCCTCGTTTCTATGGCACTCATTGCATAGATCGCCTGATCGTGGTTTCCGACCCTTAGGTAAATAGAACTAATAGCAAAAGGTTACAAAATGTCCAATTATTTCACCATATTCAATTTCGTTACAGAACACATCTATGTCCGCTTTCTGGTCAATTCAGATAGTCAACTTTCCTCCGTAATTACGCATGTTTGCGGAAAAGTCGATTTCCTTCAGTCGGGACAACTTTGCCGGTGGAGGGTTCCGACCTTCCTCCGGTGAAGCTCTGTCTCGTTCTGGCATTACCGATTCGAAGCTGCTAACTTGCTGCCTGATTTCTATGGCACTCATTGTATAGATCGCCTGATCGTGGTTTCCGACCCTTGGGAGACCTGTAGGTTCATTCGTGACATCCGTTTGCAATGCAAGAGATATTTTGCATTTTTTCTAGAATCATCTTCCAATGATTGATTTTCAACGATGAAACATCTTGTAATGACAAAATTTATAATTTTTACCATGAACAAAACTACAATTAATTATTGATTTTTTTCTCCAACAGATCCATAACTATCTTCTCAAAACGTTGAAGATAGTGGCCCTCTTAACCATCGTAGAAAATACAACCGGGGCTGTATCATCATCAAAACCAAACGGCCCTTTTCAGGGCCACCAAATGCTTTCTAAAGAGTATACAATCGAATTTTCTTGGCCCTTTTCAGGGCCACCAAATGCTATTTAAGAGTTTACAATAGAATTTTATTAAATATTTACTTCCTAATGCTGGTCTAACGTTTCATTAGCACTATTTCAACCTAGACGTCTATCGGCAACAATAGACTTTGAATTCCCAAACAGACCACAACCATCTACAACGCAATAAAGATAATGATCTGGTCGATGATATCATACCAACAGGATATGCTCTTATGGTGCATTCTAGCTCCATCATCTCGGAAGGCAAATAGCTCCAGCACCAAGGTTCGGGAGAAGAAAACTTATAGCACCACATCTACCGGGTGCTGAAGCATTTTAACCCAAAGCAATAAGCGTTATGAACAGCTTCGACAATGACATTTCCGAGCGGATTGAAAGCTTAGCTTCCCGACTGATATAGAGTATCTTGATATCATATGTCATACATATTATTTTCAGTGAAAGCAAGATGTATGAATGTAGATTTCAAGACAGGCTAAATCAAATAATTAAGATTGAACTGCGAACGCTTAGTGTATGGGAATTAGAACAATCAAGCGATCTAGATTGCACATTTCTGCGTAGTCCTACGTCACTTTTGCGCACAACCCCATTGGGCTGTACCTTATAGTTTTATTTATTTTTTTTTTCATGACACCAAAATGTGCTGTATTTAATCCGGATTGTAGTTTATTGAACTCCTCGTCGCTGACGGCAAGATAGTTGGGATGATGCTATTAATCTAGTTGTCACAAACATCGTTTTGCGCTGGGAGGTGCTCGGCTCCGGTAAGGCTTCGGGAGTGGATGGCGCCCGCGCGGATTATCGATTTTTACGACCCATTGCCATGGCAATAGGTCGAGCGGAGAAACATGAAAAACTTTGCAGCGCTTCCTTCTGGTTTGTAGATGAGGAAGCGCAGGCACAAATTTACGAGCCAGACGCGCAATCGTAAGAAAACAAATGATATAAAGAAAAACGGAGAAAAAAAGTTTCGTAACGAGAGAGCGAAAACACAACCGAACGGGCCACTAAATAGAACTTGAATATCCCAATGAAATGCTTTTGATTCAAATCGTGTGCTTTAAACTGGTGTTGATAGCATTGCCTACAAAGAAGAGAGGTACAAGAGTGCAGTACGAAGCAAATTTTACAAGAGGGGACGGGCTTCAGTTATAAAACCAGACACCGGCAACAAAGCAAAATAATTTTGCAGCTGAGGGGTGTTGCTATTGCTGGACTAACGTAGATTAAAACTAAATGAAATAAAAAGAAGACAATTTGTTACCCACTGTTTAGGATCTGGAGAGGGAAAACTATATTGGTTCAAACTGTTCATGTGTAGATTTGTATGGGAGCAAAAGTAGGTCATCTTTAAGTGATAAATTGAACTACTTATACTAATATAACTTAATTGAAATTTTAATGCAAAACATTTGTTAGTTTTTCTGATCAAATGGTATATAAATAAAGTCATCCTGTTCAGTCAAACGAGAGTTATTAGCGTTCAAAAATCTTTTACTTTTGCGTAACGCTCTCATAGTTCAAAATTTTGAAATGCAACTCGGTATGGAAAAGAGAAACGTAGTCCTACGTTAAAATTGAGGAACGTAAAGTAAAATTTCGTGTAAAATTATGTCTCCTAAAAATGACACATACGCAATTCGACGAAAGATGTATTTGAATGGATTTTATTTCTCATCTCTTTCATCTCATTCTTAAGTGCTAAAGAACGCTTGCATGTGTCGGTAGTGTGTACAAGAAAAGATAGGCCTAATTTTGACCTCTTCATTACATAAGTATGAAGAACCTTTTTTACTAAATTTAATTCCCGCATCTTGATTGTTGTGACGGTAACTAGAGCTGGACCCTTAAGATCAAAATTGGCATCAATAAGCATTTGTAGTTGCATTAACTGTAGCAACATTTGGAAAATATAATGTTGTGTACCTAAACTTATGTTTACGTCATGTCATGTAAGTAATCATTTCCAGTTTTTATTGTCTTGTAAATTTAAGAAAAGTCCCAAATTTAGACGTCTCAACAGATTCAGATAAATCTCTATAATTTAAGAGAACTTTCGTAAATTTTAGATAATACTCTAGAAATTCAGAAACGTTTCGAAAACTTCAGAGAAGTTATGTGAAATTTAGCGTATTTCCGAAAACTTTAAAGACGTTCCGAGAACTTCAGAAAAAAAAACAAAAACTAAGCATAGTTCCGATAATTCAAAAAGCTCAAAAATTTCAGTGAATTTCATTGACTTCTTCGATACTTCACAGAAGTCCTCAAAGCATAAGGGAAATCCTCGAATCTTCAGAAAAGGTCTTGGAATTTCAGAGAAATTATAGGACTTTAGATAACTTAAGAAAAGTTCCGAGAATTTCAGAAAAGTTCCAAAACCTAATCAAAGTACCGATAATTCAGAAAGCTTAGAAAACTTCCGAGAACTTTAAAGAAGTTTTCGATATTTCACAGAAGGCCTCGAAGCTTTAGGGAAGTCATCGAAACTTCAGAAAAATTCACGGAATTCCAGAAAAATCTTCAGGGGAGACACGAAGAAAAGCTCATAAAACTTCAGAGAAGCTCACGAAACTTCCTAGAATTTCACGGATCTTCAGACAAGTCATCGGAACTTGAGCGACTTCCTTGGAACTTCTGTTATGTCCATAGAATGTCAAGAAAGCGCCAAAAATTACACTCAAGTCCCAATACCTTCAGTGAAATCCCAAGGACATGAGGGACGTCCGTTGAATTACAGTTAAGTTAAAAAACGTCAATGAACTCCGGAGAACTTCAGAAAAGTCTCAAGAATTTAAGTGAACTTCAGCGAATCCCAGCAAAGTTCAGCGAATTCCAGAGAATTTCAGTGAAGTCTCGAGAACTTTAGTAAAGTTCCGAAGCTTTAAAGAAACTTGAGAGAAGTTCTCGGAACTTCCCAAAAATTTACGAAATTTCAAAGGAGTTCATGGAATTTCTTAAAAGTTTGCGGATTTTCAGAAGGGTATATGGCATTTTAGAAAAGTTCACGAAACTTTAGAAAAAGTCACGGTACTTAAGAGAAGTCCACTGAACGTTACAAACGATCACGGAACTTCAGAAAAATTCACGGTATTTCAGAAAAATCATTGAAACTTCAGAGAATATTACGGAGATGAGCTCTTGAAATTTCAGAGAAATTACGAGGGATTTTTAGAGAAATTCACAGACCTTCAGAGAAGTTCAGAAAAGTACATCAAACTTTAGAGAAGTTCAGGGGACCTTAAAGAAGTTCACGTTAATTTAGAGAAGATCACGGTAGTATAGAGAAGCTCTAAAGATTATTTATATGCAGCAGGTCTTTGAAATAATTCCATAAAAAAATATCAGAGAAACATGACTTGAGCGGTTGATAAGGACAAGATCTTCTAAATAATTTCTGATTGTTATGAAGTGTAAAGAAAATATTCAAAGAACTTTCCTAAGATCATTGATGTCCTCAGAAATTACGGTGATGATTCGGTAGAAAGCTGGATTTGCCTGACGATCAAAGTTCGATTTTATTCGCTTCTACTGCGGTAAACAAAACGTCGAAAGCAGTGAAATTATGTTCACCGTACAGAAAGCGAGTAAACTCGAACTTCAGAAGTCAGGCAATTCCTGGTGGGGGACATTCTTCTTTTCTTGGTTTGGGCCGGTTCATAAACCACGTGAACACATATTTGAAAATCTCAGACCCCCCCCCTCCTCCCTCATCACCCCTCGTAGACTTTTTTTTTACAATTTTTGAAATTTTGTAAGGAGCGTAGACTTTGGTCAAACCACCAACACCCAGACCACCCCCCCCCCCCTCCCCTAAAAAAGTCTACGTGGTTTATGCATAGCCCCTTTGTACTTTTCAGATTTGATACATCTGCTGTTTGTTCGTCCTCCGCTGCAGCCAAGAAAATCATATGGGAGTAATAATTCAAAGATACTTGCTGCAGACCACCCTCAAAAAAATTTTTTTGTAAAATTGTTTTTCCAACATAATTTATTGTTTTAGATTGATGAAATGACAATCATCACTAACGCCGTTGTCCCAACGGGTAAGTAGTTGCGTCAGTTTAACGAAGAAAACTTCATTTTCCCTTACCAACTAGCTGTGAGCGCTCGCTTCGGAAACTTCGAGACGGATGAAGAAGATGCTTACATTCCACCTCGGAAGGACTTCCCCGAATCATGGTTGTGGTTTGATTTGAATGAAACAGGGTAAACAAAAAAAAAATTATCAAGTCAAATTTCTTTCATCCCCATTCTGAAATTCTCTTCCCAACAGATCCGATGGCAAACTAAATATTTCCGACAAAGTGCCAGAGTCCATTACGAGCTGGCAGATAACAGCATTTGCTCTCAGCCCCGAACATGGACTAGGTGTGCTTGACGATCCAATCACTCTCAAAGTTTTCAAACCATTCTTTGTGATGATCAATCTACCGAACTCAATCAAAAAGAGTGAAACAGCTGTCATTGAAGTCACTATTTTCAACTACCTGGATGAGATGACTTACGTTGGCGTGACTCTGAAGAACACCCGACAGGAGTATGAATTCGTGAACAATCAGGGACGTAAAGATGCCAGCTATCAGGCGAAGAACGTAGTGCTGGCAGCAAACTCCGCTTCAACGATTAGATTTATGATCAAATCAAAAAAAATGGGTAACATTGTGATCAAAGTTATTGCAGAATCAACGGAGGCATCCGATTCGATCGAAAAATTGCTGCGAGTAACTCCGGAAAGTCTACCCTACCATGAGACGAGTTCCCGCTACATCCAACTCGATAATGCAAACCAAACATTTCCAATTGAATTGAAAATTCCTAGGCACATTGATGAAAATTCGGAAATGATTACCTTGTCGGTACAAGGTAATCTATTAGGAGGTGCCACCGACGGGTTGGAGGAAATGGCTCAAATGCCATCCGGCAGTGGAGAGCAAAATGCGTTGAAAATGATTCCCAATGTTGTGGTTTTAGATTATATGGCAAGCACGAATGGTTTCAATGAAGTTTTAAAAAGAAGGTCAATCAAATTTTTGAACATGGGTTATCAAAACGAATTGAAATATAAGCATGGTGATGGGTCGTTCAGCATGTTTGGAAAAGAAGACTCTGCAGGCAGTGTATTTCTTACAGCTCTGGTCGCGAAGACAATTAAGCAAGCATCACGATTCATCACGGTAAATGAAAAAGTCATTGACCAAGCATACGATTGGTTAAAGCAGAGCCAATCGATAAACGGAAGGTTCTTTGAAATCGGCACCATTCCAGACTATGGACTGCAAAAACTTCATAAGCATGAGACCATTTTGACGGCTTATGTGTTAATTGCTTTCCTAGAGGATAAAACTATTGCTAAAAAGTATAAATCCGTTATCGATAAAGGAACTCAATATCTTTCTTCAAAGGTGACAGAATTGGAACCGGGATATGCTCAGGCATTAACAGCGTATGCTCTACAACTTTCACAACACGAATCAAAAAATTATGCTTTTGAGAAATTACTGGAGATTTCGGAAAGTGATCATAACCGCCATCTTCGCTGGTGGGATACTGGTTCTATGAGTATTGAAACTACTGCTTACGCACTGCTGACGTACATCAACAGAGGCAGCTATGTGGATTCAAAACCAATCTTCAATTGGTTGATCTCAAGACGGCACATGATGGGTCCCGATAATATTCAAACCACGTTTATTGGCCTCCAGGCCATTGCTGAACATAGCAAAAAAATTTCACCAGAACGTAATAACTATGACGTTATAGTCAATTACGGACCAAACCAAATAGCCTCCATCAGTGTTGATCCCCAAACATCCTTGGAGGTCCAAAAAATTACACTTCCGTCCAATATTCGTAATTTAGAAGTCATAGTGGAAGGAACTGGTACTGGCGCTTTCAGCGTAGATTATCGTTACTATTCAAACATCCTAAACCTTAAGCCCCGTTTCGAAGTCACGGTACAAACGTTGAACTCATCAACAAGCCACTATTTGGATCTGAATATCTGTGCTAGGTTCAAACCCCGTGAAAGATACGAACGAACAGCTCTGGTACTGATGGAAATTACTTTTCCCAGCGGTTTTATTGCCTTGGATGAGTCAGTAGAGGAACTTGAAGCGATGGAAAAGATAAAGGTATAATCGTTCATTAAATTATTCTGTTAATGTTATCATAATTTAAATTCACAGAAAGTAGTTACCAAATACGAAGAAGAATCGTTGCTGTTATACTTTGAGTCACTTCCCGAGTTCTTCCAGTGTCTGCCAGTTAGTGGATTCCGGCAGAGTGAAGTGCTTCAGCAAGTTCCAGGCAGCGTAAGAGTGTTTGATTTCTATGACAATTGTAAGTAGTCGTAGTGAGATTGTAGTTTAGATTGAAAGGAAAATAACTTTGGTGATCTTTTTCAGCACGAATTGCAATCGCCCACTTTGATAGCAAGCAGTTAGAGGTGTGTGACATCTGTGAGGATAATTGTCCGGTAGAATGTGAAAAATGAACGAAATTGAATTAAAATGATCGAAATTCTTAAAATATTAATAAATGAGTTTGTATCAAGTTAAGAAGCTTGTTTGAAATTTTACGAGGCTTTTGTCCATGGTGGTTCCAAATTGAATGCAAACAAAAAGACGGCAGCTGATCAAGCGTTTTGAAGGAGTCAATAATGAAAATTTAGAAAATTTCTAGTTAAATTCGTTTAGGTTTCTTAAGTTCATAATCCGAATGATCCCGTGTCATATCGTGCATTTATATTAAGAACCCCTATAGGTGTTGTCGTATATGTTGGTTAAATAAATTCAGCGTCGTGAATTTACTTTCAAGCGATCAAACTTTTATTTTCCCGACTTATTCTCAAGCAAAAAACATTTTCTTTTTCTCAGCGCAATGTGCTCTGACTTGTCTGTTCATTTTCAACTAGCCTTAGCTTCTATTTTCACATATACACTAAGAGACATAAACAAAGGAATTCTATAATAACATCATATCCAAAACATAACGTTTCTTCCCTCCTACGGAGAATATTTCTGTGGAGCTCAATGCAGCCTGACCGATCGGAGAATAGCTAGTCGGTTCGCCAAAAGGTGGATCAAAACGTAATGCCAGCAAGTTGAATTGCTTCCGGTTGTCCTAGTTGGGAAAACAATATGTTAAAATTTGAAATTCATTACAAGAAGTCACATGAGCGTACTATATCAGTATTTTTAAAAACATCTTTTCCTATTATTTTGCATTTAAAATGTTTTATCGCAACATGAATGTATTTCATGCTTTAAGAAAGTATCTAGATTTGAAGATGTCCTAATGATGTTTTACTATGAATTAGGAAACATATTTCAAAAACTAACAAGAAACATTTCAACAAAATCTTCGATCAACGAACCTTTAGTTATAAATTAGTATTTGACATGTTGATGTTGAATAATATTAACTTGATAAAGTGTAAAAAAGTAAACATGAGCATTTTTAAAACAATGGATCCGTCAAATTGAATGTTTGAACCAGATAAAAATTTGTGAAATAAAATTAAAAGGGACGGAAATTTGAGAAAGCGATAAAAAAAATTGGTAAGAAATTTTCAAGAAAAAAACGCCACTGGTCAAAACAGATATAAATTATATAGCTCCACTTGTGAAAAACAATACGAATCCTAAAACCCCGAAAGTTATGGTGAAACAATTATTGATCATTAATCATCATAGAAACAAAATGCCAGAAAAAGAAATCAACAGATGAAGAGGATACTTATAATGCAGATCTGATAGAGTTCTGTGATGAAATTCGAAAATGGGCAATCGATTTCCAAATCAAACATACTGTACTCAATGCTCTTAAATCTATCCTCAAATCTCAAACACTGGAAAATATTTTACCAAAATGCGCGAGAACATTCGTGCATAAAGTCTGTTCACGTTAACCTGTTTTCGTTAAGTCGTTAAGTCTGTTTTCGTAGTGGAAGCAAAAAAAAATTACATATAATTCAACAAAACGATTGTTTATTTCACAATAATAGAGTTATATCTACATTAGAAATAGTTGATTAAGATGTTAAGATCTTTCTGTAAAATTAACGAATTTTCTGTGGTACACCCACCTTCAGATTCCATACGGTATCCTCAGATACGTCTGCCGTGACGATTCTCCATCTTCTCTTTGAACTCATCGGTACCATTTGCTTTCTTAGCTTCGAAGAGTTTCCGCTTAACTAGAGCCCACACAGATAAAAAGAAACATTTAATTTCCTCAGGGTAGCATTCTTGGGCCGATACTATATAACATTTTTACTTCCGACCTCCCTGATTTGCCTCAGGGTTGTCAGAAATCCTTGTTTGCCGATGACACAGGCATTTCCGCTAAAGGAAGAAGTCTTCGTGTCATTTGCAAGAGACTGCAGAAAGTTTGGACATTTTCTCTTCTTATTTACAGAAATGGAAGATTTCTCCCAACGCTTCCAAAACTCAACTAATAATATTCCCACATAAACCTTTTTGAAACCTAGTAGTAGTCACATCGTTACTATGAGCGGTGTTCCAATTTCCTGGTCAAGCGAAGTGAAATACCTTGGTCTATTACTTGATCAAAAATTAAATTTTAAAAATCACATTGAAGGCATTCAAGCCAAATGTAATAAATATATAAAATGTTTATATCCTCTTATAAACAGAAAATCCAAACTTTGTCTGAAGAACAAACTACTAATATTTAAACAAATTTTTAGACCGGCCATGCTTTATGCTGTTCCAATATGGTCTAGTTGTTGTGCTACCATGAAAAAAATACTTCAAAGGATTCAGAACAAAGTTCTGAAGATGATTTTGAAGCTGCCTTCTTGGTACAGTACTAACGAAGTACATAGAATTTCGAATATTGAGACATTAGAACAAATGTCCAACAAAATAATTAATAATTTCAGACAAAAATCGTTGCAATCTTCTATTGCAATGATTAATTCCCTTAATGCTTAGTTAAGATTAATTTTAGTTTGTTTAAAATACTGAACTGCTAAGGCATGAACAATGTAAACAAAATTAGGTACATATTTTAACAATTAAGGTTGATACGTTACGGTAGTAGCTGGAGCACCTAGATTAACATGAAATGTAAATATGAATAAATTGGGAACAAATAAAGAGTTTAAAAAAAACATTTAATTTTCTGCGTTATCTAATACACATAAAGGGAATGCTAGATTTGGCAGAAATGAATGGGATATTTCATGTAAATTTAAGTCAGATAACGCCTGAATGTAGTCTGTTGTATGGAAGATTTCCAACATTGTTGTATGGCGTATGAAAGATTGCAGACAATTTCGTTGTTTACGCTTCCTTTCGCTTCCAATTAAACGAAGGGAAATTTTACACGCCTGTTAAAATTCATTATTTTTTTCTGTGCAGTACTTCTCTATTGGGCGAAATTCTGGACAGTTTGGGGGATTGGCTGTTTTTGACCTCTTGTAACTTATACCATTCCTGGACGGATTTCGCCTTGTAACAAGAAGCCAAATCAGACCAAAACAGAGCTGGAGAGTCGTGGCTTCTGATCAGGGTTGCTGCTCGCGTTTATCCAATAAATGCACTCGTTGACCGATATCTCTTCTCATACAATGTTTTCCGTAACGCGATGTATGACGAAGTAATAGTATTTTGATTTTGCTACAACTTTCATCCATCGTATCATGACGAACGATTCGCCTTGATATAGATAATCGCGCTTATTCACCACTTACTCACGGCGATGCGATGCGATGCATCGCGGCGAGTGAGTGGTGAATAAGCGCGATTATCTACACAGAAAAAAATAATGAATTTTAACAAGCGCGTAAAATTTCCCCTCGTTTAATTCTAAGCCAAAGGAGGCGTAATCAACGAAATTGTTTTTTTTTTTTCATTAGGGCGAATCTAACATTGAGAGATTCTCTCCGGGCTCACTCTCTTTCATTTATTACAGTGCCATTATAATACTTTCGAGGGATTCTTTAGAACAGATCGAAAAACAACAGTGCTGGCTAGTATACTCTACAAATATTAGAATGAAAAACGTAAAGGTGATTGAAATATGAATGAAAGAGAAAGTAATCAAAGAAAGTCTCTCAATTTTAAATTCGCTCTAATGAAAAAAAAACCCTAGAAATTATTTTACATACATGCCCAAGCAACACACAAGTTTTATAGTGGTTTAAAATACTTTTATAAAACTAGATTTGGTTATATAGAAGCTTATTCAACATTAAATCATGAAGATGTGTTACTCGGGTGTGTGACTATACGCGTGACAAATTATTTTATTTTTAATTGCGATTTGTTTGGTTTCAATCTCGTCTAGGAATGTTTCGTTAATTTTAGCGTATGATTGTACTTGCCACACAATCATACTAATGCAAAAATGGTACTTGGCATCGAAGGCTCCTAATTAATAACTGTGGAAGTGCATTTAGAACACCAAGTTGAGAGCAAGCAATAAGCTAATTGTGAAAGCAATTAGCTTGAAATGCTAAAAAAGAAGAAGAACCATTGTTTTACGGTCGAATGTTCTGAGGAAACATTTGTCTAGGAACTAGTCACTTAACAAGACACATAAAAATAATGCCACACAGTTATCATAACGTAACACAAACTTACCACAGGCACAGATTTTTTGTGAGTGATTATGAGGAAGCTCGCAAAAACTGGTTACTCTCTTCTTAAGAAGTCGCATAGAAACTTGACAGATCTTAATGTTATCGCTTAAGAAGACCTTAAGATATAGATAACTGCAGCATTACTAAAAACCGTGAGGCACTCCGCTCACCAGATCCGGATTTCTCAAATAAAACAAAACAAACATAACGGCAGCGAATCCTGCCAGAGGGTGATCTGAACGCCCTGGTTGGGCAAAATGTGTCTATGCTAAGTTCTTGTCCAACCGTCTGTGTCTAGCCGGCCTGTGGCTTGACACTCAAAAGGATCTACACTAGTTTTAGGAGCTACAAAAGAGATCTAACCACAAACAATGCATCGTACGAACTAAGTGGGTTGATCAAGTGCGGTTTGAGAAAAAGAGCATTTCCGCGACATTAGCTACACGGTGCGGCAGAAAATAATGCGAAAATGTTCAAACTTGAGTATTGGGTTAATTCGTGCAGCTAGTGACTAATTTTTGTCGAAAGTGTATTTGTTTATGTTGCTCGCCCAGAAGAACCCGAAAGTGATTGCCAAGGTGGTAGGGTGCCATTTGGCAACAGTTTACCGCATAAAAAAGTATCTGCAGGATGGTCCTAAGCAGCGAAAGCCGGGAAGCGGACGTCCGCGCTTAGCACGTACGCCGAACGTGATCAAATCGGTCCGTGCAAAAATTGCTCGCAACCCGGTGCGTTCCATAAGAAAACTTGCAAAGGAAGCCAATATTTCGGAGAAATCTATGCGGAGAATCATCAAAGAAGACCTGCATGCATCTTCCGGAGCCAGAGTGAAACTTGATCACGGACCGGTTCAAGGAATTACGAGTGACTCGTTCCAAGAGATTGCTTTCCTTGTTGAAGAAGGAAAAAATGATAATCCTATTCTCCGACGAAAAGGTTTTCAGCATCGATGCTGTGACCAACAGCCGCACGGACCGGTTCATTTCACCGCAGAAAATGGAGAACGTTCCGGAAATAGTGAAATTCAAATTTCAAACCAAACATCCGGCTGTTTTCAAGATGTTTGGCTTGGTGGCGTCCAATGGTTTGAAAATGCCGCCTGTTTTCATTGATGCTGGAGTTAAAATCAATACCGAAGTGTATATCGGTATTTTAAAGGACCAAGTGCTTCCCTGAGTGAAGGGCAACTTCTCCGAGGACCAAAACGTTGTCCTACAGCAGGATGGAGCGCCGTGTCACACGTCCAATCAAACCCAACAATGGTTGAACGATAACATGAAGTTTTGGCCGAAGGATTTGTGGCCCCCTAGCAGACCAGATCTTAATCCGTTGGATTATTCGATTTGGGCATATGTTGAAGCACGAGCCTGCAAAACATCACACCATAGTGTGAAAACCCTGAAGTCAGCCATAACACGCACATAGCAGTCCATGTCGGAGGACTACGTCCGAAAGGCATGCTCTGGCTTCCGGCGTCGGCTCGAGGATGTTATTAATAAAAATGGAGGACACATTGAATAAATTTGTTTAAAAGGACTTTATAAAGATAACTGCACACGAAAATGTTGATATTATTGCTTGAATTAGTTGAAAATGGGATTTGAAAGAAATAGAACAAATGTTCGCATTATTTTCTGCCGCACCCTGTACGAGCCGCGACCTTAGTTATGAGCCCAAAAGGAGGATGAAACCTCAACATATGGCAGTTTGACAGATTTCTCTAGTGAATGTCCACGGTGTCGCAAGGAAAAGTGAGGTTACGGATCAGGTTTTTTTTCCTCAAGCTGTTTCCGTAGAACGTTTTTTGATGGCGGTGACGCATTACTTCCACTACCATCGCTGGAATAAACTTCGAGTCAAGTTTCTGGTTGAAATTATCTGCTTTGGTGGATTGTATGAAGTTTCTGCGCCACACTAGTTCACCGAATGTCACGTCCCGTGTTCGCAATCTATAGCGCTGCTTGCTCTTCTCGTGGTTATTCTTTATTCGTTGAATGATGAATTTGTGAATTCGGTGAAAAGTCAACAAACGTACGCCCTGCGTTAACTTGGGGTCATCTGAGATGTTGAGATCTTGTTGAGTATATACACTGATAGGCCAAATAAAGTGCCACCTCATCAGTTTTTTAATGTCTCTTATTTATTTGGCTCAAATTAAAGTAAACACACTGTAGTCTTTTTTTTTATAACTAATTTTTAGATTTTTTTTCACTTATGGAATAGTAATAATATTAAATAAAAGTATTGAAAACAAAACAATAACATAAAAAATTGCCCACTTCATTTTGGCTCCCGGGAAGATAAATTTAAGTAAAAGAAAAGCACTTTAATAATTTATGTGTCCTCCTTTGGCCTTCAGGGCCAGCTGCAGGCGCTTCGGCATGCTTTTCACCAGGTTTCTTAGGTGCTGTGGATCAAGCTCTTCCCAGGCGCGCTGCAGGGCTTCAAAATAGTTGAATTTATTGGTAACACCAGTTTTGTATTGGTTGTTGGCATCTAGAATCGCCCACAAATTCTCGATGGGGTTGAGGTTCGGGCTTTGTGGAGGCCATTTTAACGGTTTGATCCGACAAGACCGGAAGAAAGACTTGGTCTTCTTGGCAGCATGCTTTCACACTTAGAACATTTTACAGTTTTTGAAATTTTTTACCGAACTTTCAACAGCTGAATGTTCGGTAATCCAATTTAACGTATTTCGGTAAAATTTGACATGTTCCGGTTATTTTTACCGGAATACTGTTAAATTTCACCGAAAGCCGGTAAATCGGATTACCGATTCTTCAACTGTTGAAAGTTCGGTAGAAAATTACCGAATATTGTAAAATTTTCTAAGTGTGTTGGGTTGTTTTCCTGCTGAAATACAAACTTCTCTCTGAAATACAAACCCGTCTGGATCAGCGAAACCTCCAGATTATCTCGCAGGATATTAGATGTAGGAATCTGCCATCATTATCCCGTCGATTTTCACGAAGCTACTCACTCCACTCCATGAAAAACACCCCCAGACCAAAACATTTCCTCCTCCATGCTTCACCGTGCGTTGGATGTGGCGATCCTGAAGCTCCTCACCCGATCTGCACCACACACGAACCCGCCGCTTTCGATTTAAAAGCTCGAATTTTGATTCGTCCGTCCAGAGAACCGTTTTCCAGAACTCTTATCAGCATGCTCAATAGCAAACCTGAGACGTTTGGCTTTGTTTTCCTTGCTGGTGATTGGGCGCTTCCGGACATCTTTGTTAATCAGCCCCTGTGGTACTAGACGGCGACGGACACCCAGGTAACCAATAAGCATTATCATATGCAGTAAATCAACCCTTAATCTGCATTTCAGATACTACAGACAATATATTAGCATTATATAAGCATCTTGAATGCTATCTGTTGTAAAGCTGGATTTCGAATGCTATTTAAATGCTTGTAGCCTGTAATAAGCATTTCGAATGCAAAATAGCATTAATGAAGCATTATCATGGCATTGCAGTAAAGCAACCGTATATTGGGCTAAAACTGGCATTTATGTTGCATTTAAGGCGACTAAATTGCTTGATAGGCTGCCGTTTAGACGCTTTGGAACTGCTTATTGGTTACCTGGGCAGTTCGACCAGAAACTGATAGCTGACGTGTTTCCTGGATCTCACGGACAGTTACTTTTGGGTTTTTCTTGAATTCGCGCATGATTTTGGTGACCGTTCGTGTATCCGTTTTGCGCTTCCTGCCCCTGCCTGGGCGATCCATCACTGATCCGAACGTTTTTTTGTTTCAGTAGAGTTTTCCCAACCGCTGCCTTGCTAATACTGTACTTCCTAGCGACAGCCCGGTGCGATTCACCGTTTTGTACATCGCGAACCACAAATTTTTGGATACACAAGGGAATTGCTTTCGAAATCACTACGTTCTGCATTGTTTCAACAAATGCGATCAGGTGTACAAATGCACCAAGTCACCAAAACATAAACAATCGAGTGGTCTTTCGACGGAAACTTTTCGAAAACATATCGATTTTTGATGTGGGCACTTTATTTTGTCATTGTTTTTTTTTTCAATACAAATTGTTCTTTAAGTCAAACTCTTTTTTTATTATTATTCCATAAGTGAAACTTGAAACGAATATAAAAAATAATATATCATAAAAGACTACAGTGTGTTTACTTTAATTTGAACCAAATAAATGAGAGAAATTAAAAAAATGATGAGGTGGGCACTCTATTTTGCTTATCAGTGTAGGTCCGTGTATAGGGTTACCCCCCCTTTCAAAGTTCGCAAAGTGTGGACTCATACCTGTCGCCTCATGCTTCGCATAGTTGATTGCTGCTCTGATCGCTTGTAGATTTTCGTCCCATGCCCGATGATCATCGTCCAAAAGAGCCCTTCTGCACGTGATTAGTACTCTGTTCACCCTTTCTGCATTGTTCACCATGGGACAGTAGAACGCCGTATTCATGTGGATGATACTATGTGTTGATGCCAGAGCCTTGAATGCAGCGAATGGTTCAAAGAGACGGAACAAAATAAGGAGAATGAGGAACTAAATCGCCATGAAACCGCAACCGAAAGAGAGAGTCTCAACGAAAGCTGAAAAGTATAACTGCTGTAAAGAAACGCTCAAAAACCAAAGCATCAAAGCCACGCATATAAATTGTATTTTTCAGATTGTTATCTCGTGAATTTGACCTAATTAATGGTGTAAAATCTAAATAACACACTGCTTGTTTGTTTCACTGGTGTGATTGAGATAACTTACATCCAGAAACATACGAACGAAATGTGCCCTACCTGTCAAAGGATTTATTTATTAATAAGATGTGGCTAAACAAATGTCTATCACTGTCCGTTCGCCAAAAAAAAGCACCAAAGCACAACTCAGCATCCAATAGACATAAAGCGTTCCTTTTTAAATCGTTATCTATTACTTGGGGGATTCCCAACGTAGCATCGCTGTTACATATTAAAGAACTATACATCGTTTTTCTGTGATCAGTTCACATCGAAGCAAAAGCAAGTTTTGTGATGGGGCTAGTGATTCCTTTTGTTCTATACTGTTTACTGCACTCTTTTGCATCTGTTACATCCGACAATGAAGGGTAAGTTGAAATACAATTAACATCGAGATAGATGGTTGTAAATGATCTATGCTGCAGGTATTACATAATGTTAGTTCCCACCGTAATTTATGAAAACTCATTGGTGACGGTTGCTGTTTCAACTATAAACTATGAAAATTCTGAATATTTTCAAGTTAAATTTGAAAGCCTATCTGGCAACGGTGGGAGACAAGAAATTAAAAAATTACACTCCTACCTGACAAGCGATACGGGGCTGTTACAGTTCAAGGTAAGTACAATCGAAGTGCAATTTATTTAAGTATCCGCTAATAACACTGTTCAGACTCAATCACTAGAAAATGGACCTTATCAACTCACAGTATCTGGTCCTGAAGTTAAAGAACACAAAATCGGTGTAGAGATTATGAAAAGACCGGTGGTGATATTTATTCAAACCGATAAACCCATCTACAAACCTGGGGATACAATCAAGTTCCGAGTTCTGGTACTAGATCACACGACACGGCCGCTGAAGAATTTGAAAAGCGTGAAAGTTCTGCTCAGAGATAGCAAGGGGGACCTGATAAGAGAGTGGCCATTCGCTGCGCTTCAGCAGGGCGTATTTCAATCGCAAATAGAATTGGCAAACTTCATTACTCTTGGAGATTGGACACTGACTGTATATGCGCTGAGGAATGATGAAAAGCAGAAAACAATTACCATAGCTGAGTATGTGTTGCCAACTCATGAAATTCATATCAAAAGCCCTACAAGAACTACGTTCAAAAAAAAGTTCTTGGAATTAACAGTTGATGCTCGCTATACCTTCGGTAAACCTATAAAAGGAGTTCTTTCTGCTTCGTTTGACGAAACAAATTATTTTCACGAATCAACAATCAACGGGCGATCAGTGATCAGTGTACCCCTGAAGGATGTCATTAACCTGAACTCCAAGGAAGAAATTGTTTGGCTTAAAGTTAACGTCAAAATTAATGAATCTGAATCCTTGCACCTCTACGAAGCTAGTGAAAATATTCCAATATACAAAAGATCTCACAAACTGAATCTACGGAAGTCCTCGGAGTATTTGCTACCGGAAGAGTTTTTCAGATGTTGGATCACGCTAACAGATCTAGATGAAATTCCTCTGGAAAATCCTGGTGCGATCCATGTGAAGGTAACACGTGTTATGCGATTCTGGTTCAACAAACACTATTCATATAGTAAGATTCCGGATACAAATGGAGAAGTAGGTTTAATGCTGGATTCTTCAGCCAGCACCAAAAAGCTTGAGCTTGAAGTAGAGTATGATGGTGAAGTAACTAAATTCCAAATTCATCGCGAAACAGATGATGATAAAGATGACAGACCCTTTTTTCAAACTAATCTATTGGAGGCACGGCCGAAATTGAATCAATCTGTGGAAGTGCTTGTACAAAGCTCGTTTCGTATGAATTATGTTCTGTACCACGTGATATCTCAAGGAGAGATTATGTCCAATGGAAGAGTTATCGTCGGAAATACAAGATCGGTGACATTTGCTTTCAAGACTAACACTGCTATGGTACCAGAAGCTAGTTTGACCGTTTTTGCTATCAACGAAGGTAGGCTCTGGACAAATGTCGTTCGGTTTAAAGTTCATGATCTGAACAATAATGTAAGTTATGAAATTTATATATATATATATATATATATATATATATATATATATATATATATATATATATATATATATATATATATATATATATATTTTAAATCAATTTCTTATGGAATCTTATAGGTTGTTGTGAAATTATCCAAGAACACCTCAGAACCAGGTGATTCCATAGATATAACAGTGACATCGAAGCCAGGATCGATTATTGGCTTATTAGCAATCGACAGAGGTATGAACCAACTTGGAAGCGGGAACGACATTACAAAGCAGCTTGTACTGGAAGAGCTCGCAGTATCTAGGGCTGCTGATGGAGATGAAATTGAGGTATGAACAGGTGGGACAACCTAAATTGACTTTTGGCATAAAACCTTTACCATAACATGTCTAACCATTCTCACGAACATATGGGTACAACTTTTATCATATAATTCATAGATTACAGACTTGAGCGTGAGAATGAGCATAACCCAAAAGTTCCCGGTCTAACGACGAAAACAACTTTTGTTTTGTAAAATTTGACCTTATTCATAAACATAGTTTCCTTCAAGAGCGATACACTCACTCCGGCGTTTCTTTAACATTTCAATTCCCTTCTTGTAGTAGGATTTATGTTTGGCCTCAAAATAGGGGTTTATTTCGTCGATTACCCCTTGATTCGAGCGATATCTCTTTCCAACGAGCATTTTTTTTAGGTCTGCGAACAGGTAGTTGTCAATTCTGGCGAATACGGTGGCACCCAGTGACATCGCACCGTAAGCAACTCAAAACGTAATTCGTGCAATTTAGCATTGGTAGCCTCCGACTTGTGACACGGTGCGTTGTCTTGGTGGAAAAGCACTGTTCTCTTCTGTACATGGGGACGATTTTTTCAGATTTCTTTGTTCAATCGAACAAGTTGGCCCATGTAGCAATCGCTATTGGTGTTCTGGCCTTTTTCAAGGTAGTCGATGAACAAAATTCCATGCGTATCCCAAAAACGGACGCCATAACATTTCCAGCTGATAGTTGCGATTTCGGCGGCTTTGGGCGAGATTCAACGGTTGCTGTCCACTCAGCTGCCTGCTGCTTTGACCCAGGAGTGAAGTAATGGATACATGCTTCTTTCATCGTTACATACCGACGCAAAAAGTCCTTTTTATTTCGCCAAAACAGCTTTAAACAGAAATCGGAATCATCGACTCGTTGATGTTTTTGGTCCACTGTGAGAAAACGCTCATCAATTAAGAATACAAATGGACAAATGTACAAGCAAAATAAAGCTCACGCGTTCTTTTGAGATCTTAAAAATGTCAGATATCTCCTGCACTTCACTTTACGGTTTGCGAAAAGGACTATGTGAAATTTTTCCATGTTTTCCGGTGTAACCATCACTTTTGGCCGACCAGACCGTGGCGCATCATCGGTGTCCTTCCCAAGTAACAAATTCAATTTGAAGGTACCCTTGAAGAAGTTTTCAAGACTCATTTGATAAAACCACGCATAACACTAGATATTCTACAAAACATCGATAAAACAGCCATAAAACCCTCATAAGTTCAAAAAGGCCCATACTACAGGAGGTTCTCAAGACTATTCCCCAAGGTTCGCTTGATAGTTTTATCAGTACATACTTGTAATGACATTCAAGACATGCTTAAAACTATGATAAAACTACCACAAGTTTTGATAGTTTTATGATTTTCCTCTTTAAGAACACTTCCGTTCCGTCACTAATATGTTTCGAAGATTCCATTTTTGGATTCGTTCTGATGAATGGAGACTTCTTTTGTTTATAGCTGAGTGGAAGCTATTGAAGAAAAAAAAACATCGATGTACATATGATGTTTCATTTCCAAAGTGGATACGTATCTAAATTAATTGTATAATTGACCTTAAATGCATGATTTTTTTTGCCTGCAATTGATAAATTTTTCATGCGGCGTTCAGTTTATTGGTGTTTTATAACATAAAAGTTCGAAAATTTTAATGCGCCACGGAATTATAGCTAGAACATTGATTTATTTAAAAAATTTAAAAAAAAAACTCAACAATCAGGTGACAAGGTCTTAAATAAATTTGATCTACAATCCAATTTAAGTTTCCAAATGTATTTCAAACAGCAGAAAATGTTCGTAACGTTGAAAAAACGAGAGTTTTGTTTCATACATATGTAAATGGCTACCATTCCGAGGGAATCCAGAATAGCCACGCTCGCCATTTTTTCAATGGTTTATCTGAAACAACCATAAAGCGCAGATAAAACTAACATTTCTTGCACAAGACTAACAAGATTTTTTAAGGAGCGCGATAAGTTCATCTTTATTTGATCTATTCTTGAAAAGGATGAGATACGCTTGAATAAAATTTCTTTCAACTTGTTTGAATTGCTCAAGGTAAACAAGTCTTTCATAAGATAGCCATAAAATCAGTGTGGTGAATGCACATCATAAACATAGAAAATGTGAACGTTCAAATCAAAAGTTCGTCGACGGCTGAAATATCAGTTGAGCGAAAAATCATTTTTCTCTTGATCTATACGCTAAACCTAACGTCGGAAGAAGTGCGCCGTGTAGTGGCACACTGAGCGATTCCAGCGCACTACTTTAGATTTAACGTTCAGATCATGAGAAAAATCGATTTTCGCTCTGATGATATACTACTGCAACGAGTATAAATATTGTGTAGCCTATTGGGAACTGAAATGCATGACTCGGGAGAATTTAACATTAAAATAACATTTTACTATCGTGATTCACGTTAAACCTTACGTCGAAAGTACTGCCCTGTATTTCCACGTTGGTGCGCCATATAACGCTGGGACCTGGGACTACCTGGGGCGTTAGGTTTAACTTGCACAACTGGCATAACATCAATTATCACGAGTTATGCATTTTGGTTTTCAACTGGCGACACATTGCAGCATTTAATTTGATTCGATACACAAAAAAATCGCATAGCCTATAGACCCTTCTGATAAGTTAGTCTCAGTAGGCTGCCGTTTGACAGCTATTTACGGTTGAGCAATACTGCTTTTAGTTGTTCCTCTATTCGTTGACTCAAAACGTAGACTTTTCTGGGGAAGGGGGTCCCGACCAAACTCCACGCTCCATACACAATTTCAAAAAAAATGTAGAAAAGTCTACGATGGGGAGGGGGTCTGAGATTTTCAAAAATAAGTCTACGTGGTTTATGAACAGGCCCTTACGTAGTGTAAGTAATTCTTCAAATATTTTCACAGATAAGTCATTAAAAAAAACTATTTCGTTTACTTTTAGCATGCCAGTGACTGGGAATCCAATGGAATCCTGCGATGGCCAAAAATACATTTGTCGTTGGTGGCTGAGATGAAGGAGTACACAATAGAATGGGTTTTTTATTGAAATTACGCTTGAACGATCCACTAGTTTTTAATGTCTTCCACCTATGAGCGTCCATTGTGACAGTTTGTTTATTTTTCACATAATGTTCTTTCTCAAGAGTATGTGCTCTTATTTAAAATCAAATGATTCTAAGAGCGTTTTATGGCAGCATTTCCAAGATACATTCATCCTAAAGAAGAATGTCATAAAACTTTCTCAAAACTTTTATCAGGTTTTATGAAAGTTACGAAACGATGTATCAAGTATCTTATAAAAATAATCTAAATGTTGAAGCATATAAGTGGTCAAGTGGGTTGAGATCCGGTGAAGATGCAGGCCATTCTGCGCTTGCGATGAAATTGGGCAAATTTTCCGCGCACCACGCTTGTGTCTTCTTTGCCTTGTGAGCTGGAGCTGAGTCCTGTTGGAAACAATATGGTGTATTCCCATACAGCGTTGAAGCACGAGGAAGCAGATAATTCTTTAAAACCTGCTCGATGTCATATTCAGTGTTGATTTTTACGTTAGGTTCCTTGAAAAGAAGAGGATGTTTTCCATTTCGTGAAACGGCGCGCCATACCATGATTTTTGATACATTCTGATAGCGTTCTACAGCTAGTTTATCTCTTGGAATATTGACAAGATTTTTGCCATACACACGATCATTTTGTTGATTATGGCTGTCCTGAAGGAGGAAGACCTTTTCATCCGAGAATAAAATCTCACAGTCACCGTGCCGTACCAAAAGATTTCTGGTTGTGATGGACCCGCGAACCCGTTGTTTCTTGTACAGCTTGCATTCCAGATCATGTCTAAGGAGCCTGTTAATTGAAGCAGGGGACATTTGAAATTGTTCGCTCAGTTTACGGCCAGATACGGCCGGATTACGTCTTATTCGCTCCCTCACACATTTGATCTTTTTCTTCGTGCCCCCGTCTACCTTGCTGTTGATGGAATACCTGGCGCCTGAAGTCCTCGGGTTGGCAGGAAACGCCGCCAACAAGTAGACCAGAATCACCCCCACGTTACCTTCAGCTGGCCATCCACAACGACGAGGAGCTGATAAAACTTCTGTCCGGTGTATCATTTCACAGGGTCTGTCCTTTGAGAAAGTCCTAAGTTCAATCGCGAACCATGTTTACCGCTTTAACTAAAACCCGTCCTTTTCAGGACGAACAAATTTTCTCAACTGAAGAGTTGTTTAATTGTAGTTTCTCTTGCGCTGATCAAAATTTCCATTACCACGCACCGGCTCAACATGGCATTGCTTTAAACGTCGCGTCCCGGAGTAGCACGTTGAACAACCAACAAACGAAATATTAACAGTGCATTCTAGTCGAACTTCAACACGGCTGACCATGTGTACACGTATTGTAGTTCCTAGTTAAACATAGTGGATTAAGTAGATTAGGTTAGTTGTTGGCGGTGGCAAGCACTGAGAGGGCGCATTGGTGAGTAGCCTTTTGCCAAACAGGCGATGGTTTAGTTGGTTGTTCCTAGAAAGCGGCTTGTTATGCAGTCGGTTGACGCAGCCAATGGAGAATGCTTAAATAGTCAACTGGTTGACGCAAGCACGAGGAGCAAAATGATACACCCCTAGTAGCACACTTGATGCCATTAGGTTGAGATAACATAAATATGACTTGCTAAGTCATAATCAAGTTACTGCAACTAATTATGATCGTAGCACCAAAGATCACATGGGATATTTCACAAAAAGCCGTTTTCAGAGATATTATTATGATTTTGGAAAGAGATTTGTACTAAATCATTATAAGAGGTTGCTACCTACCTAACTCGAAAATCCTGTCCGATTCGTAATAGTATCACTCTATTACACATTACCGTACATTCTAAACGCGGAATATTCACGAAATATCGCAATCTAAGTAATATATCTGCATAAAAACTCAAGCAAAGTGGATTTTCGACTATTTTTATTCTAGTTGTGCCATTGCAAGAAAACGACGAAATATGCTTACTATGACAAGTAATAAGCTGGAAAGTCCTAGAAGGAAATGATTAAGTAGAATGAATTTATCTTTTACTTTCATGCTAATTCCCTTTCAAAGACTTCAATATCCAATAGCAGCATATTGACAGAATGATACCAACCTGATCAGTTACCTGTGAACTAGATCAGCAACATGTGGCCGGATGAGTTTCTGGACCAATTGTCTTAGTTTAGTACTTTTATGTCACCGTCCAATTGACGCTATTTGTAAAAATTTCACTATTCGATGAAATGATTGAAATTTGTAATTTTGATTGTACGAAGATTTTTGTTTTAAAATCGAACAAAATATGTCAACTACTGTAGTTTACTTACACCACCTTGAAAACTACAAGGTACAGCCCAATGGGGTTGTGCGCAAAGGTGACGTAGGACTACGCAGCAATCAAATTCCCATACACGTCAGGGCCATCCGCTAATTGATTTAAGTCAGTCCTGAAAAGGGCCACGAAAATTCTATTGTACACTCTTTAGAAAGCATTTGGTAGCTCTTAATTCTGATACAGCCCCGGTTGTATTTTCCACGATGGTTGAGATGGCCACTATCTCTAACGCGTAGAAGATGGTTATGGATCTGTTGGTTTATTAGTTGTTCAACGCGCTTTGCCATTTACTCCGGGACGCGGCGTTTAAAGCAATGCCATGTTCAGCCGGGGCGCGGTAATGGAAATTTCAAACAGCACAAGAGAAAATTTCAACCAAATAAACTCTTTAGTTGGCAAACTAGTTTGGTCGTCCTGCAAAGGACGGATTTAGTTGACGGAGGAGAAACAGTTCGCGATTGAACTTGGACTTTCTTTCTTGGTTCATCTCCTCTTCATTGCAGGTGGCCATCTGCAGGTGACGTGGGGCGATTGATTCTTGTCTAGTTGTCACGGGCGGCTTTTTCCCGCCAACTCGTAGGCTTCAGCAGCCATGTTTCTCGCAGCGAGGTTGGCGGGAGCATCGGCAACAATAACCAACTGCACCAACGCCTCTCTGGGCAGCGACTACTCGCCAGTGCAGCCACCAACTACGATCCAACTGCAGATCCTACTCTGCACAGCTCCACGACCGCCAGAAAACTAAATCAAATTGCAAAGATGTACCCCTTATATAACATTCATGGCTGCTTAGGAGACGTTCCTTACTTAAATATGAAGTCTGTGCGCGGAAAGTACTGTGTATTTGGTAAATTTACTATCAAAAATCGATATTATAAGACATCACTTCATATTTGCGTTAATTTTATTAGTTGCATGTTAAAAATCAATAGTTTTAAATATTGAAATCAAAGCGTAGAGAACGTCCCGATCGATTGGTGCAAACATTTTGGAAATCAATCGTGGAATGACTTAGTTATTAATGTTCAAAACCTATATATTTTTCGTGACGCTCGAAATTTTCGCAATTCGAACGTGTACCCCAGTATTGAAAACACAGACGTAGTCCTACGTCAAACTGCGTCCCATTTATCACGTGATGCCACCGTGACAAAGCCACACCCTAACGAACATTCCTGGCACAGTGATGCACGCCGTTCTCCCATTTGGCAAGCTAAATATATGTTACAAAAATGCATAAAGCGCCCGAAGTTAAATGAAGTGAAGGATCTTCTAAGTAATTCAAAGGTCTCGGTAGCTTGCTTTACTGAATCTTGGCTATTGACGAAGAACAGTAGCCGTAGTATCTCCATCCCAGGATTCACTGCTGTTCGCAACGATCGAACTTATCGTCGTGGAGGTGGAATAGTGATTTATTACAAGGCTCACCTACCCTGCCCCAAGATATTCAATACACAGTTGTCATCCGAATCAGAGGACGAAACTGAGTTCCTGGCGCTGGAATTGCGGTTAGGCGGCGAAAAAATACTACTAACGGTAGTCTACAATCCCCCGGAGAATGATTGCACACGCTTCCTTACCGAAAAATTGACAGATTTCAGCGCACACTACGACAACGTTCTGCTTATTGGCGATTTCAACACCGATTTATCCAAGCCAGGTAGAAAGCAGACGCAGTTCACATCCATGCTACAGAGCTTCGCCCTGACCTCGATGGGTGAAAAGCCCACGTTTTTTTCATAAAGATGGTTGCTCGCAGCTGGACTTGTTCATTACAAGTTGCGGCGATAAGGTACTGCGCTTCAATCAAGTAGGTTTCCCTGGACTATTGCAGCATAACCTCATCTTTGGTTCTTTGGACTTCGACGCAAGCCCTGCACCAAAAATCGAAACGTATCGGGATTACGTCAACTCCAAGCACGTACACTGCATAACTGCTGGTACGAGCTGGTCAACTGCTTCAACTCTCACGTAAAGGGTGATACGGTCAAAATTTGGTCAAGGGAAAACGCGTGTAAATCGGTGAAATCGTTTATTTAAAAAATCAAATTAAATTTCTTTTTCAAGTTCAATTAGTATAAAATTCAGGAAAAATATTCAGTTAGGCTTCCGCTTTTCCAAATCCGAATTGCCGGGCCTTACGCTTGACCCCTGCCATCAGATTGTGTACAGCCACCTTGTCCACCTTCTTCGCCGCAGAAAGCCAGTTTGCCTTGAACTGCTGCTCGTCCTTAGCAGTTTTTTTGGTCTTCTTTAGGTTCCGCTTGACAATAGCCCAGTATTTCTCAATTGGGCGGAGCTCTGGCGTGTTGGGAGGGTTCTTGTCCTTGGGAACCACCTGCACGTTGTTGGCGGCGTACCACTCCATGGCCTTTTTACCGTAATGGCAAGATGCCAAATCCGGCCAAAACAGTACGGAACAACCGTGTTTCTTCAGGAAAGGCAGCAGACGTTTATTCAAACACTCTTTCACGTAAATTTCTTGGTTGACAGTCCCGGAAGTTATGAAAATGCCGCTTTTCAAGCCACAGGTACAGATGGCTTGCCAAACCAGATATTTCTTTGCGAACTTTGACAGTTTCGTGTGCTTGAAAATATCTGCTACCTTTCCCCTTCCTTTTGCCGTATAAAACTCCTGTCCCGGAAGCAGCTTGTAGTCGGCTTTGACGTAGGTTTCGTCGTCCATTACCACGCAGTCAAACTTCGTCAGCATCGTCGTGTACAGCCTCCGGGATCGCGCTTTGGCCGTCGTATTTTGTTTATCATCGCGATTTGGAGTCACTACCTTCTTGTAAGTCGATAGTCCGGCTCATTTTTTGGCTCGATGCACGGTTGTAGACGATACACCCAGCTTATTTGCGGCATCTCGGAGAGATAGGTTAGGGTTTCGCTTGAAACTACCGGCAACTCTCTTTGTCGTCTCAGCGGCTTCCGGTTTTCGATTTCCCCCCGATCCAGACTTCCTGGCTGTCGACAAACGTTCCCCAAACACTTTAATTACATTTGTAACGGTTGATTTGGCAACTTTTAGCGATTTTGCCAACTTTGCGTGCGAGTAGCTCGGATTTTCGCGATGCGCGAGCAAAATTTTGATACGCTGCTCTTCTTGCTTGGACGGCATTTTGACAACTGAAGAGTGAATTCCAAAATCAAAATAGGAGCAACATTCTACACACACACACCTTCAAAATGAGGGGTGTTCAGGTTTTTTAAATGCAAAATTGAAAGAAATACGTCAAGTTGATATTGACCAAATTTTGACCGTATCGCCCTTTAAAGCAGATTGCCGATGAATGTAGGCAATTTTTCATTAAAAGATTCTGATAACAAGTTAGCATTAGTTACGTGTTTAATCAGAAATTTGCCATTTTTATTTGTCACCAAAGCAGGATTTTTAACCTTTTTTGCTAATTGATTTGTTGGCCCCGTGTACACTAAGAAGTTTAAAAAAAAATTTGTGGTGGGAACCCGTAAGTACGATATGAAATTGTCTGTCTTTTCTTTAATCTGACAGTCTGCAAATTTCATATCGCTGCACCAACCTTGGATTCGAGGCGTGTAGACCTTAAACGATTGAAGATTACTATTGTATCTATTGAATGTGTTTATTTCCAGAGTTTAGGCTACACAGTACTAACCAATGCTCAGAAGAAGGTGAAAATGTTAGCATTTGTACCAGCCTCACGGTTTGGTGAGGACGATTACTCGATGCTCCTGTTAAGTTACGGTCCAGAGGTCCAAGTTCTTCGTAAAAAAATTCCAGAGACATGGCTATGGGCAGCAATGGCGACAGTAGAGTAAGTGTAGTTTTTCGTAAATATCTTCTTTTTTTTCTTATGATATGCTTTCTTCCACACAGCGCAAGTGGTAGACTGGAAATTTCAGAAAGTGTGCCCGATACCATCACCGGCTGGTCAATCAGTGCCTTCTCAATTAACGAACACGACGGCCTTGGTGTCATCGATTATCCACAGTCTTTGAACGTGCTGAAATCCTTTTTTGTTACCGTCAATTTGGCGTATTCGATCGTGAAAACGGAGACTGCCGTTGTCCAAGTATTTGTTCACAATTATTTGGATGATGATCAGGTAGCTACGGTACAAGTTCTCAACCATCAGGGGGATTTCCTTTTCGTAGATCATCAAAACGAAACAAACTGTGAGTTTAAAGTTCATTCCTAACTAACAGCGAGCTAAGTAACCAAAACTTTCAGCATATCCGACACAATCGCAACAGGTATCCGTACCAAGTAACAGTGTAAGCAAGGTGATATTCATGGTCAAACCTACAATATCAGGAAACTTAATCGTAACTGTTACAGCAGAATGTGCTGTCGCCAAGGACGCCGTTCAACACAAACTGAGAGTAACTCCAGGGGGATTGCATTATTTCCAAAGTGTATCGCGTTACGTAGAAGTTGACCAATCGTCGATGAACTTTACAAATTTATCATTGGATATTCCCAAAACGGTAACATCCGGTTCGGAAAACATCGTCTTTTCAGCAGAGGGCAATTTGCTGGAAGCTGCATTGGCGAACCTTGACCAACTAATACGATTGCCTTCGGGTTGTGGTGAACAGAACATGTTGAATCTTGTGCCAAGCGTTATAGCACTGGATTATATGAGAAATACGGCAACATTACGAGAAACTATAAAAGCCAAGGCCATCGGTTATCTACAGATAGGTTACCAGAATCAACTAAAATTCAAACTGTCCGACGGATCGTTCAGCGTTTTCGGCCAGAACGACGGCCGTGGAAGTGTATTTCTGACAGCATTGACGGCGAGGACATTCAGATTTGCTGAAAATTACATCGACATTGATGGTAAAGTAATCAAAAAAGCTTTCGATTGGTTACAAAACAAACAGGAAAGTAATGGATGCTTTACGGAATCTGGAAAGGTATACTACAAAGCACTTCAAAGTGGCTTGAAAGACGGCATTACCTTAACGGCCTACGTGTTGTTAGCATTGTTAGAGCACAAAACTCTCGCTGTGAAATACAAATCTGTAGTCGAGAAGGGAATAAACTACATTTCCGATGAAGGTAACTCTCTGACTAGTCCATACGACTTGGCATTGGTATCTTATGCACTGCATCTTGCGAACCATCCCCGCAAGGACCACTTCTTTAAAAATCTAGTAGAGATATCGCAAACTGACGGAAGTTTGCGTTGGTGGGGAACTGCACCCACCAATATCGAGATTACTGCTTATGCACTTCTAACATATATGAGTAGAGGTATGTATGTAGATGCAAGGCGTATTATGAAATGGCTAGTTTCTCAACGATACGACAGAGGGGGATACGATAACACTCAGAACACATACGTAGGACTTCAAGCGTTGGGCCAATACTCACAAAAAATGTCCGTTTCTAGGAATAACTATCAAATTACAGTTGACTTTGCTGGTGGTCAACATAAACTGCACATGGATCGTGAATCTTCGTTGAAAGGCCTAAACTTGACCATACCTTCGAATGTCCGAAGGGTACATGTAACTGCCAACGGTACTGGTGTCGGAGTGTTTCAAATAGCCTACTGGTACAATGTGCTGGCAAAGGATACTGAGCCACGATTCACGATTGAACACACAATTCAATATACATTTATATTCGCAGCTTTGAATGTTTGCACAAGTTTTAAGCCGAAGAGAGATTATGAAGAAACTAACATGGTTATGATGGAGATTTCACTTCCTAGTGGATACACTGTAATGAAAACAGTGAAACCCTTAGAAAATGTGCAGGTAAGAAGATCTACAGAATCTACATAGTGTCGTCCAAATAGGATAAGTGTCGTAATACTCATCTCATAGGTTCAAAATTCATCCAACTAAGAGCATTCAAGAGCATCGTATTGCAATATACGATGAGATTTATTTCCTTGAGTAATTATGTTTGCTCACATTCTTTAAAATATTTAAAAAAAACGATTAAATCGCGCATCGATACTTTGTCTTCTAGTTGAATGGATGGAAGATAAATAAAGGTACCGTAAAACGGGGTACCGTGAATTCAGGTGAGCTTAATCAACTTAAAACATAATCACAACTGAAAAAATAATCTTTCATATCATGGGATATGTACACACTTTGCCTATAAAATGTATGAATAATTATTTGCGTTTCACGTGACACGAAGTAACGGGTGACAGCTAAATTTTTGAATTTTTCTTCTCAAGCTAATTCGCGGATTACAAAAAAGCGACTATTTTCGGATGGATTGTAAAAAAGCACAGAAAGAGATATTTTAACAAACCAAATTGCATTTTATTCATTAAAAAATTAAAAACTTCACACGAATACTTCTACCCCCCACCGCGCCACCGTGCGTCCATTATCCGGACCTTTGGCCATAGGTGAAAAAATAAGCTCGTAGGCATATTCTTCAGTTCGTTGTCCGCCTTTCTCATCAAATCATCCATAGTTTTGGCCACGGGCCACGGGCGGAGCTGGGGTTAGGTGGGAAGGTTGGCATGCTTGGGCACCACCAGAATGCCCAACCGTTCCGTTTCTTCCAGCGCCCGCTTCGAGTAGTGGGCCGACGCTAGATCCGGTCAAATCACCACGTCGTCATCCTTGTGGTACTTTTTAATGAAAGCGGCTACTTCTGGGAGGCACTTCGTACTGTAGATCTCGGCGTTCACTGTCAGTCCGACAAAAAGAAGAGGGGACATAACATCCCCTTTTCACTGATTGTGAGCCACAGCAACATCTTCTTTGGGAACTTCGTGTGCGCTATGTACTTCACATTGCTGCTAACTTCTTTTGTCGGTAAGGTGACTTGGGTAAGGGTACTTTGCCATGCTAGTCGTTGCCGTCCAACGTGAGGTACGTCTCGTCGTCCATAACGACCTCCATGTTCCGCTTCGCCAAGAAGATCTTCCGCTTGGTTCTCCGACACGGCTGGCTTGGACTTACGCTTCCGCATATGGATATCCATTTTGGCCAAATACTTCTTGACCCTTTGGCCGTTCGCTCTGACCTCCCTACCCAACACACGGAAAGAAGTGGCCACTTTGCCTTCCGTCTTCCGTTTGAGCTTCTGTTGAATCCACCGGTCGTTTATAACGTTCGGAACCAGGCTACCGCTCGATGGACTCTCCCTTCTCCAGAAGTACCAGAATCTTGTAGATGTTTCCGTGACCATATCCGTCCGACGCGAAGTGAGCCACGATGGCCGACTTTTTTAGGCCCGGATGGAGCAGACGGTACGAAAAAACCATAGATCGACGTTGTTTCATTGTTCTCGCCATAGCTGCCTTAAACACACTGAAGGAGCTGTCAAATTCTTGAAAACAAATTATTAACCATTTGAAAACGGTCCGTAATCGGCTGTTCGGCAAAGCTTCCACTTGATGTCGGAACAGGAGCGTTGTACGACCTTCATGTTAACTTTGCGAATCAACTGTTTGCAATTCGTGGCTCTCCAGTTATTGTTGTACACCAAGGAGCTTAAAATCCCGAAGAAATCTGAATGACACTGAGGCAGATTAGTCGGGTTGTGGTTTTCGGGTACAAAAGGGATCGAATGAGTATTTAGGAACGCTTGTGTTTTCTAGCATAATGCGATGGCGCTTTTTCCGGCCAAAACACGTAAAGATTGAATTCGAAAAAAAAAAATGCAACAGATGGTCACCAAAAGTTCATTTTAGGTCGGATATTTTTGAAACTCTCAAAACAAATAAACACATAATGGCTATGTTCTAACAGAATTGGTTTATTCAACCTCCTCTCTTAGGCTAAATGCCCGCACCTTGGACTGAACGCTACCCATCAAATCCCGTGCAACACCTGCCCCATCATTCTTACACGCTTTCACCCACTCTTTCTTCAAATTCTGGTCGTTTTTGAAGAAGTTCCCTGTTTTCCGGAGTTTGCCTTTCATAATCGCCCAGATTTTTTTCTATTAGGCGCAGTTCTGCCGAGTTTCACCTTCGTGTGACCGGAGGAAGGACAGCAGGCGCTTCTGGAGGCATTCTTCTTTATATATTTGGCCGTTGATGGTGCCGGTCGTTATGTACGGCTTGCTGAATTTTCCGCACCCACAGATCGCCTGCCACACCAAGTACTTCTTGGCAAATTTGTCGACGTTCCTCACTCGAAACCTCTCCGAAAAATCCAGGCGGGACTAGCCGAGGAAAAACTCCAGGGTGGGGATCTGCTTGGCGTCCGCTTCAATGTACGTCTCGTCGTCCATAACGATGCCATTCGGCTGCACCAACCACTCGCGGTATGGATTTGGCCTCCGTATTCTGTTTATCGGTTCAATTAAAGACATTTACACCGTCTTCAACTCGAGGTTGTACAGACTGAACATTAAACATAGAGCGAATTACAACGGACACCTTAACCTAACACCCAGTGGACCAGATTGGACATTTTCGTTTTGCGAAAAGTTCCACAGGCTGGAGCGGGAATCGAACCCTCACTTCATGGCAATCGCTTGAACGACGGGAGACGCCGCTAACCACTTGACCACGAAGCCCACAGGCGCCTTTCGTACCTTGAAGACATACCATGAAGTCCGACCCGCTTCATTGTTTGCTGGACGAACCAGACGGAAGAATTGACCTTCTTGGCCATGTCCCGAATCGAATGGTTCGGATTACGCTTGAAGTAATCCCTCACCTTCCTTGCATTCACGGGGTCGGTCGCCTTTGTTTCTTTTCCGCTGCCATCTCGCCACTGGGTCTTCTGGGTTTTTTTTTTTTTTTGAACAATCGCTTAGGAATAACTCTCTCGAAAGGGCCCCGCCCCCCCCCCCCCCCCCCCCCCCCCCCCGGCCCCCCCCCCGGGTTGCGCCCCCCTCCTCTCCTTCTTTGGGGCCCCGCTCCCCCCGGGGTCTGCTCCCTGCCCGCCCCGCCCGGTGGTAGTTGCTGATCTTCCCTCCCGAAAATGGAGTATTCTTAATACGTCCGACGGTGCTAATAAACAAAAAAAACCCGTAAAACATCCGTACAGACCAATCAACAAACAAAATATAAATAAACACAAAACCTCACATAACTATCACTCAATCATCTTATCTAAGCCAACCTAACTCACCTATATAAAAAATACATTAACAACTCTTATCATAAACAATAAAAACAAAACCTAACATATCCTACATCTCTATAACAAAAAAAATCATATCCCATAAACAAAATACAAAATCAAATCCTCTTTTTATTTATCTATCAATATAACTCCTTTTACAAAATCATATCATAAATTATTTCGCCTTATTTTTCTTACATTTTCCTACAAAACCTCAAATCAACTATGTTTCATTATATCACGGAAATGGCTATGTACAGCATCACATTCTGTTCAAACTTATATATTATTTTCGGAGATGCAATTCAACCATCCATGAAATAGTATCGATCGGTTCCGGGAATGCACGTCTTCGAAAGAGGGAAGTAACTTTCGTCGTCCAAAACAAAACATTTTCCTGAATTTCTTAATCAACCAGCGGCATTGGAATTTCTGTTTCTCAGTGTATTCCGGCGCTCTTGTCTGCTTCCGGCACTTTATTTCGACTCTTTTCAATGTTTTGCAAAACGGTGAGAACATGTGAGCTTTTTTGTGGCATCCCGTTGGCTCAGTGAATCCTTGTTGAAGGCACGAGAAAGAGAACAAAGTCCTTTTGCGTCCATAATTTTGGCTGGTCTTGCACTTCCTTACTTGCGAGTAGTTGTTGGGGTCTTGGGATATTGTACCGTACTCTTTTTGCCGAGATTTCTGCGATAAGATGATAAGATTATAACACATTGGTTAGAATGACATAGATTTTAAAGTATTTCGCAAAAAATATCGCGCTCGGAGTTCTTAAATTTTGTAGGCAAAACATTTGTTCTTCCATACATATTAAGGTGGTAGTGAGAATGACTACCTTATTTGTTTTAGATCGAGCCATGCACAAAATGTTTATTGGCAGGGCTGGCGCATAGCGTTCAAAGTTTGAGCATTATGAATCTGAAAAAAGTCCCAGGGAGGAAGGGTACGATTTTGGAAATCAAATATTTTTTATGCGAATGACTAAAACATACATGAAACTGGTGTTATCGAGATTGAGATCTGGTGTCTTCTAGATTTTTTTTACAAAATCGTAACAACTTTCTGGGACTTGAAATTTTTTCTTGAGTAGGACCCGTGATATAAAACTTTGATGAATTGGTTTATCCATTTGTTTGTTCCAAACTTCTCATTTATAAATTCAAAAATAAAATTAGTATTTGGTAGGAGATATTACACACATTCATTTTTTACTACTATTTTTCATTAAAATAGTCCATATTTCATTATGGCGATCCTAATGATTTGTTCATGTTTTGTTTTGATTTGAATCACTATTTTGTTTGCCAACTTGGCCATATAGTTAATGAAATTCATTATGATAGTTATTTTTCAGTTGTGAATCGAATTTTTAGCGCGCCAAGAAGCTTTTGTTGTTACCACTTTCGATATTGATATCTAGTATAGACCGGCCTAACCACCCTTTTGAAATATTTATCAAACACCCTGATGAAAAAAGTGAAACATTCTGGTGTAATATCTTTTACCAAATGTTAACTATGGTTCGAAATGATACATAGAGGGTGAGTGAGAATTCCTGCCAGCGAAGTATATGGCCATAAAAATGAGAAGCTTGCATGAATTTTAATTTTCAATGTATTTCCTGTTTGGTATATCTTTAACATTTGTCCTCATTTAGTTCAGTTCAAATCTTCCACCCTTTGCTTTAATTGCCATTCGCATGCGTTGTTGGAAAGCGTCACAGCTGGCAGCAACGAAATCACGAGGAATGTAATTCCATATTTTCACCAACCATTTCTTAAAGGTTTCCACATTTAGTTCTTTGCTGTTCCCCAATTTGCTTAGCATGTAGCCCGATGCATAGAAAACGAGAGGATTCAAACCAGGTGAAGCGGCAAGTCATTTTTTCGACGAAATAAAATCCAGAAAAGTGTCCTCGCATCAAGTTTGTGCAGCTTTCGCCTGGTTGGACGGTGCAGAGACGAAAAGAAGCAAATGGTTCTTCAAAACATTATCGATGAATTATTTACTGTTGATTTTAACACCAGGTTCAATGAACAGCTATGGAACCTTCATAGTTTTGGAGAAACATCACCAAATCATCACTCTTGAATCATTCTGGAACCTTTGAACAGCTAGTTATCACTAGGAATATAAGATAGGTGAGCTGCATGTACCCAATCATTTTGTTCTGGTCATTGTACCGACCAAAAACAAAATTTCACAATCACCGTGCCACTTGAGCAGCTTCCGACATATTCCGGCTCTTTAAATCTTCTGCTTTTCAGTCAAGCCAAGCACCCGTTGTTTTTTGTATGTATGAAGTCCAAGGTCGTCTTTCAAAATACTTCTGACCGTTGACTGCGACATTCCCAGTTCTTTGGCCATCTTTCGACCAGACCTACCCGGATCCGCCGAAATCGCTCTCTCACTCGTTTGATGGCTTCCGGACACCTGACAGTGCGTTTACGGCCAGGTCTAGGATGTATTTTCCAAGAACCGGTTTTGTTGTAGCGTTTGATGGTGCGTAAGATGAATCTTTTCTTTATTATGAGTGGATTCAATTTCTTTGAAATAGTACGCGGAATGTTTCAAAAACAGACTAATCACGTACTCCATTTTTGCTTGATTACCACGAGACTCAAACGAATGAAAATTTAAAAAAAAAACTTTCAATCCCTGTTGACATTTGAATACACTCTAAAAGAAAAACAGGCAAAATGTCTGTGATTAACCCATCCAAAGTTACAAATGTTAGAAAAAACACTGACAGGAATTACCACTCACTCTGTTTATAGTTCAATCAAAGTTACATATCACGGGTCCTACTCACGAAAATATTTAAAAAAAAATTGTCCCAGAAAATAGATTTTGTAGAAATGTAAAAAAATAAATGAAATCTAGATAACAATCGATCTTGATTTTTAAGTCATTTGTATAACAGTATAACAGGATAGACTTTGAGTTTAGTTCGGCCACATTTTACTTTGATAATTGCCTTGAGCCGTTTCAGGATGCATCTTTTGTTCAGGAATCTCATTCTATGTTTTCTGCAACGTTGCTTTGAATTTCTCAATGATCTTTGGTTTGGGGCTCCTATACTTTTCTTTCATAATGACCCAAATGGAAAAGTCCAATGTACGTCTAGCGAAGAGGCCAGCCATAATTAATTAGGGATAAAGTCCGGCAAAATTATTCTTACACCAGGTCTGCGTTACTTTTACTGGATGTTAAGGCATAATCCTGCTGAAAACCCCATTTGCGGCTTCCAAAATTGGTTTAAGCATGTTACATCAAATGTCATTTCAAAACATTGTTGAGGTAGTAATTAGCATTGATGTTAACACCCTTTTCTATGAAACGTAGAGGAGTCGACCTTCCGAGGATATTACTCCCTAAATCATTACGGATGTGTAATTTTAAAATCGTGAAACCTCTCGGACTTATGAGAGGATCTGCCGGATCGATGCAACATAGTTTCTATCATTCTGAAGATTAAGACTTTGATGTAACACGAAATTTGTCACATCTGAAAAAAACATTCAACAAATCACCGTATCGGCAAGGAGTTCCAGCCATCTAATGACGCTATTCGTTTTCTTTGCTTCCATAAGTCAGTGTATTTTGCATTTTTTGTATGCTCTGAATCTTAATTCTTCCAAAAGTACATTTATGATGGTTTTACGGAATATGTTGAGAACTTTGTCCATTTTATTCGCCGATCAGCAAGGATTTCGACGAATTCGTTCACGTACTCTTTTCGCCAACATTGGAGTGAAAGTGGAAGAGTGCGAGCACGACTATGTTTCTTCTTAATTTCGATTCTGCCTAACTCCATCCCCGCAAAGTACGGGCGATTAAAGATCCACAAATTACTTTTTTCCTTGTAACTGGCATTATCTGGCATTATCAAGGAATTTTGAACGTGAACTGAAAATTATTCAAGTGTTTAATCAATCAAAATGATGTTGGAACAGTATTTTGTATTGTTTGTATTCGAAAACTGGTGGTTGGTTGCATGTTAATTCCCACCTAGGCAGATTTCGTTAAATTTCCCCGATACGATCAACAATCCATGTGAAACCAACGATGTAAAATTGGCTTATTACTTTAGAACCCTATCGGTCACAAGCACACCATAGAGCACCGCATTATTTTTTTGAGGACTAGAATGTGTGTTTTTGTTTTGATTCACTGTGTTATCTTGACAGAAAACCCCTCAAGTTGTGTTTCGGTGAATGATTCATGCAGCTTGGGACCGAGCTTGAGGCCGATGCGCTGGTACTTCCTAAGCCAAAAAAAAAAAATATTTTCTTTTTGACCATCTGCCAAGCATTCAAATTACTAACGGAAAACGCTACGCAAATGATACAAAATAAGCAAAAACTAACTAAAACGCAGTTATATGGTGGATAAACTTTTCTTTATATACCGTAAGTGAATCTTTGACGAGACTGTAAGTGAATTTTTATAAAAGTTTTCGATTTAATTCTGTTCTCTGTATCTGAATATATTACTAACATTCTCATATAAAGTGCAATTTCTAAATAAAGTATGAACAAGCTTTGATGAAATGCGAGATTTCGCCTAGATGTAGACAATTACATTTGAAATCAAAGGACATATCACAGAAAAACATTTATTTCCCTGGAACGGGAACATTTTATCGACATTATTCATATGATTCAGTTTATAAGTTTTTACCCAAAAAAAAAACGGTAACAAAAGCCTTGTATTGAAATTCGAACTTTAAATCGCTCTGTTTAAAGACAAGTATAGTCAATTTTAAAATAAAACTGTACATTACTTTAGTTTCACGTTGACATAGCATAAATTGATCATCAATTTTAAACACGTAGGAGAACCGGCTCTAATTTTGGTCTATGGATCTAGAATTAGGCCTATTGGAAAAATTGCCTGTCCTTAATGTTTTTCTCATTTTGATATGTCATCAATACAATTGTGATGTATTCATTTTCAGTTTAAAAAAGGTAAAAGAATATTTGCCTCGAATTTTAAGCATAGGTTGAATCCGAGATCCATAGACCCATAGACGTGTACAAAAGTTACACATACACAGAGAAGAATTTGATAGTCAATTTTACCATTATTGGGGGTTATGATGACTATTGCAGTGTAGTGATTTTGAACCGACTATGATCATGGTCAAAACGACCATTAAAAATAGTTGATCCAACATTTGCCATAATGTCGGAATAGTCCTTGTTACCATGATCGTTGTCAAAAATGCCATGAACGTGATGAATTCAACCATTTTCATGGTTATTGTAACCATTATATGCGATAGTCATCCTGACCATGATTTAATTGTCGGTACAACGATGAAATTTTTCTCAGAGTACATCCACTAAAAGCTAAGACACAATGTAAAGAAAGCGACGAGGGGTCGTCCAATACAGTTTCGTGTGCAACGTAATAATGACTGTTGAAGTAATGTAGCAGTTCAATTGCCGGACCCTGTAAACATATATTATGTATTGATGATATGTTAAATGCAATGGGTAGACATGAGACTATCAGGGCACCAGATTGAAGTGATTTTGACGGGAAGAGTTGAATTGCCAACCCTCTAGTGCATTGAAGGCGGGCTCTCCTTCCCCATTTATTGGGAAATACCCACGTATGATGGCTTGTTCCACATTGGGTTGTACGATTTTATCACTGGAAGGAGATTCTCATAACTCCGCGGGTTACGCGTAAAGGGTCACCCACAATTGATACGTTGCGGATGCGTTTGCGTGAACTTGACAGTTTTTCCATAGGTTTTCTGTCAAATTTACGTCAACGCATCCGCAACGTATCAATTGTGGGTCAGTCATAAGTGTCTCAACTTATGGGTCCACCCATCTGTTTTGACGAAGGACTACGTCTGTGTTTTCAATACTGGGATACACGTTCGAATTGCGAAAATTTGGAGCGTCATGGAAAATATATAGGTTTTGAACGTTAATAACTAAGTCATTCCACGATTGATTTCCAAAATGTTTGCACCAATCGATCGGGACATTTTCTACGCTTCGATTCCAATATTTAAAACTATTTATTTTTAACATTCAACTATTGAAATTAACGCAAATATAAGGTAATGTCTTATAATGCCGATTTGTCAGAGTAAATTTACTAAATGCACAGTACTATCACATACTTCAAATTTAAGTAAGGAACGTCTCACATGCAGCAGTGCACGATATAAAACGGGGACACCTCCAAATTTTCTTCATTCGCTCGGCACCCATGGAGCTGTGCAGAGCGGCAATGTGCCAGTACTGCTCTGGCAGCTGGCGGTTGCAGGTACCCTGAAGGAGGGTACGCAGGCGAGCAACCAGCCAGAATGATAGCTCAGCGGCTCTCGCTAGCGAGTGGCTGGCTGGACAGCCATTTTTGATGCAGTCGTATGCTGTGCCAAGCTCGTGGCAAATTTATCAAATTTGGAGGGAAACATGTATGATCCAGTTGGTAGTCATTTCACGATATGATGTACATGTATATGTATAGATATATGTGTAGATGATTTCGAAATACATGTAGATGATATAGATTAATACATAGATGTATATGGTCATGATATTGATATATTTGTAGGTTATATCGATATATATGTAGATGATAAAAATGTTTTTGATGATGATTTTGATATGTCTGAAGATGATATCGATATATATGTAGATTATTGTAGATAAGACGCAACGTTTAGTGTTTAAAATCCGCAATCACTATGTCTATACAGGCAGAACGGCATTTTTCGGGGTAGAACCATCTGTGTTTAGCGCCCTGGTTCCCTAATTTCGACAGATTGTCAATAACTATTATATGATGAATTTCACACAAAAAGATCTCTTCAGGGCTACTATTCTGATTTCGAAAGAGTGTTAGACTGAATTATTATAAGAGTTTACTAATTGTATCCGCATGACACCTACCTAATTCGTAAATCCTGGCCGATCCTGAATGTCGCACAATTTCTGTTCGATAAATACTAAATATTTCTTAAAATCATGTTTCGGTATAGAAAATAACCAGGGTCGTTTAAAGTTTATTTGGCTTTTGCAATCGCAGCCCGCTGGTTGCTGGCATGTTATGATTTCCCTATTACAGACATAATTTTATTATAACAAGTTTTTCAATGTTGGTAATGTTCTCTTCAAAGTCCAATCAGTGCTTGAAAGTGTTTCTGTTCGTTTTAGTGCGTTGGATAGAGCCCCTACCTTGCAATAGGAATTAAATATGTTTGAGAAAGTGTTTGAAAGAGAAAGTGGAATGACGCAGAATATGGCTGCAAGGTATCAGTGCAGCAATCGGAGCGAATAAATCTTTAAGCTATTTTAAATAATAGCATGAGTTTAAAGTCGACTTTAAAACATTTGGAGAAGTTATTAAGGGTTTATTGAATTCCTGCAAACAAATTATCGTTTAAATTGATGACCAATTAACATAATGATTTTTATACAATTACATATTCTTTAAAGAAACCTTGTATGCACTTGTACATAAAATTCATATTTCGAACAGGTCCTCAACTATCTTTCATGCCATAAAGATCAGGACCCTCTCAACCATCGTAGCAAATACGACCGTGTCCGTATCATCATTCAAACCACACGGCCCTTTTCAGAGCCACCAAATGCTTTCTAAAGAGTGTACAATAGAATGTTCTCACATACTTACTTTCTAATGCTGGTCTACGAACACCCACGCTATTTGGACCTAGACTACGTCCATCGACTAGAGTAGAGGTAAAATGAAAATTTGAAAAATAGCGACCATCACGAATATTAGAAACATTTTGAACGCAAATAACTTCATCATTTCTCGATATATTTTTGAGATTGTTTCTTCAATCAGTTGGAACTGTCAGGTCAATGTTCAAAAATATCATTAAAAATTGACTTTGAATTCCCAAACAGACTTTCAAAAATCTATAACGCGATAAGGATAATGGTCTCCAGCTAGTCGATCATATCAACACAATCACCACTGCCGGCACAGCCGTTGCCCTTTCATCGTACCAACATTTAAATGCAGTCCAGCACCGCCAAAAGATTTGTAAAGAGCAAATCATAGAATTTTCTAACAGACTTACTTATCTATTCCGATCCAACGTCCCATTAGAACAGCTCCTACGTTTCAATATAGCTCTACGAAACGAACGAAACTAATCAACCATGTTGAACCAGACAATGCATCAAACGGTTTAACTTTGTCTACATAAGCCGGTCGTGTGCTATACACTGATTTTCGGCAAGGCTTCTTGATCCAATCGATCAATACAGCCTCTATTCTAATACAGGCAATTAAATATAATAATAATAAAATTACACATTGCTACGTAGTCCTACGTCAACTTGGCGAACAACCCCATTGGGCTGTCCCTTATAGTTTTTTACCCTTAATGCAGTGTTAAATTGAATACAGGCAGATGTCAAACTTGATCAAGTCATTCATAGAGGATGATTCACTATCTAATGGCTGTGCATTGCAACAATGAGTGGTATCTTTTACAGACATACATAAATACAATTATACATTTGATCAAATCCATCTCATATTTTCTGTAGAAAACGGTTTTCATACGAGAATTTTGCATTAAATTCAGATTCAAAGAACTCAAATTTAATCAAAACTGTTTTATAACTTCACATATAAGGCATATGGCGTGCTGAATAATATTACCCAATATCGATCTGTTCAAATTTATAACTTTAAAAATATAATTTAAATAGACAAAACATAAAAAATCAGAGACTTTAGAGAGTTAGTTGAAACAAAAATATAAAACATACAAAGCTGGTCTTTATAGACGAAATCTTCCTAATGATATATTGAAAAAATTTAACATTATTGCCCCGTTCTACGGTACTAACTCTATGCTTCACTTAAACTTGAGCGTTTTTGAGACATATTTTTCCATAATAAATCCACCCAAAATTTAAAAAAATGGTCGGATTCAACTACATAAAATTTGTTGAATTTGTTGTTCTAGAAAATGGAAACTAAAGATGACGAAACTCACCTTATAATTTACTTGGAACCCCTGCTGGCGAATGATCCTGTTTGCGTAGGTTTTATGGCTTTGGAAACAGCACGTGTTTTAGATCAAGTTGCCGGATGGATCAAAGTATATGATTATTACGATCCCAGTAAGAATTACCAAACTATTTTCAAACATCAAACATTTCTTCAAGTCTATTTTTTTCTCTTTTAGCCCGAGAAGCCCTGATATATTTTGATATTCCAAAACGGAAATAATTTTGGCAAACCTAACATCATTGATTTTTTTTTTATAAGGATGGTGGAATAAAGGAGTAATTATTTCAAAACAAATGTCACTGAAGTTTTCCTTACCGTGCAAGCCGCAAAAAATATCCGATTCAGGAAAAGTATCCTTATTCAAACATATCCAGGGTTCAATGGAAACAAAATATGCAGTGAGGTCCAGCTCACTTAGCAGTGCAGGGGATCTTCAGTATGAGAAGAGTGAATTGAATTAATTATCACTATGCAACACTGAAATGTGCTTTGGAATTGCACCACAAACCATCCGAAGTTTGGAGTTCCATTCAGAAGGGTCATAAAAAGTTGCATGTATGTTTAAGTTTGGGCCCTCCCTTAGCTCCGCCGGTACAGCCGCAGCTACAAAGAAACACCATGCTGTAGGTGCCTGGGTACGATCGCTGATCTAGTCTTGGAATTCTGTGAAATAAGAGTAGCAGTAAAGGAACACATTTCAAATTTGGAGCATGGTAAAAATTCAAAATTGTCAAAATCAAGTAGTAGATATTGCCGTTTCCGGGGAAACAAAAATGATATCACGGTATTTGCCACACAATCAACTAATACAAAAAATGTTACTGGCACCGAGAACTCTCAATTAATAACTGTGGAAATGTATTGAGAACAATAAGAAGAGGGCAGCCAATAAGCTTTTAATTTCATTACTTCTCAACCGTTTTGTTTCTTTTCCACATATATCAAAGAGCATGGAAAAAAATCCCATCGAACTTCTGAAAATGACATTAGCATAGCATAGCATAGCATAGCATAGCATAGAATAAACCAGGTCGCACAATAGCGTAGGTGGTACAAGCTCTGAACTGTTGTTAATATCAAAAGTAGTTGCAATTCCGAAAGTGACTATACCCACTAAGTTCTCGGACTTCAGACCAATTTCCATTCCTTGCGTAGTCGACAAAATTCTGCAACGAGTCGTCAATGAACAGCTCGTAGAACATCTTGACCGTCATAGTCTTCTCTCACCTTACCAATATGGATTTCGTCCTAAGTCCAACACCCAAGCAGCTTTATTCGATGTTGTTTCAACAATTCAATCACTATGTGACCAAAAGCAGAAGGTTGCTGCAGTTTTCTTGGACCTAAGTAAAGCCTTCGATACATGCGACAGAAAAATACTACTCCGTCGTCTGAATGAACTTGGTGTAAGAGGAAACGGTTGCAAATTTTCTTAGTCATCGCAAGCAGTACCTTTCCGATAAAGGCTTCAAAGGCAAAGAACGTATAATTGACATTGGAGTTATCCAAGGTAGCACGTTAGGCCCAACGTTATTCAACTGCTACATTAACAACATAAAGGACCTACACCTGCATGGAATGCTTTTTATGTACGCCGATGATATAGTGCTTATATACACTGGAACATTCAGCGAAGATCTTCAACAGTTAATAAATCAGGATCTAGAAGCTCTGCGTAAATGGATGAATCAGCACAAACTGACGGTCAACATCACTAAAACAAAATACATGATGTTCAATGTACCGAGAACAAGCAATATCATTGTGTCATACGGAAGCAGCACAATTGAAAGAGTACACTCTTTTCAATATCTAGGAGTACTTCTAGATGAACAGCTCAAATGGAATGAACACATCAACAATTTGAGCTCAAAGCTTGCCCAGATTGCTGGTGTTTTCAGGAAAATTTCTGACCTTGTGCCCTTAGCAACGAAACGAAATCTGTATTTCTCTCTATTTACAGTCACTTCACCTACGGAATACTAGTGTGGGGAACTGCTAACAAAACATCACTGAAAGCATTGCAAACTATTCAGAATAAGGCAATAAAGAATCTGTTTGGCTATCATCGAAGAACATCTACGGTATTCATCCACTCACAGCACAACATATTGACTGTCGACAACGTGTATTCCAGCGCAGCTTGCATGCATGTCCACCGAATCCTAAACCACGATATTCATACAAATACAACAATTAATCGATTTCACGAACAACATAATCATCGCACCAGAGGAAGGGACCGTCTAATATCCACCCGACAGAGCACGACAACAAATGGACAGAACTCTGTGTTTAACAAAGCAATTAGTTTGTATAACAATCTTCAGCAAGATCTTAAAGTTCTCCCTCAAAATAGTTTTAAATTTAAACTGCAAACAGTGCTTTTAAATAATCAGTGCCACGAATAATATTGTCAATTTTGTTATGTTTATGATACAGTAATCTGTAATTAGTTTGTTCATAATAAAAAATGACGATATTCGAAGACGTAATATTTTTTCTTGTGCATCAACGTAATAGCAAAATGTATGTCTCTATTTTGTACTTTAAGTAAGTCACTAAGAGCCAACGGCTCATCGACAAATAAAGAAATAAATAAATAAATAAATAAATAAATAAAGAGGGGGGCGCTCGTTGGTTGTTGTGATCGCTTGAGAGAGTTTTTTTTTTTGTTGGTGTAAATAGACGAAGAACCCGGCCGGCCCGCCGGGCGGCCGGGTGTGGCATACGCGGTTGTCCCCCGAATAGTTCTCCTCTTCCATTCGCCCGCTTCGCCTGCCGGGGCGGTGGGGGGGGGGGGTCCGCGCCCTCGTCGGGGGCTTTTTTCCCGATCTTCCCCGTTTTTTTTGGGTTTCCCCTTGGTTTCCCCCCCCCCGGGTTGATTTCTCCCCCCTGGTGCCTTTTTTGCCGCCTTTCTTGCCTTGGCCGCCCCCGGGGCCCCGGGGGCGGGGGGCGTTTTTTTTTACAGAAATCTGTTAAATTTTACCGAATTCCCAACAGTTGAACGTTCGGTAATCCGATTTAACGGATTTCGGTGAAATTTGACAGTTATCAGTAAAAAATATACCGGAATTTGTAAAATTTTACCAAAATCTGTTAAATCGGATTACCGAATGTTCACCTGTTCAGAATTTGGTAAAATTTTACAGATTTCTGTAAAAAAAAATCCAAGTGTGTAGGTGGCGAAATAAGGACTTTGGTGGGAAACACGGAACATGTAATCGGGAATGAGCCCAGCCAAGCTGAAGGTCATCGTGGAGGAGCTTTTTCCGAAACACGATCCAACATCGTGGCTACCCATACCGTACAACGAAGTTGGGAGAAGAAATACCGAAGATACGCAAATCACGTGGAACGTGGCCGTGGCGAAAGAAATGTAGTCGAACAACGCTCCGGGTGGAATTATGCAATATGCCTTATGCCATATGCCTACAATGGGTAAGGTTTTGGAAAAGGTCATCCTCAACAGGATGACAAAGTGTTCGGAGAGTGAGCATGGTTTGCCATCGAACCAGTTTGGGTTTTGAAATGGAAAATCAACGCTGGATGCAATCCGGAATGTCATCGAGAGTGCGGAGAAGGCATACAACCAGAAGCGAAGAGGAGATCTTTACTACACTGAGGTTACGATAGACGTCAAAAATGTCTTTAATAATGCTAGCTGGACAACCATAGCCGAAGTGCAGGATTCTGAGGAGCTACCTCCAGAACCGGGTTCTACACGCTTAGAAATAATTATCTTTAAACGAGACGTAATTCAAAATTTATTTACGCCAGCGAACGTAAATTGAGATTTCATGTAAAATTCAGTGTCCCGAAACAGTAACAGATACAAGCCGACAAAAGTTGTGTCTCTTTCGACTAATTATTTTGTCCTAATGGCCGCTCGCATGTGTTGGTTTCAGGGAACCGAAATTTACATGCCTTTTGGTAGTGTGTAGTGTATGATACAGAAATGGGGCAGAGTTCGGTTGGGAGTTCGGTTGGGAGTTCGGCGGGAGTTCCACAAGGATCCATCCGTGGCCCGACGCTCTGGAACCGGAAGTAGATCGGCGTGTCAGCAGCTTCAGCGTCAGAGATCTGAAAAAGGTAAAAGCACTGTATATTGATATTTATATTTTGAAATTTTAAATTTTTCATTACACGCAAAAGTGAACCGTCGTGGGAGAAAATGTAATTTGACATTTCTGTACCATTTTCTCCAGGCGACGAAACATTTTTGTCACTCAGGTTTTGCTTTGATTGCTGGCTTGTTACTGCATACATACTCTCAAAAAACAATGCACCTAATATTTAAGTGCAATCACCTATAGATTTGGGCAAAGTGCAAAGTTATTGCTCTGTATTGGTGCGGCACTTATTTTTTATTAAATGTGGTCAATTAACTATATGTGCAATAAATATATAGTCTTTAAGTGCAAGAGCTGAATAGATATTAATTATAGTGTACATGGATTGCATTAACTTGTCCTAGCAAAAATCAAATGAGTTTTTTAATACGTTTTATGTGAAAAGGTGCATGGATTTTATATTTTCATAAAAAGTTTAGTATTGGATTTTTTGTACTTTTCATGTCATAAAACGAAATGTGTGAATAAAAGAGGTTTTATTTGTAACATTTTAAAAACTTCATCACTTTTTGAAACTATCGCGTTCAGCAGCTCTTCTGCGGGAATGGCAAAAATGCTCGGCAGATCTGAAATATTCACAATAAACACCGTTAACATGGCAAAGAAGAACATCTATAGTAATTTATTACCTTCAAAAATTCCGCTGGCAAACCAAGTACCTAAACCACCACACGGTAAACTTCACTTTAATTCTCCATTTTGCAGTTTTTTTTTTTTCTTCTAGAACGATAAAGCAGCTGATTGTTTTTCGCGCACGGTTTTTTATTTCGTTTTAAGTGCGAAGATGGATCGAATAGGGCAAAGTGAAAACACACTTGAATGACATTTCTCGCTCCATTGAAAATTATGTGCGGACCATATCAGTCTCATTGGAAACGAACCTGTGTATTAAGTGACGGGTGTTAAAAATTATGTGCGGCAAATGAAAATCATACTGGCTCACATGATTTCAATTCGAAGCAAAAATTTACCGATTTAAGTGCCAATTTTAATAATAAAAATTATTAATTTATTTGCAGTGTATGATGTTTGTTATATGGAATCAAATCATAAGAATGGATACTAACAACTCATAATCAAATATTACCAAATAAGTGCGTTTTTAATCAAGCTATCAAATACAGTCACATACCATTTCTAAACTGTTTGAAACTGTCGGCAGTAATAGGGAGAAATGTTTCTCTGTTTGTTTTCAACCCCAAATAGTGTTGTCAAATTTTCAGCCAAAAATATTGATAATTGACAAAGTTACAGAAGGTTGAACATGGCGTTTTTTGGAAGCATCGGCTTTTTTTTGCTACTGAGTGTATGTTAGAAAATACGATTGTTCACTCTTTAGAAAGCATTTGGTGGCCCTGAAAATGGCCGTTTGGTTTAAATGATGATACGGCAAACAGAAATTCATATGAGGCAATTATGTTTCTAAAGGCAGATCATTCAAATATTGACTTAAGATTCTCATGAAAGAGAATGAATTTTGGGAAATATCATTAATCTTTGAAAGGGCTGAAAGTCTCGATAAGAAAGTCAATCAATCATAAATCAATCTTTGAAATGAGTAGAGGAAAAATAGTTGATTCATATTGAATATATACTTGTCTATATATATAAAAGAAAAACTTGAGAAATTAATCAGCTGGTATGCATAATTTGCTTTGGTATCTATTTCCGTTTTCGCCGCTTGAGCAACTCAGCCATACACTAAATGGCGTGAAATTTTCGGGGGTTGTACATACACCAACGTGAAAAGAAGAACGAGAAAAAGGCTAGACGGAATCATAAATTATTCATAGAAATAGTTTACCAAAAAGAATTTAAAAATTAGAAAAATTAGAAATAGTTTACCAAAAGAATCAGGAAACTCTTGTAACCGTTTTTCTATTATTACACTGTCATCAGGCTCTGGCATTGAGAGGGGAATTCATTCGTATAATCGAGAATAAAATGACATGTTTTTTTGACCTGGTGGTTTAGTGAAATAAACATGGGAATGAAAAGTAACTCTATCTGGGTTTATGTGTTTAGACAAATCATTCTTTGATGAAATTTGTCAGAAGCAGATAATTTCCCATCTACATGAGAGGCTCTAGGCCTTAAAATTACGTTTGCGATTCCTGAAAAATTCACGAGTCTGTAATCGTTTATCGTTGCTTTAACTCCGTCATCGATTTCAGGTGCTCCGCCATAGTTCCTCCTTCTGGCATACGTAGCGATACCAACTAACGCCTTCGACGTCATTTTCTGCATGAAGTGAATCAGCTGTGTATCTTCCAGTGCCAATTCGTTCATGCTTGCGCCTCCTAGTCATTCGAGGTCCTGATCGAGGTCGCATCAGCACTTGCAGGTTTCGGATCAGACCGATGATATAGTAGACGGAAGCGTTGCGGAAAAGCGAATTGCTCAAAAGCGAAGCGAAACGCGAACTATGGCATAGTGAACGCGTTTGTTCACGCGTTTGGTCGCGCGTTTTCGGTGTAAACTAGTGATCATCATAGTAAGAGATATGCGGAAGCAGCCATTTTTGAGCCAATCGTGCAGCGAGAGCTGTCAAATCTGAGCCAATCGTGCAAATTTTGCACTGCGGCAAGTGTTATCAGCCTCTGTGAATAAAATAAACACCGTTGCCAATTCGTTGAATCGAATTTAGGCATATCTCTTGCAATGAGGATCACTAATGTAAACGTAAACAAAGATGCAGTTGGCTTGTTTTGTTGTTTTTCGCAATGTTTGAGATGGATACGTCAGATGTGGAATATTTTGCCTCCCCGAGTGAAATTGATTTTATTTTTAAGAAAAAAAAAAAGAGAATTCGCCGTTCATCCGATAAATCAGAACAGAAAAAGGGATGGAGAATTCCATCGGCTCTATCCGTAGTTGAGGAAATACCTGTACAAGATCCGATCCCTGGATGTCGATAGACACGTTTGACATGGTATTAAGTTTGATTGAAGACAGGCTTATGAAGAGCTGGACAAATCTCAACCGTGAACCGATTTACCCTTGTGAACGGCTTATTGTCACCCTAAGGTAAATTAATTTGATCATAATTTTAATGCTTCAACTAATATACACTGTTTCTGTTTTACAGGTATCTTGCAACAGGGTCATCATTTCAAACCCTTGGATTCTCTTTCCGCATGGGACGACCCACAGTAGCGGATATTGTCCGGCAAATATGCCAGGTGCTTTGGAAAGTGCTGCAACCAATCTACATGCCATTCCCAACACAACAGATGTTCTGGTATGTTGCTAACGAGTTTTGAATCAAATGGAATTTCCCAAACTGCATCGGCTGTATCGACGGGAAACATATCTGCATCAAATGTCCCGGTGAATCGGGATTCATGCCGTGGAATTTTAAAGGCTTTCATTAAACGGATCTGCAAGCCGTTGCAGATGCCAACTACAAGTTCCTGAAAGTGGATGTTGGAGGATGGGGGAACCTTCCGCGTTTCCGACTTCTACGAACACATGTCAAAAGGAACCTTGAACATCCCCCGCGATGCACCACTGTCGGATCCATATCTAAGCATCAAAATGCCGTTCGTCTTCGTCGGCAAGAAGGCACATCCGCTCATGAGGAACTTACTTCGACCTTATCCACGGTCACAGCTTGATGAAGCTGAGGGATAGTTCAACGCGCGGTTGTCCAGGGTAAGGAAATGTGTCGAGTGCGCTTTTGGTATCATGACTGCCAAGTGGAGAATCCTGTGAAAGCCCATCGAAACTGGACTGGATCCAGTTTCGCGGATGATATCGTTAAGGCGATGTGTATACGCTGCTGGAGGAATCTGCCGAGCACGCTACAATTCAGCTCCCAATTTGTACAATTAAGGAAGACAACTCGTACAAAATTTGCACAAAAACCGGTCGCTATGTACGAGAGTATTTCACAAAACTTGTGAACAAGAATAACCTTGGTTCAGATTGAATGAAATTTTCGAAATTAAAAGTTACATCGGTTTCGCTAAAAATCATTCAATTTTGCTTTTAGGGTCTTTTAGGGTGAAGGGAGTTAAGGGAGTCCTGTATAAGGTAATTTATTCTGAATGCCAAGTAATCTTGGAATATATTTTAATATATAGAATATATTCTTTTACATGGGAGAACATATACATACTTACATACACACACATTCATTCAAAAAAACATGCATACATACATATACACATACCCATACACACAAACACCGTAATTAACGGAAGAGTCGGAAGAGGAGAAAATCTCTCACTATTACTTAGGTCATTTACAAAAGTTAGGCGAGATTTGTGCTCATTTATTACGGTAATAGTTGTATTACCTAACCAAATAATTCAGAGTTGGAGGAGTAGCTAGTTATATTTAATTATATATCACGTGTTCATATTTACCAAAAAAAAATCCAGTAGATGTTGGATGCTCTGGTAAGAGGAGGGCAATGATGGAATTTCGGCAAGAGATGCGTTACTGTTATTTGGCGTATTCCGTTGAATATTGAATGTATTCGGATTTCTCAACAAAGGCCTATGTGGCACGTGAAACTGATTTTCCAGCGCCTTGTTCTTCTTGATGACATACTTTTGAACCAGACTTTGCACATCCATCTGAAACTCAATGTTTTCTTCCGGCTTCAGTTTTCGGACATGTGGTAGCAAACTCTTAAAAAATGCTGCATCTTTATCATCGTCAGTGCTGGATTTACGAGTAGCCTTGTTTTTAAGTAGTTTAAGTTTCCGGGCCTCAATGTTGATCAGCTGGAGCTGGGCACTTCGCTTGGTGGGTCTGTTCGATGGATTTGATGGAGGAAGGATTTCTGCTACGGAACCGACCCTGGAATGATCTGCATACTCAGCTTCAATGGGATCAGAAACAATTTCGAGAAACGCTATGCTGCCCAACGTCCTCTTGCTGCTCCTGAACGTCATCACCATTTCCGCCACCATTATCATCATATCCAAAACCACCTGCCGGAAGATTTCCTACAGACTTACGGGGCCCCATTTGCTTCTTGAGGAATGGCATGGATTCGAAATAGGGACAGAAAGTGTAGGTCTCAAAAAATCAGTGGACCCTCATCACGAGATCTCCCTTGCAGTACCTTTCACAGTTCCTTTCTGAAAATATCCCGGAGACTTTTGTACTTTTTTTCACGACATCTGCTAAAAAGTAAAACAAAAATCTGTTTTGAATCACGATAAATCATTTTATATTTACACTTACAAGATACATCTCCTCCCAGCTCAATTTCCACTTCTTTCCACAGCTTCTGTGCAACCAATCTGTTCCTGTAGTGTTTAGTGGTTTTGTCCCACGCTTTTCTTTTTGCGAAAACTGAACAAATTTAATGTTCCGCATCGATATCAATTTGTTTTAACCACTGTCAGCAGAAAAACAACGAAACACTGCCCAGTCGCAGTAACTCTAGCGTTTACGCATGTCAAAACACCACTCGAGCTGATTCGTCACTGTGTAGGTTACAATGGAATAGAAACGTCAAGGTTAGTAATTCAACGGTACAAATAGACTTTAATCACTTGAGATGCTATCACAGAGAAATGCTATCACATTGAGGGCACATTTACGAATGACAAAATTGTGCTTTTGTACACCACACTCTACTACATTGACGAGACTGTTGACAACAATCAATGTGCAACTAGAGATTTAAAATTGGTTCACTGTTAAAGAACCCCTAGTTCCGAAGTTCAACTTGCAATCTGCACCTTGCCATGCACTCTTGCGCTTTTCAGTACCTTTTGGTACAAGTATCTTTGTTTTTGTTTTGATTCGCTATGTAATTTTCACAGAATATTTGAGAGTGTATTGGTGTGAGTTACGGTCTTAGGGGCGAATCATTAAGCTTGGGACCGAGGTTGGGACCGGTGTGCTAGTACTTCCTGAGCCAAAAAAAAAAATTCGTTTTCTTCATGACTATCCACCCGCTGCTGTTGACGTATCGATAGGGGTGCACACGCTCCGCGCTTATGCACTAGTGGCGTCACCATTGTCATCGACTGGATAGTCAAGAAGAAAACGAATATAGTTTTTGGCTCAGGAAGTACCAGCACATCGGTCCCATGCTTAATGATTCGCCCCTAATAAAGTAACTTTTACGAACATACTCTCACATATTCTGTCAAAAATAACACAGGGAACCAAAACAAAAACAAAGATTCTAGTACCGAAAAGCGCAAGAATGTATTGCAGTGTGCAAAATGCAAGGTGTACCTCGAACCAAGGAGTTCTACAACAATAAACCAATTTCAAATTGCTAGTTTCATATTGATTGTTGCTATTGTTGCCGCTCCAATAGGATCATGAGATGGAAAATGGAACAGTTGCCCTATGTTATAATACCAACAATCAACATTAAACTAGTCATTTAAGATTGGTTCACCCTTGATCCCAAGTACACCTTGCAGCTTGCACCTTAGGGCATCTTCAACGGCGATCCAAATCGTGGATTGGATTTATTTTTTAGACCAAACGCAAAAACATCGCTGCACCGGTATAGATCATTGCACGATAGCGTCATCAATGCAGTTTTGACAGTTCAGGGAGCTTGTTTACGTGGACTTAGAATATTTTCGGTAAGATCGGTTTGAGATTTTGTGTTCTAAATTTATTACGATTGAAGTAAAACAGCTGGAAAATAGACACCAGTGCTTATTTTTACATAATTTCCTGAATAATTTCCATAATTTACAGAATCCGGAACAAGCGAATACAAATGTTTGTTTGAGCGGTTCGAATTCTAACACCTTGTAAACAAGCTCCCTAATTTGTCAAAAAAGTGAGGTTAATACATTCCGTGCAATAGATAGATCACTATTGTAAATTTTGTTTTATACTGGATCTATTTTGCATCTTTTTAAAACTGGTATATGTTTTGATCTATTCTAGCAGCAATTTGGAACAAGAAAAATACCGTTCCAAAACACTAAACGCCACATGATAATACCAATTATTGAGTAAAACTTCAGCTTTTACTAAACAATAACTCAATTTTATTGAGTATATTCTGAGGGCGGCCACAAATTTGTGATCCCCCAATTTTCCCCCGCCCCAACCTTTTTTTTCTTTCCTAAAAAACCAAACTTTTCTTATTTTTTTTTAAAGCCACCCCCTTTTCCCCAAAACCCCACCCCCACAAAAAAAGCGGGGGCCCCAACCCCAAAATAATTTTTCTATCCCCCAAAAAAAAAAAAAAAAAAATTCAAAAAAAAAAAAAAGAGTATTAATAATAGGGTTGTTAAAAAAAACACCCAAAAAAAGCCCAAACAAAAAAATTTAGAAAAACCCCCTCTAGTCCCCTTTTGTCGCAAAATACCCCCAAAACCCCCCCCCCCCCACGCAAAACCCCAAAAGGGCCTCTCGTTGTAGGTTTGCATGTCGCTAAAGTAAGTTCTAGAACAGCTTCTGATGACCGTAATACTTATGACAGACATACAACGCTGACCGTTGTACGAACTGTCAAATACTTTAATCCAGTACCAAAAAACACGTACTAGACTAAAAGAGTACAACGCTGTACGTTGTATGTCTGTCCCAGGCATAATACTTATGACAGACATACAACGCTGATCGTTGTACGAACTGTCAAATACTTTAATCCAGTACAAAAAAAACACGTACTAGACTAAAGGAGTACAACGCTGTACGTTGTATGTCTGTCCCAAGCATACACAAACCACGCCGACGGGGGGGCCCCCCCACCCCCCCTTTTCTGTTTCTTTTTTTCTCCCCCCCCACACCAAAAACAAACCAACACAAATTTATTTAAAAAAAAAAAAATACACACACACACACACCAACCCCCCCCCAAAAAAAAAAAACTCCTTTCCCCCCCCTAAACCACCCCCCCCCCACAAAAAAAAAATTTTTGAAACCAAACAAAACCAAAAAAATTTGGAAAAAAAAACCACTCCCCAAAAAAAAACTCCTGATCTCTGATGTTGAATGACAGGATGACAGGTGTTGGCGGGTTTAATAACAAGAAATACAACACCGGTGCGGGGAACGCAAAATTGGTCTAGTTTAGCTAGTTCTATTCAAGTTTCGCTGACGCAAATCAGGTATAAAGTTGATCTAAAAATAGACCGCCGCTGAAGATGCCCTTACGATACATTCTTGCACTGACTTGCGCTGCTTGTCGGATAGACAACTTATTAGATCCAAGTTTATTCCAATTGGACATATCGACGTCATTTGCGACAACTGCCAAACTTGCCGTTTCCGTTCCGTTTTCGTCCACATTACGTTTGGGTCCTTAAGCTTGGGACCGATGTGCTGATACTTCCTGAGCCAGAAACTATATCGATTTTCTTCTTGACTATCCAGCCGCTGAGAATACTTTCCTAAAGTGTTTTTAAACGTTTTTCAGCTTTTTCAACCTTGTTTATATGATCAAATGCAACATTTCAACTGTTCGCAAATACTGTACTTGAACCATTGATCACCTTCTCAGAATTATAAAGTTGTTCATCGACAAAAACAACTGGAAGACTTTCAGAAGCACTTTTGAGCTGCCTCACAACTGATCTGGCAAAACTAGTGTGAATCATTTCAAAATTCTAAACCTGGGATCTGGTAGTTGAGCATGAGCATGAGCGCGATTGACGGCCCACGGATGCTACTCCGTTATTGCCAGTTCAGCTGTAATTACACAGAGAACCAAAAGATGATGCTTGGGACTAACATGTATCCTCAATGTGTAAAAACTGGTGACCCATTATAAAGCAATACTGGCGCCGGCCGTGCCCAAATGCTGGTCAAGTAGGGAATGGTAAGGAACGTGTTGACGTGATACTCCCTTTGAAGGAAGCCGAGAAATCCTCTGCACGTCCATGAGAAATCTCTGGGATGTTGGATAGTTGGGAAAAGGTTAGCAGCAGGGTTCGTTTTGGTTAAAGATATGCTGAAAGTATGTAGCTAGTACAATCCGCCAAATGCATGGGACCGCTCCAACAAGCAACAGAATATCGAACGCCAGTTGAACCGCACCCCGAATAGTCCAGCATGACTCGTCGTAAACTCGTATATAATGTTGATTGCTTTTTCTGCCTGTGTGGTAATAGTTTCACTAGACTACGTTTTTTTTCTTAAGGCCAGTATCGACTTAAAAAGTAAAGAGGTTACGGAATTTTGTTCAATATTACGAAGTGGAATTTTGACAATTGATATGCATGGAACGAAATGCCACCTTCACTTACGGAACAATCGAGCGGAATATTTTTCCGAAAGTAAAAGTGACAGCTCCCGTTAGTTTGCGTGGAAACCTTACAAATTCCAATTTTATTTTTCGTTCTTTTCAGGTGGATACTGCTGCAGAAATTTCTTTTCGATTCTTTACTTTTCCGTTTCAGTAAACGTAATTCAACATGGGATTGAGATAGAAAAAGAAATTTCTTTCGAACACGATACCGACCTTTCGCGGCGGCATGCCCCCTTTTCTGTGGATATCCTGCAAATAGAGATAAGACAAGTTGGGCCGCTCCTCTGACCAAAAAAAAAATAATAAATATTGTTTGTGAGTAGTGTTTTGTTCTCACTCCCTTCAGACAAAAGAGTAGCCACAAAATGAAAAAAAATAACTGGGATTGACAATGTCGATGCTTTGATTTGTCGACTTGTCAATCCTAGAGTACCTATAAAGAGTCACGCCCAGAGGAACATGCAACACTTATTTCGATTAGTTCTCATTTTGCGTGCATGTATGATTCAGATGGGCTGCTCGATAGGTAGCCCCGATAGGTAGATTTGGCTTCACTCTTGGCGTGACTCTTTATAGGGACTCTAGTCAATCCCAGTTACATTTACTCAAATTTGAGTGACTCCACTTTTGACGAAAATGAGTCAAAAACGACTCACAACTGAGTTAAAATGGCTGGCCGTGTAAATGATATTGATTCTATTGATTCCTACGCTCATTAACTTGGTACCAACCGGGGAAGACTTGGTCCTATACCCAATGCTTTCCTTATCTCCAATCCGTTCAACTACTCGCAATATTTTGTGATATAGTGGGCGGAATATTACAATTTGAGATAATTCTTAGCAGTCGGTTTACCAAAATTTGGCAAATTGACAGGTAATCGGTGGGTGAGTGACCACCAGGTACTTCATAGCAAGCTGCTAGGAAGCGGACCGGAAGATTTAAAGAGCAAACTCCGCCACCAGCCCTGGGATCTGGTAGTTGAAATTAAACTGCTACAAGGTTTTTTCGGTGCCCAGGGGATAAATTTGGAATGGTGTGGACAAAATGTAGAACACTTCATTGTCTTCCAGATACTCTTTTCTATTCTTCCACAAACTGCCAAAAACCATCCTCTTCGCATTGAATTTTGCTAAAACACCTGCTGTCGTATAATATTAATGCAGTGTCTTATGCTCAAAATTAAGTACTCGTAACGTTGTTTGATTGGCACTACGTTATAAAATACGAAAAAAAATCCAGTTTCATTGCAGCAAAGCTATTCATAACTTCTATAAAAATGTCATACTCACACTTAGAAAATTTTACAGTATGGAACGTCCATTAATTAAGTCACGCAAAAATTGACTTTTGTAACCCCCCCCCCCCCCCTCCATGTCACGTTTTTTGTATGGATTTTTTTTTGTATGGATCGTCACGTTTTCTACCGAACTGGATAATTTATTCCTTTTTGGTAATTTTTTCCAAACTTTCAACAGCTGAACGTTCGGTAATCCGATTTAACGTATTTTGTAAAAATTGACAAGTTCCGGTAATTTTTATACCGGAATACTGTAAAATTTCATTTTCGGATTACCGAACGTTCAGCTGTTGAAAGTTCGGTAAAAAAATTACCGAATATTGTAAATTTTTCTAAGTGTGCTGGCAATTCCAACATGTGCTGCAAAAGGTATTTATCTGGTGAGAATTGGAATTTGAGTGCACAGTGGAAAACAGCATCATAGAGCAAATTATAACAAGATTTCACGACAGCTGAATTGAGCTTCAGAAGCAAACAATGAATATCAATTCCAGTACCCAATAAGAGCATTCCTACAATTTATATTTTTATATATTTATAGATTATGAATTGACTATAAAATTGTTTCTTTTTTATAATCTTCTGGGCAAATAAGGTGCTATCAAAAAATTCCCGCGTGAAAAGATTTTGCGCTAGCATACTCGTTCGTCATTAAGTGCTTACTCACATCAGTTATCAAGATTGTGGCTGCCAGTTTTTTGACAATTGTCTTTTCTGAAATGGAAATATCCTTCTTATCAACATGAAACCCTATAGGACATCAACATGAAATCCTATAGGAGTGGACAGCAATTTCTGCTAGAACCTAAGATGTGAAGAGAAAGCACGACAGGCTGTAAAATTGAATAGAATCAGTTGAAATAGAGCGGAGGGCATTTTGAAAGGCATCATCCGATCGACCACACAATAAACAGAAGTAAACGGGGCAACAACTGGCTGGCGAACATTATCGTATGGAAAGAATAAACTTATTAGTGCATATCGTTTTTATTGAAGACAAATAATTATCAATTTATTGAACAATAACGAACTTCGAGTGGCTTTATTTACTTGGTTCGGCATCAAATTTAGGTGGAGAAACCACCGTGGCCAAATTCGTTCTTGGTAGGATTCCTAAACGTGGACTTGGCAACATCTTGCCCGGCTTGACAGGATTTAGCGTAAGGATAGATCCAAAGTATACATGTTGGATAACGGGAAACTTCGACATAACTTCTTTCTGATACATCTTGATAAGTCCTGTGCTTATTTTTGCCCACGATGGCACTGCGCTAATGCTCCACAGTTGATTTGAGTGTTCGGCAAAGTGACCCGTTTTCACCTGCCGAATGTAGTCGATACATCCTACGAACATATACTCCTTCCTATATACATCGATGATATTGTCCTCCACAAATTGAGCCGGTTCGATAGGACTTCGAACTGCAAGTTGAGCACTTCCCCAGATAAATGGAACAAACTGAAAATCATCTAAACTCCACACTCCATGACTGCCAGCCGGCTCCATCCTGTAGGTCACTTGCAACTTACGTACAAAATTCAAGTACTGATGGAAAACCCGCAAGCCGACAGCAACTTCGTCTTTCCTTTCGATGGCCCCAACCTTAAAGAGGCACATAAGGAACATGATAAAACAAAGCTCGTGACCTGTCCCATAATCGATTCTAGTCGCATTACCAAACGACTCCACAAAGTAAACGTTCAACTCCGGAACAGCTGCTTTCAGATTCTCAGGGAGGGCGTTCGATATTAATGTCGCACTTTCGTTCTGCATCTTTTGGAACCAGGCCTTAAATGCGATATTGCCGAAACGAGCCGGTTGATCAACGGGAGGCGTTTCGATTGCCAGTTGTTCCAATCGCTTGATGACATCAATCAACTCTTGAATTATAGGACTGAATTCGATGGGCTGACTTTGTTTGGTTCCTTGAAGAGCAACGCACATACTACTGATGAAGCCAAACACGTCATAATAAGCCTCGGATTTCTCCCAGATGGCCATATCCATTACATTCTTAATTAATTTTTCCGGAATCTTGTACTCGGGCTTGGTCGGAGCTTCTGCTGATAGAAGTAGCGGGTAATTTGAGAAAAATAAATTTAAAAAAAAGCCTACCTGAAGTAGCCATTTCAGAACTATTATGCTTAATGTATCGCGCAGTACAGCTTGTACTTTATCTATTAAAAAGTAAGATTACTTTACTGCACTTTATCGGCGAAAATAAAATTCGGCGAGGACTCGAGGAAATATAATGCACTCAAAATAATACCGCAAACATAAACATTGCGGGGCGCGTTCACGGCGTTCGCCGACATGTCATGTACTAAACTTAAAATTACACGCACGGAGGAATAAAGAACTCAGGAATGAGTGTTTTTCAGTCACCTTCACGGTCGTTTATAAAAACTCATTAATGGGTGAAAAAACACCCATTTTCGCTAGACGTGCCTCTGTATAACAGTTTGTGTCACAAAATGGGTGTTTATTCACCCATTGCAAAGAAGCCAGGTTCCCCGAAAGAAAGTAAAAAATCACCCATTTTTTGAATAGAGATTATTTAGCACTTTGGTAGATTTTAAATTCATGGTATTCATGTTACCTAATCAATCAATGCAAAAAAATACAAAATAATATACTTTTACTTGTTTTTATTCATGCATTTTCTGGTATACTTATGGAAACGACGAATCCATCAATAAATCAACAATTCTGCGTCGCACTTCTAGCTAACTTCCTCCATGTCCTTTACTATCAATACTTCGTGGATTTCCATATTTTCCTGCTTAACTCCTATGAACGCAAGCTCTCCTCGACTCAAAATGTCCGCTCAATCCTTGGCAAACACCGAGAAACGGGTTCAGATTAGGTTTGGAAGCAGATAACATAAACAAATAAGCTGTTGGTAGGAGCTCCTTCAGTGCATTGACCTACAAATGTAACATTATTCAAACCATTCAAACCTGTTTGCCTCATGGCGGCAGCGGCTGACAATAATGATTAATCGGTAACTTATTCAAAACAACGCATCTGATTCAGAAAATCAAGAGGTAAACAAAAATTCAAACGTAAAATTCTCCAACCGCTTAGCACTTTTTCGCAAACTAGGACCATCACTACAAAGAATAATATTTCTCTAACATAATGGTGATGCTAGTTTCCACGAGGATGCTGAGAGTTTCGACAAATGAACGCTTGAATCTTTGTTTACAGAATCAGATACGTCGTCTTGAATAATTTGTCGAAATTTTGTCTCACGTTACCCATAAAAACTCCAACCAGGCGAAGAATGATGTTGAATTTAAGTTTTCGACGTACAACTCGACATATGATAGCTTTTGATTGTTGGATCGATTAATGTCTGCAACAATGCAACAAAATTTACGGACATGTTTCAGCTTCCTGGTTTCCGTTCAAATTCAAAGTTAGCATTAGTTTAACTGCCATGAATGGGATACATTGTGAACCGTTTACAGTGATATAAATGTATCGACTAATTTGATGATGAATTGGTTTAAGAGTTCATTTTCACTTCAAAATTCTCCAGTTTTAGGACCGATTGGGATAGAATTTGGCCATCTCTAGAAGTTCCCTGGGTTCCACGATAATTCCGTTATCCAGGCAGTCAGTACCTTGATGAAATATCTAGTTGAAACAAATCATAATTATTTATTTTATCAATCAGATCAATCGATTCAGATCAAGTTTGTTCATGACCTTTTGACAGGCCGCCATTAGGTGATAAGTATGAATACGAATCCTTTTAGTCAGGAATGTGTTCTCTGACTTCGTACGCGATACTTATATGTTTCTACGTCACCTTCCGGAAAAACTTCTGGAAGTTTTTTTTTCGGAGTTTTCATTTGAATTATGTTGATTTTATAAATGGCCAGCAGGTGACTAAAATGTTTATCGAATCCGGTCAAGTTTTCCATCTTGTGGTAAAATATTAAAAATAACAACGTTAAAATATTTCGGTTCCACCTAATTTAAGGCCAGCACCGGAGAAGTAAAAGTACTTTTAGTTTTCTTTGCTTGACAGATGGCAGACTGGCTCAGTGTTATTGCTCAAGCATTGTTGCCTGCATCATGATAAAAAATAGATCAAGGCAAAAAGTGATCCAAAACTTGTATCGTTTGGATCAGTTTTCTTGGAAGATGCAAAAATTTAAATCAGATTGTGGTATAAAACTCAATATAGAACACCGCGGTGCAAGAATTTAGATCCCTTCAGATCTAAATTTTTAGATCTATACCAGTTTCCCATCAAAATTGGAGGTGCCCTAAAGGTCTATTCCGGAAAAGGGGGGAGATGTAGTACTCGAGTACGACCCTGTTAGCGAGAGCGACTTTGTTGTTGGATGGCAACCCTGAAGTACAAACCTGTGGGGAACTGTCATTCTCATTCATGTACGGGGAGCGTGCGAATAAAGTTGTTGTTGGGTCTACGGTAATCAACGGTAATGCGTCTATTAACTAGTTATTTAAATAGTAAAGTATCACAGATGGGCTAAAAATACTAATCAAATCAAAGTCGATTGGATACTATTTTAAAAATTGTGTGGGAAAATCTAAAAAACAATGAGAAATAAATTTGCATTCTGTATTTAACGATAAAAACTAAACATTTATGTTCGGAACGAGTATAAAATGTGTTTCTAATTTGTAAAATCACTTTCCCTCTATATTCCGGAAACATCCTGGGTCCAGTTTATCCCTTAGCATATCCATGCCTGAAATTTTAATCCCGATTTCAGAGCTGGAATTAAAATTCAACAACAAAGCGAGGTGCAACGGTACAAGACTTGTCCTTGTTCTTCTGACGAACTCGGAAGGATTTCAAATGTTTACGAAGTAAATTTTCACCATATTTTTTTTAGTTCCTTTATTATCGAGAATTTCAGCCCTGGGCTGGTTCATCTCCCGTCGTAGTCACTTAAATACCTTTTGGGTATTTTCGTAACTTGTCCGGGGGTGAGATTCAAGCTCGAGACTTTGGCGTGAGATTTATGCTGCCGCTACACACAAAAAATAAATCTTGTTTTATTAAAAGTTTTGCACTTTACTTCTGAAAAGTATTTATTTTTCATTAAATTGAAAGTAAAATTATCTACCACGAAAGTTCTTCGTTTGATTTGAAAGTGTTATGTTTCGGTTCAGTGTGTAAATTTAAAAGTGAATTCTTTTACCATGAAAATTGTAGAACTGTCAAATCCATCAACACAAAGGAAATCGTCGTATGGTTTTTTTTCTATACTGTTGTCAAATAATACAAAAGCTTCACATTCAAAATGTTCCTCTTGGAGAATCGCCCCAACGAATCGCTTATCAGGAAAGTTCACAAAAATTCGACGTTATTAAGTTCCGAACGGACCATGCAAACGGAATAGGCCTTGTCACTGATAATAATCCCTTTTTTTTTTTGCAGCGGTGCCACAAGCGACGACGAGCGGCAGCAGATGCTAGAGCTGGCTCAGGTACATTCGGAAGATATGGAGAAAAAAATTTCAAATTGGATCTTTCGGGATGGAAACATTGGTGATTGAACGACGCCAACCTCCGGTTCCGGTCTCTATGAAAGTTATAATAATTGATTTGAAAATTCAAATCTTTTTAAATAAACCATTTTTTCTTTCAATCAAAACAGCATACATTTATTTTGATTGCACGATACTTTCTAGTTGAAAGTTCATTTTCAAAAAAAAATAATTTGCTTTCATTTTCAAATATGCCACGGTGTGGATTTGACAGTTCTACAATTCATCTGAAAAGAAAACTTTTTATGTTAAAAGTATTTTTACAGCATACTTTTATTTAAATTGCACGACACTTTCTGGATGAAACATGGATGAAAGGTTATTTTGGAATAAAAATAATTGGCTTTTATTTTCAACGATGCCATGGTTTCGATTTGACAGTTCTACAATTTGTTTTAAAAATTTCAACTTTTAAATGTAGAGCAGCAAAATTTTGAATTGACGGTTTGAAGGTTTTGGTGTTGAAAATATACGCTTTTTACGAAAAGGACCAACGCCACTTTTTCATTTTTGCAATGGTTTTTTTAATTTTAATAATCATTATTCTTTGTGTGTATAAGCATAACTGTCGAATGTATATAGGGAAACTCAGAGAACATGGGACAATTATGCGTACAACGGTATGGATGTTAACCACTACACTCGGGTCGTCCCAAAATTAAAAACACCCAGCTCTGGGACTACATGAAGCTGTTTCAAGGTGGGTACTTTTAGCTCACATTGTACACACTTAAATTCGATTTTGCTGTTCGGTAAAAAAATTGACGAAACATTTCGGTAAACATAGCATCTTACCGATTTTTCGGTAAACATAAAAAATGTTACCGTAATTTTGTAACACTTTACCGAACGATCTGTAATGTTGAATTTTATTTACCGAATACGGTAGAAAAAAATACAATCCATACGATAAAGACAAACAATCACTGAATAAGGTAAGAACTTTACCGAACAAAACGTAAAACGAACTCTGAATAACCGAAGCCCGGTAAAGTATTATAAACTGTCAAACTGTCAGCCATTTTCTATGAAGTCTCGTGGTTCCAGTGATCGGTTGTCCAGAAGGTGGTTTGGATATTGATTAATTTTAATTATTCCATGTATGTATGTAGAAAATAAACCAGCGTTAATTAGAGCTTTCATCCGGCTAGCTATAAATATTTCAAATGTGCTGATTACACGCTAAACAATCAATAGGCTCGATGTAAAAATGGATTATTATTCTAAATGATGCACATGCAAAATATATTTGCAGCATTGTATCCATCTACAGGTAGAACACAACTTCACTGACCAGCATCCGATGCAGTCGACACGCATCGTTCGTAGTATTTCGTTGACTGCGCCATATGCTGGAAAGACCTCACAGTCCCGGTCGGAATAACAACAAATATAGTTTTGTTTAATATATTCAATAAACCAATAACATCCAAATATTTTGGTGTTTAACGATAAAACAAAAAAAAAATACCGAAACGGTTCGGTACCAGACTACACAAATTACCGAACTGTACGGTAATTTTTGACAGATCATCAAATCTTCCATTACCAAATTGTACGGTAGTTTTTGACAGTTCATTAAAAAATTTGAGTACCGAACGTTCGGTAATTGATTTAATACCGAACAGATTACCGAACGTTCAGCTGTTGAAAGTTCGGTAAAAAACTACCGAATACTGTAAAATTTTCTAAGTGTGTATATTTTGAAATCACCCATCTTTTTGTCAGCTTCCGAAGGTGAGTGATTTCTATACATAAAATGTGTAGTCTCAAATCGCCGTGCGTATACTAAAACCAGACGTCAAATTATTGAGCATCGGCATCGCAACATGCAAAACAAATTTCACAATAACAAGCAACATACACAATTATTTCCATCGAACTAAACATTGCAAGCCTTCCAACAGAACAACCTTCGTTGATTAACAGCCGTCATGTCTTCTCAGCAAACAGTTGTCCATTGGTTCCGCAAGGGTCTTCGGGTGCATGACAACCCTGCATTGGTAAATGCAGTACGACGCGTTGTATGTGCGCCGAAGGATCACGTTTTGCGTCCGATCTTCATTCTTGACCCGTCCATTCTGAAGTGGCTTCGAGTTGGCCCCAACCGATGGCGATTCCTTCAGCAGACACTAGTTGATTTGGATCAGAATCTTCGAAAGCTTAATAGCAGGTACTGCGATTTTTAGATATGATTTTATAAGGTAATCTTTAATTCATGATTTTTTTTAGGTTGTACGTTGTCCGAGGAAACCCAGTGGATCTGTTACCGAAGCTTTTCGAAGAGTGGAACGTATCCTTACTGACGTTTGAACACGACATAGAACCATTCTCACTAAAACGTGACGCTGCAGTTCAAGAAATAGCAAAGAAACATGGCGTCAAAATATACGTTGAGAAATCTCTAACCATTTATGATCCTGACGAGATTCTAAAGAAAAACGGTGGACGGCCTCCTTTGACTTACCAAAAGTATGGCACTCTAGCTGCAACGTTAAAGATTCCACAGCCTGCAGAGGTTCCGGATAAAGTGCCTTTGAATTGCGTTCCTAAACCGGATACAAATGAACGGAAAAAAGACACCTGCTACGATCCACCCTTGCTTGAAGAGCTCGGAGTCAAGGACGAGGATTTGAGAGCCTGTAAATTTCCAGGTGGTGAAACGGAAGCTCTGCGACGTCTGCATGAGATGATGAAACGGAAGTCTTGGGTTTGTTCTTTTGAAAAGCCGAATACATCACCAAACTCGCTGGAACCGAGCACCACAGTGCTTAGTCCTTATATAAAATTTGGTTGTCTTAGTTCAAGACTGTTTATGCAAGAAGTGCAGGCAGTGATCAAAGGACAGAAACATTCTCAGCCACCTGTATCTTTGATAGGACAACTTATGTGGCGAGAGTTTTATTATTGCGCTGCGAGTGCAGAACCTAATTTCGACAAGATGGTCGGGAATAGTATTTGTATGCAGGTTCCCTGGACAACTAACGAAGAACACCTAAAAGCATGGACCCACGGCCGCACGGGATATCCGTTCATCGATGCGATCATGCGTCAACTAAGGCAGGAAGGTTGGATTCATCATCTTGCTCGGCATGCCGTCGCTTGTTTTCTAACACGGGGAGATCTTTGGATTTCTTGGGAGGAAGGTCAGCGAGTGTTCGAGGAACTTCTGCTCGATGCAGATTGGGCCTTGAATGCTGGTAATTGGCTTTGGCTGTCGGCATCTGCATTTTTCCATCAGTATTTCCGGGTATACAGCCCTGTGGCATTCGGCAAGAAAACTGATCCTGAGGGAAAATACATAAAAAAATATGTTCCCGAGCTATCAAAGTATCCTTCAGGAATTATCTACGAACCATGGAAGGCCAGTTTAGATGTACAAAAGAAACTCGGTTGCATCATTGGAAAAGACTATCCAAACCGGATCGTAGTTCACGAAGAAGTACACAAGCAAAACATCCAAAAAATGACGGAAGCCTACCGCAAGAATAAAGCTGTCAAGGAAGGAATAATGAAAGGAGACAAAGATCCTGAAGCACCTAGTGGCAAGCGTAAATCTAGCCCATCTTCTTCGTCGTCGAAACAGGCAGCAAAAAAGCCGAAGCTTAGAGAAACGCTGACTAAGTACCTAAAGAAAAGATAGAAATCGTTGGTTCTTTGGTGGACTTCTTGCGATCAGTTATCATATTTTGAGATTCCAATGGATATAAGTCGATTTACTTGTCTGGGCAGCAAGGACAATTTCGGCAAACAATAAATAAAACGGCTACTTACATTTTCAAACATAAGTTGCATTCCTCTAAAGTGACGAATATTACATCCTAAAAATTATAAGTTTTCTATTCCAATTTGTTGGCTGGCTTTTTAGGATCCCATGCTTCAACTTTGGGGCGGGTGGTCGAGTAGGGCATGTAGGCTTCTACAAAAATAAGTTAATATTACTCGTCGAAATTCTATACAATCACATTTTGCCGTACCTTTAGTCCCGGAATGGTTCTCACTGTGATCGGCCATCCATGCGTAATGAGGTCGTTTTCCGTCACGATTTGGAGGCATGTCGGTCTGTATTATCAAATACTCCAATCTATATAGGCAGAATATTCAAGTAATTCTGTATCTTACCTTGTAATGCATCCACCCGAACCATTCTGCCGGAATCTGCGAACCATCGTACTCCAGGTTGAAATGAGGCGCATACTCGACCCAGCGATTCCTACCGTAGAACTGCGATGGGTCTTCAAAGTATTTGTTGCCATATTTATCCTGACCAACCAGGCGACCAGCTTTCATTTCATCCATCCTAGGGAAAGCAAATTCTGCATCAGTATATTTTGACGGCAGCTCGGCCAAGTTACATAAGCTTTCAAAACTCTTAAAAACTCACCTGTAAAGCTTGTACAAGCTGGCACGGATTCCGCCATTGTCGCGGACATAGCCCATCAGCTTGCCCAGTTTATCCAATCCTACGTAGCGAGCCATCTTGCTGAAATGGAACTAGTATCAAAAGTGAATTCTGATCAAAATTATGATCATCAAACATGTACTTAATGTTTCCGACACTTCAGCGATAGCAATGCAGATTGACAGTAAAAATTTCGAAATCAGCTGTAAACACATTGACACTTTAGTCGCGGTTCTGACGTTTCGCCAATACCAAACACCGTGAACGTACTCATTATAAACGATACGCTCGTTCATATTCCCTCAAAGTGACCGCCCAAACACAATGATAACGGAGAAACGCAAGTTTGACAGTTGTTGCAAATGACTTCGATATGTCCAATTAGAATCAGCTTGGATTTACACTGGTTTCTTTCCGACAAGCAGGCTTACTCTGATCAGGCTTTGCCGTTTTCCGTTGCTTAACGACCTATTTGGGGTATCATCCAAACCATTAAAGACATGGTTGGAGGATTTGTGATATCGTTCGTTTAAGGTAATTTTTTATTAGGGTGGAACTATGCATAAAATGCCTAAAAGGGGTTTTATGCAAAAATACCTAGAGAAGCTTTACGTCAAGTTAAGGCATTTTGCAGCATGTGAAAGAGATAAGAAAGTAAGCATTTTTTTTAATGTGATTGTGTGTAGGAACTAGTCACTTTATGAAACGAAGATGAGATAAGAAACTCAGCGCCAATACCTCAAAAATACGGATCTTCTTTTTTATGAAATCAACAACATTGCATCAACAACAAAGCCTGCTTTGTCTAACAATGTTAGCATGCTTAATGATATTTATAGAAATGTCGATGTTTCTAAGTTGGGACGTATTTTTATTAATTTTTGTACAAGCCATAGATTATGATTATAGTTTAGAGCCAGATAAAAGATGTTTACTTCAAAACTAATAACTGAGAAAAATTCGTCCAAAGTTGACGATCGTGATAATGATCGATTTAAAATCATTATTATTATTATCCGATGGTCCTTCATTTCTCAGCATGTAACTGAAAACTTTCTACTACTCTTGAGCGTCTAGGGACCAGAGATGGTTAGGCTCGCTGGATACATTACTCAGTTATGTAAACTTACATTCCTAATTGGTTTGCTTCGATTGCATTAGTTTTGGTGATTACTACCAAGTTCCAAGAATCACTGCTTTCTGAATGCCGTTCAGTTCCTTTTACAGGTCTAACGGAAGCTCTAAGGGAACGTATAAGGGTACGGGAAACAATTTTGATCGCCGATATTATTACCGGAACTATACGGACCTCCTCCAAATGCCACATCTGCCTCAACGCCTCCGCCAAATCGTGCTACTTCACAATATTGGTAGAGAAAGTTGACTCAACGTTGCAATCCAGCGGTACTGCGACATCAATGAGAGTTGTATGCTTCTTCCTTTTGTCGTAGATCACAATGGGTGATTGATATGGATGAAGACATCACTTAGTATCTCGCGATCCCAGTACAACTTTATGTAACTATTTTCAAAAACCGGGTCTGGCAGGTACTTGTAGTAGGGCACGTACTGGTTCACCAAATTGTGCTTCAGTGCAACCCAAATAGCGGAGCCTAGTACAGTTGAAGTTCGATTGAAGTAGCCAAGTCCCCTTTCCTACTTCAATCATGCTTCCCATCCTAGTACAATCGTACTTCAATTGCACTTCAGATGTTACAACCGATGGACTTGAAATAACAAAAAAGCTAGCGGTTCATTTCAAATTTTGGAAGTTGGTACATTTGAACTCCATCTTTGAACTAGGATTTTACAAGGACTGTTTACTTCAAATGGACCTAGGATTATTCGTTGAAAATTAATGTTCTCATTAGTATATAAAAAAATATATATTTTTTTTTTATATTTATATATTAAAATATATTATTAATATATATATATATATATATATATATATATATATATATATATATATATATATATATATATATATATATATATATATATATATATATATATATATATATATATATATATATATATATATATATATATATATATATATATATATATATATATATATATATATATATATATATATATATATATATATATATATATATATATATATATATATATATATATATATATATATATATATGAATTTTCACTGATAATTAACTTTTCTTAATTTTTTTTTCATAATTTATGATATATAAATCCATTCTTTCGAATCTGTTGGCCACGTTTTTCGGAGCACAGTCCAACAGGATCGTATGAGGGATAGAAATATATATATATATATATATATATATATATATATATATATATATATATATATATATATATATATATATATATATATATATATATATATATATATATATATATATATATATATATATATATATATATATATATATATATATATATATATATATATATATATATATATATATATATATATATATATATATATATATGAATTTTCACAGATAATTAACTTTTCTTAATTTTTTTTCATAATTTATGATATATAAATCCATTCTTTCGAATCTGTTGGCCACGTTTTTCGGAGCACAGTCCAACAGGATCGTATGAGGGTTAGAAAGCTTGTACTGTACTGTACATGTTACTTGCAGAAGGTGGGATTGGTGAGGGGCACAGATCATATTATCCAGCTTGAGTGCAAACTGAAGGCGATCGAGTTCTTTTGTAAAGGAGACAATGAAGCCAGTGTTGGCAATCACTTTCCGGTTGAAAGTGTCCGGCTGGCCGACGAAACGCTCACAATGAGTTACAGGTGAGAAAGGCAAAAGACGGCTGAAAGTGGAAGATGTTTAGAACTAATGCTTAGGAGTTGGAACTAATGCTTATACAGAAAAAAATCTTGTAGTAAAAACTACCATTTTACCCGACTATGCCAATCTTTAAAACTACCATGAAATTTCAGTCAAATTTACTACGTTTATGGTAAAACATTCAACATTTGTGGTATATTTGACAGACCTCATACTGATATCAACCGCACCATGGTCGATCTAATCGCAGGCATGGTAAAATCAAACGCATTTATAGTCAGCTGAAAATTGTTGGTGTTTGCGTTTAATTTAACCCTCGAAATAGTAGTTCCTACTGCGGTTTTTTTTTGCGTGTAGGAATTAATTTTTTTTCTCGTTGGAAATTCCGTAGACTCGAGGAAACTTAAATGCTGGTCGTTCAGAATCCTTTATAAGCACAGTTTCTACGAGTTTGGGAACCAAGCCAACTCTTTCATCACTCAGCTGGCTGAATTTTGGTCTTTTCCAGCCGTTCCTGTACCTTCAGCGGCAGGTCATCGTGCACGACAGTTTTGAGCAGAACTTGTGCCTGACCAGCATCTGTCAACTGAGCAAATGACAGTTGATCGATTTTCAAGTCGTGAAGGGGAACGAATCCTATCTGGGAAGTTGTTGGTGCACAATCTTGGGGCATTGTCATAAACAAAATATTGCGGACCCCCCTCTCCCCTCGTAGACTTTTCTCCATACAATTTATTGAAATTTTGTATGGAGCGTAGACTTTGATCAGACTCCCCATTTCCTCCGGAAAAGTCTACGTGGTTTATGAATAGCCCCTTGGCAACATAATTTTACCTACCGAGATACGCTACTTCTGCCAATACTTCCCACAACTTTCGATCTCCCCCCTACTGCGTTGCACTTTCTACAGCGGTCTTCTACTTCTCTGTGCAATATATGAACCTACGATAGTTCTCCATCGCAATTGAGAAGAGATCAGGATCAGGAGACCACCTCGCCCCAGTCACGTATTCGACGCTACTGTGTCGACAAGCACTTGTTCCAACTGATGGGGATTTGTCCAATGCAGCTCCTTCAGCTTCCATGATGCGACTTTATTCTCGATTGTTTTCAGATCGAAGCCCAGCTGTTAGATCTCCTGCACCAGATGTAGGGCACTGAACCCATGGTCAGCTTCACAAACAACAAGGTAGACTTCATGGTGATTCTGTCATTCTACGAAGCAGCGGCTGGATCTGGGATACACATAGCGCTTGAATATCGGTAGCGCCTCTTCCTTCTTCAGTACGTGGCAGTGTGACTCTCTCGATGAACGACTTTGAGTGATGTATGTGATGCTTAGTAAATGCTACTCGTACTGCTCGTTCTCTCATCTTCAAGTCAGTTTTAGTTCACTTTATCACTCGAAAGTTGTAGGTTATCAAGGGCATGGCAAATACGGCTGACTCGATACAGGAACTTTTCCTGCAGTTCCTTCTTGATCATTGTATGGCGAATTTCGTTTAATTGCAGGAATCTAGGGTACTTGGAGTCCCCTTATGTTCTTTGATGCGTAAACTACCGGTATCCGACACTTTATCCCGTATTAGATTGACTGTTCGACACTTATCGATTCCAAACTCCATCCGGATATCGTTACTGAACACCGTTACAAGCTGCAAGAGTCGATGAAGCTTTCCAACCGTTTCCGCTAAAAGCTTTAAGTCATCCATGTAGAAGGTGTGGGTAACATTGGTAGCTCTTCCACTTTTCAACTGGTAGCTATAGTTGCATTTATTGAGTGCTCTGGACAAAGGGTATCGGCTTGGAAAATTCCCCTTCTTATGCTGAGAGTTCTGGATCTTAACACCGTTGCTCCGTCAGTAATGTGAAGACGTGTACTCCACATGCTCATTGCATGCTGTAATAATCTTTTCTCCTTTACAACTCATACCTTAATAAGGTACGAGCGAGGTACTGAGTCATACGCCATCTTGTAGTCGATGTATGCCATGCTCAGGTTTCTTCTTTTCTGGTTAGCCTGACCTACAATAACTGCAACCTACAATGACCTGATCTGTGCAGCCTTGCATGTTTTTGCGGCAATTCTTCTGTTCTTCGGCCATAACATTGTTCGCATCGCAATGGCTTTGTACCTTTCGATTGATTACTGACGAGAGCACTTTGTACATGCTTGAAAGGTATGTTATTGGCCTGTATTTGACTGGATTATCCGTGTTATGGTCCATGGAAAGAATATAGGTTACCCCTCTAGAAATGAATTCTGGTTATCGCTGGGGTCCTCTAGTACCATATTGAGCATCCCGCCATTCATTCATGGATTAAGAAAAACTTTTTATACCATGTTGAACGGGATTCTCCCATATATTAGCCCAAAACTGTGTCACTGCGCTATTCTCTGGAAGTCCTTCATTGAGGTTTATTTTGTTGTTTAAGATGCGGTTGTAAAACTCTCTTTCGTTAGTGTTGAAAATTCGACTTTCCTCCTTCCGCTTCGAACTTTCTTCATACCAACGCATCCGTTTAGCAAGAACACTCAATCGCTGTACATGGGTGTCGAGGACCTAAGTAATATCAGCTTCAGTGAGGTCTCGGAGCTCTGCGGGTTTGACAATTTCAGCAATGTGACGACCCAACAAACAAACGAAAGTAGTAAATAAGCATACATGCTTTATTAAAGCTGAATTACGACTTTCGTAGCTGAATAAAAAAATCTGGCTGAAATATAAGCTGAATAACCATGTTCTCAATTGAAATATTAACATTAATTCAAGTGTTTCATTTTGTTTGAATAACATGCTTAGTAAAAGCTATTTTCGTATTTATATGTAACTAAATTTACACAATTCAACAAAGAGATGAATAACAGTTTATAAATCCGTTTAAACATCATTTATATAGCCTAACTAATAAAACCTGACATTGAATTGAATAATAGCTGTAATTTACATCACTATTCAACTGATCTAATTATAAGCTGAAGAAAAATAATACAAAAGCTTTACACAGGTGTCTTAATTGACTTTTATTCAACCACTGAACAATTAATTGAAATACAGTTTATGCCTCTAATGCAACGCTCTTTAACTAGTTTTGCCAATTAAACCTTATATTTAGTTGAATAATAGCTGTGGTTTAAACCAATAGTCAGCAAAATAAACTACAATTAAAATAAAAGTCGTTTAAATGCCGTAGTAAAGCCTTGAGGTTTCATTCTTATGTTGTAAGAAGTTTTCTTATGCTATAGACCTGCACTTTTTTACAGTATAATGAAGTTTATTTCTAAGGTAACGGCCAATTCTAATGTCATCAGATGTGTTCAGATGTCTTAGGTACACAACATTTCACACATACATAACGTTAGATTTTCATATAATTTTAGATTCTAGTTTTATAGGACGTGTTCTGATGTTAAATTTAACATCATCAATACGTTTGTTTTTAATGTGAAGTTGAAATATGTTGTATTTATATGTACTAGGGCGTAACTTCGAACTCTGAATACATATAGAATACGATAATCCACATTCAAATTTAATGTTTGGAAGATGTCTGCTAATATATTTTAGTAATTTTGGTTGATCAATATTTCTTCTTCAACTTCAAGTTATGCTGGATAAATGATATAGATATTCATTGAATTCAGTTAATTTCTAAGTCTTCGTTTATGAGTTGTTCAGTTTTGGTGCCAGTGGAAAAGATTGACATGTTTTCAAGAGTTGAAATTATAGTCAACTGCTTAGAGCAAATAGCTCGAAGGCTACTCTTTGCATTGCCCATCCGAACAGAAAACAGCGCAATGTTAACAAATAACATCAGAAAGCATTGTCATATCTTTTAATCGTCTCTTGTTCAACATGCCCTTGTCAGTAATGCACGTAGTAAACCCGAACATCCAATATTAAAGCTTGTGTACAGCTTGCTAATTCAGACGTTTAATAACAACATTTAGAAGGTTTTATTGAGCACTGCTGTTGCTTATTTACAGACAACGCTATAAATAGAATATCAATGTAGCTCAATTAAAGCATCACTTGTGCTACTATTCAATATAAAACATTGAGCTTATATAGACGATTCGTTTATACTTCATTCACTTCTAGGATAGTGCAGTTGGGTGTCACGTAGTTGAGGATACGAAGGTTGATGGTTCAAATCTCGGTATTAAATGTTAATAAATAAATTTTACATAATGTTTCTGTTAGTGTACATGTATAATAATATCAAATTAAATATATATAGTATAAAATGTCTGTGTCGTATGGAAAATCATACAAAAAACCAAAGAATGTTTTATGAGAATTTAAAAAAGCTGAACAAAAGTTCTATAAAAGACACCACAGCTTTTTTAATATGCTTAATAATGTTGAAGAAAAATTTCATCATGACTATAAATTAACAAGGAGAGAATATATTATTCATAAAAAACTCGCTTAGCTCAACAAAGGTCACTTTGACTCTCGGAATTACCCTCAAGTTCTGTGCAGCACTTAAACAGCAGTTATTCAATTATCAGCTGAACTCCATTGCTGCAAACTTGCTTCTTAAGCATATGCAATTGGCAGTGTCCAAAAGCACTTAACGACAGCTTAATAACTTCTCCACATTTGTGTGAATAATGCCTGAACAAAAGTTGTGATTGAAAATAGAGATTATTCATCACGCTGCTGAATGAAATCGCTATATTGATGTTTATTAATGAGTGATTGTTTGTTGGGGAAGTAACCTCGCTGATCGGTTCACAAAAACCCGCATGGATGAGGCGGTTGGAGAGCCAAATCACCATACTGCGGACTAAAATTAGTCGGTTAACGCAGTAAAAGAGGGGATCTTGTACTTCGTTAACCGACTAATTTTAGTCCGCAGTATAGTTCGGCTCTCCAACCACCTCCTCCATGCGGTTTTTTTTTGCGTTGGGGTGTACGCGCCCTTTGTCGTTTCCTTGTGGGTACGTCCGTAATCCCAGCGTTCTTACAACAGCCACAGCTATACTATGAACTGCAAGTCCTCAAAGTTCTCAACGGCTTCCAAGTACTGTGGCAGGATATCCTCGTTAAGAATGCTTACTGCACTTGATAGCCAGTAGGAATACTGCAGTTTTGGTATCCTGTGTCGGGACATGGGGTCTGTCCCTTGGAATTGTGTTACTGCTGCGTTCATGTTGAAAGCTATTTCGTCCAATAGTTGCTGTCGTTGTTGGTCCACTGTTGGTCCTAGAACAGTCTGCTCGTCCGTTGACACGTTAACCGCTACAATCGACTCACGTCTCTCACTCGCAAGTGATGCATCCAGCCAAACAGAACTCGTTCTCGGCGTATCGCTTGATCCATTCCCTGCCCTCCACAGCTGCTTTCGCACTTCCAGCTTGATGCACTCTACCTCGGCAGTTGTGAGCAAGCTATGCGACATGATTACTCGCTGTCTGGTGTACAATTCTCAATTCATCATAGACGCAAATGAATGTTACAATACATAGATGAAACCGTCCAAAAAAGTAACATACACACTTAGAAAATGTTACAGTATTCGGTAATTTTTTACCGAACTTTCAACAGCTGAACGTTCGGTAATCAGATTTAACGAATTTCGGTAAAATACGACAAGTTCCGGTAATTTTTTTTACCGGAATACTGTAAAATTTCACCGAACTCCGGTTAATCGGATAACCGAACGTTCAGCTGTTGAAAGTTTGGTAAAAAATTACCGAATACTGTAACATTTTCTAAGTGTGTAGCCTCACTTTTTGCCATTAGTGTTAAAGAGGTAGCACACAAACTTGGCAGAACTGTTCATAATCGTAGGTGTAGAAAAAGGACGGAGTGATTGTGGTTTCGTGCAGTTTTCTGTTTGTTTCTTGTGTGCTCTCAACTTAGTAGTCTAAATAGCACTTTCATAGTTATTAATTGAGTGCTTTCCATGTCGGTACCATTTTTGCATTAGTACGATTTTATGTCAAGTACAATTATACCATAAATATGTTATAGGTATCCAAGCAATTTTTAGTTTCTTAGACTAAACCGGGAATATAACCCAACCACCTTAAATATGGTGTGGCTTTTTTCTTTGCAGATGTTAGCGGAATAGACGTAACCGAAAAACAATAGACGTAACCGAAAAACAACCCTACCCCCGAAAAACAACAACAGCTTCTAAATTAATGTTTCAATCGATCATGTTTTTTTTTAACTAGTGATTAGGATTTTTTTCGAAGATGTGTTAATAATGTTAACTCCATTTATACCCATCATTTTGGTATATATTTGCACTTTATTAACACTAAATAAATATTCAGAGCTATCATACTGATTTGTATATGTATTTTTGATATTCTGCTTCTGTTGACTATTTCAGAGAAGCAGTTATTTTTGTATTTAATGTAGACTATAATTCTATTTGCCTGACAAACCTTTTTTGATGTCTGTTCTTTTCCTTCCTGGTGTGAGTGTATTTATACGTGGTTTTAGACATGTAAGATATATTTTAAAATGTGTCGTAACAGGTCAGAAACGCAACTAGTGGTAAAAGGATACGTTTTTAAAATACTAAACAAGCCTACAGTATACGATCATTATGGTGTATAAGTTTAGAATATCTAGGCTACAGTAAATTGTTACTAAGTTTGTAAACATAATTTAGAGCGGGGCTTTTCTCGATGCTTATAAGTTTCACCACATCCATATTGTACTTATAGCAACGCTTAAAACATTCAACAATGCAATATATTTCTGACGGCTGCCCTTTGGTTAACAATCAGTGGTAGATTAAGGTACATTGGACGTTTGCTTTAAAAGTTATCGCTACATCTGATCTACTAAGTGAAAATACAAATCATCACCAAGGGTATTCCTTTATTTTCCTGCTGCTGCTGGTTTTGCAACCTTCCAATCAGAGAGTGCTATCCATTGAGCAGTAGCCGACCGATTGCGGAACAGTTCGTCGAAGAACGCTTGATCTTCAGGCCTTACATCCGGGCCACTTCCAATCGTAGCTCGACCGAGCACCTCATTTTTACCCAGGAGACTGTCGTGAAGGACCTGTAGTTCAATGGAACAATTCTTCAGCGCGTCTTTGGCTATGTCGAATGAAAGTGCCTCATTGTAAACCGGACCGATCGTATTCCGGGCTACAGTCGTTTTGCGTTTTTTGAGTCGCTTTCCGTCCAAGTTGTGGAGCGATACTTTGACGTAGGGGTCCGATGAGCTTCGTGTTTCATCGATGATTCGAAGGTTCCTAGCTTTTATGATGACTACGGTTAATTTTTCAACCGAGGGAAGATATGACAGGGAAACCATAACGTCACCGAGGTCTTGTTTTGTATCCTGTAGATGTGGAAAAGAGTTATTATGTTTTTGGCATTAGAATAAGTAGTCACACTCACTGATTCGGTGTAGGGTCCAAGGGGCTGCCAGATATCCAACCGATCGGAGAGATCAACGTGCGCCAGCGCAAGTTGTGCTCCGCCAATGACCACATGGCGGGAATAGGCGTCAAAGTCGAACAGCAACACCTCGAGCATGCGGCGTCCAATCGTGGCCGGTCTGACTTCGAAAACGAAGTCTTCATCGAACACTGTAATAAATGGTGGGATGAGAAAGTGTGGACAATGTTTAATGTGACAGTGCAAGGAAATCCCTCCATTTCGCGTATTATCGGGCACCACAGCGGAGCAACACTCTCTTTTTTTATTCGAATTTTATACGTTTTATATTGCTCCAGATGTTAATCGGTGGAAATGCAATGTAGAAGATAAAAAAAAAGATACCACCGCCTCACCACCCGTGTCACAACAAAAAACAACGAAACAACAACACATACCCACACCCCACGGACCTTTTCAAAATCCCCACGGTGGGAACAACCCTCACTTCATTGCAATCGCTTGAACGACGGGAGACGCCGCTAACCGCTTGACCACGAAGCCCACAAGATGGAATATCTCTAGTTTAATAGTGATTTAAAATATGAATAAATGTCTGATGTTTGTTCTATGCTGGGAGCTCAGAAAGCCTAGCCAGATAGTCAAAGGCACGGTTCTACATCGTTTGTGAAAGAAACATGTCCATTTTGATGTTTTTTTTTTGTATAGAAACGCTTATTGCTTACATAGAAGCATTTCAGCAATATAGTATTTTGGGATATATTGTGGCTGCTTGTTTATTACATTCGAGACACACTGGTGGCGTTGATATTTATGTTAAAGTTCAATAAAAAATGAGATTTTTTTCAGTCATAGAAAAAAATGTTTTCAACGAATTCAGTATTTTTTATTAAAAACATAATGTTTATTCTTCAAAAAAATGTCAATGAATATTGGAGAAGAGCCCTGGTCAGCCGTACGACGCAACTTAGTCGCGATGCTCTCACAATAGCTCTGGACGGCACTGACGTCCATCTTCCGGATATAATTCCGGATCCCCGTGGTCAACTGCTTCGTATCCGGAAGAAGAATTTTCTCAAGACACTCCTCCTGGTACACTTGTGGATTGATGGCTAGACCGATCGGCTAGAACCACGGCTTTGAAATCCCTCTGTCCGATATGGCGATGTACAGCATAACTTTTTTTTTCAAATTTATGCTTAAACTTATATTTTACTTCGGGGGGTGTGGCCGACTTGTCGCTGGAATAGTAGCTGTCATTTTCTGGAATGTGGGTCTTCGAGAGTGGAAAGTAACTTTCGTCGTCCAGCACGAACGACTTTCCGCGGTAGTTCTTCGTCATCCACCGGCACTGCGATTTCACGGTCGCTATCTGCTCACCCGTGTACTCGGGGGACCGAGTCTTCTTCCGACAGATGATGTCCTCCATCTTGAGGGTTCGGTGAATCAAGGTATAGGAGCAGTGATATTTTCGGCCGGCGTCACGCAAACACGTTCCGTCCTTGTTGTCAAACAGCTTTTTCAACGCTTCCTTCTTCTTCTTCGTCATTATCTTCGCCGGACGGCCGCTACCAGCCTTCCGCTCCACGCTCAGTGATGCCAGGATCCGATAAACTGTACTCACGGGCACGTTTTCGTCTCGAAAGTGGTCTACCGTAAACTTTTTTCCACGATGACCATGCGTTTCGTAAAACCGTAAAACACGCTCGCGGAGCGCTTGCTGTTTCGACGCCATCTTCGATTGAACTGACAGCACCCGAGCGAAAAAAAACATGCCATCCATTTCTAGGGAGTCCAGAGAGCAATTCTCTTGGAGAAAAAAAATGTACGCTCTTTACTTTAATTACAGAAAGGTATTGAAATCATTCTCATTTTTTATTGAACACCCGTTAAGTAGACAAATTTTGTGACGGCAACTGGTTCTTGAGCATTGCAGTTGTGCGTCACATTATGATAGGTAATTGTGATGCATTGTATAATTTTACCAGTTCTAGTGACCAGCATTCTATTGAAATTTTGAAAAACGGGGCAAAAAATTCCCCGCTTTTTTGGGTTTTAGTAAACTTACTAGCTGGTGATTTTAATATCGATTATTGTGACAAAAAACAATTTGAAACATTATGAGATTTCTTTAATTGTATGTATGTATGTATGTAAGGTAGCCACCATCCCTTCTAAGACCTTGTCATGTATGCAGCTCCACTTAATAGCAAGATCAAATTGAGTTACCGGTTTGAATTCACAGTAACGCTGTATGAAGGGCCAAAAACGGTGGGGCGGACCCGTAAGCAGAGACACTTACGCGAAACCCGCGGGAACATAAGAATCTCCTTCCAACGATACGATCCAACAAATCGAATAACCCAATTCGCAATACTCATTAAGCTTTCTACGGGATGGCTTGTTAAGAAGGGCGCGTCACTCTCACTGAAATTGTTGGAGTAGAATTCACAGCACCACAATCGAATCGGTAGGATAAAGAAAATGATACTGTTTGTTCCCTCCTAGACGCCGGTTGTCATACCACTCCATTGTCCAATTCCAGCTTGAGTGATACCCTGATGCTCCCTCCCTTCCCAATATATATTTAATGTCATATAGTAATGTATAAAATATAGTGAATTAATATTATAATTATAATAAATATAGCGAATGAATATTATAATGACAAATAATAAAGTGAATGAATATAAGAATGAAAATAACAATTCCATTTTTGTGGACCTGAAAGTTTAGACAATGTAGCTGCGAGAAAAAAATTGATTTAAAATTATTTCATCAAACTTGGAATATCCATGGATAATCTGAAATTATATAGCAATAGAATAGTAAACCTAAAATTTCGATGTGCTGTTTCGTTTCCTTGCAATAATTTATGTAGTGAGTCTCATCTGATATAGCGATTTTAATGAAATGAATTTAAATGCAATTATATCACCTCATTTAATATCACAACATAAAATAATAAACTGACGTTAAAATATAAAATAATAATACCAGCAAGCCAGTAAACTATAGTAGAATACATATATCCGTAACTAATCTGACCATCCGCTCATCGAAAGACTGTTGCAGTTTCTATTGAAATAAGATCTACTAAAATTAGAATTTGTTTCCACAATAATAGTCAGAGAACATAATAAGCGTAGGTACAAGATATATATGACATCTACTGGTATGTTACTGAAAATAAAAATTAGATGTGTATTAATGTCATAATAATATTAGAAAAACTGAAGACAGCTAATAATAAGGCGAAATAAATTTCAGATGAGTATGAATCTAAAAACTGAATCTTAATAAAACTAATATAAAAATTTGGAAATTGAATTTTTCTATAGCTCTTGTACACCCATAAATGATTCCTCATGTCTGTGAAATAGGAAATGAATGATTGTAAACTGTTAGGTTTTGAATTAATATATATTTCTGATGAAGAAGGAAAGTGCTGTTTTAAGTAGAATTTTTCGAATATGATCCTTTCTAAAAAAAAAAAAACAATCAAAACCTTCCTATCTTTTCAAATACATAACGTAGGTTAGATGAGCTATAACTGACAAGGATGCATAAATGTGAAGCTGAAAATGACTTATAAAAAAGCATACAAAATGTAGTGAATGGATGTTATAATATAAAACGATAATAGTTTCATTTGTATTTACGTGTCTGCAGATTGTGGTCCTGCTGCAATTGTATACGGACCCGCACATCCACCATGAACCTGAAAGCTTAGATAATGTATCATGGCCACCAGAAAAAAAATTGATTTGACATTATTTTACAAAACTTGGGATATCCATGGATGATCTGAAATTGTATAGCATATAAAGAATAATGAACCTAAAATTTCGATGTGCTGCTCTGCTAATAAATGTGATATAACCACAATGGAACTGACTCTTAGCTTCGGGTCTTGATCCCTACTGAGCCCTTGCGGCACGTCAAGCCGGCCAGTTCAGCGCAAGGGCTTATGAGATTTCTTTAATTTGAAACAAAAAATTAATGACCTTACAGGTATTTCAAGACGTAGTCAAATTGATCATGTATTCTCTAATAGTCATAGCTAGAGTCTTAGTATAGTCCCGAATGCTCTTATTTTGATTTTGTTAGTATTGATTTGAAAGTAACCGGTCATGAAACAATCATAATTAAAGTTGAAGATAATAGTGGTATTGAATGCCTTAAATTAAGATGTTGGTTAAAGTATTTCAAACAAGGTATTTCGTGAGTTGTTGAATATTTAAAAAAATACTGGTTCTTCAAATCACAAATTAGCTGATTAACTGACGTATTAAAAACATGTACCGATAGATTAGTCAAACAACAGTCTGTTTTATTTAAGAACAGGAACAGCTGGTAAAATTTGATTTTTTTGTACCTTAGAAGAAAAAGAGACAAGCTGTACAAAAAAATGGTGTAGAAATATTAGTCATATTAGGTAAACTGGGCACGTGCAACAAGTTCGGAAAAAATCTATAGTTATGCCAATTAAAACAGTTGCTGGAACAAAACATAGGCGTAGCCAGGATTTCGAATAGGGGGGGGGCAAGCTATTTTTTTGAGATACAGAGAGAGAGAGAGAGAGAGAGAGAGAGAGAGAGAGAGAGAGAGAGAGAGAGAGAGAGAGAGAGAGAGAGAGAGAGAGAGAGAGAGAGAGAGAGAGGGAGAGAGAGAATTGCAGCGTCTTCAGCCAGTTGCTGCACAGACTGAACACCTAACATTATAAAACGGACAACACAACGCCGGGTGGACCCATATAGTAGGGGCATTATCAAGTTCCATCGGCTGGAGCGGGAATCGAGCCCTCAGTTTGTGACAATCCGCCTGAACGACGGGTGGATTAACTTTTCTACTCTCACCCAAAGTATTTTACAATACCCGTTCGATTTTGGCAACAAGATTAAACTATTCTAGACTTGAACTGTAATGAAAAAAAAAAGATTTTAAAAACCCTCGATTTTCCCCGTGTTTCAAAATCGAGCCCCATTAAATAGGAACCATGCTGAAATCTAACGGGTACTGTAATGTGTCGAAATATTCATTTTACAGTCATGTTGGATTTTTGTATACGACAACCATAGAGTTTGATAAAAGTTTTTACTGAAAATGTTTTCTTTTTCGCAACCCGCTCACCCACACTGAAAATTAAATTTCGTTTTTATTACGAAATCGAATGTAGGGCTAACAAATCTATTCGTTATTTTCTGCAACGAAATTGATTTGTACTTTTCAAGAAACTACCTTCGTATTCAATGCCACAATGCTGTTACATAACTGTTAAAAGCACGAAGCATTAGTTGACACAGAAAAAACACTCGTTTATTTTACGAAAACAATACAAAATGCTACGAATATTTTGTTATGACTTTTATATCGACTCAGTAAGTAATTGAAAGAAAAAGCGTCCCTGTACCAGTATATTTGGGAAGGCTTGTTATTGAATCCGTGGTTGATCTCATGGTGACTCGTTAGTAGTTACTTGATTAATGATTACGAACTTATAACTCTCGATAGCGCTTTAATCAAATAAATCAAAGAACTGCTAACAATTTACAAAAATCATTGCGCAATTCACACAATGTGCACTCAATTCACCAGCAGTGCACTTTTTCGAAATTAATTTAGAATGAGAAGTAATGAACATCGACATTAATAGTAGCTTTCTTCTTGGTTCACGCGAGTGTTCTCGACCTGTTGTGGTATGTATTTGATTGATGAATCTCCTACCAATGAACCTATTCAACTTAGTATTGTTTTATGCATACAAAACCGAGTGCTAACCGAGTGCTTATGTATGTATGTATCCTATCCGGTGATCCGTTTTGTTACAAACATTCTTCTATTTATGAACACGTGCCGAACCATCGCACATAAATTCAGCGCGTTTTCTCCCATAAAAACGGATAAAATCTTTGAAGGTGGGGTAGCTCTCGAATCTTCCGGTCCGCCCTTAAGTATCTTGCTATGAGGTACCAGGTGGTTATCCACCGATTGCCTGTTGATCTGCCAAATTTGGAAAACGTCTGAATTGAGTTATCTCAAATTATAATATTCTGCCCACTATATCACAAAACATTGCGATTGGTTGATCGGATTGGAGATAATGAAATCATTGGGTATAGGAACCAGTCTCCCCCGGTTGGTGCTGAACCGATGAGCCTGGACATCAATAGAAGCACAAAGTTGCCAGAAGGCACGAAATGCATCTACGCACTCTTATTTTTACCAAATCCCTCAATCGCAAATTTAAATGGATTTGCATAGATTGTTCTTAAGAAGCTTCTACTTGATTGATACAGTTGTAAAAATTGAAAGTTTACGAAAAAGAGTATGCTTCGAGCATCGGTTGTGAAAGGTTGTGTCGATGCTTAATTACGCACTATTTTGCTATTGAGCATGGCATATCTATAATTAAGCGATGCGAGTGATCGAGTGAGCATAGAAAAAAATACAAAAATGCTTCCTGGTGAGATGTGGTGGTTCGCCGGGCTGGTGGACCGGTGGTGAAGATCACAATCAATTGTCATCCATAATGTTGGTTTGCCATACTCGCCGTGTCACTTTGAGAAAGTAAACCACTATACCTTTTTGTGAATTTCCTACCCTTTCCTTATTTGACCTGCATTCGGGTGAAGCAGGCGCCAGTATTGCCTTAGTTTGGGATCACCAGTTTTTATACATTGAGGATGTATGCTAGTCTCAACCATCAGCTGTTGATCCTCTGTGTAATAACAGCTGATCTGGCAGCAACGGAGTAGCAACCTTGAGCGGTCAATCATGCTCATTATCTTGCTCATGCTCATAGAAAGGGATGAGATCTTTGAATAGGATAATACCACTGCAACTCCTCACACTGATCAGCATGCTGTCTTGCTTTCTCAAACGCTTTTCAAATTACTGGTCTGAAAATCGGATACGATTCGTCTCGTCTCACCTGGATTATATCGTAGCATGTGCTCCATTAATATCTCTTGGATATAGAAACAATATTTCAAAATACTGAATCAAACTGTAAGATATGATTAACACATATTCTCAATAATTCGAAACTACAGTGCCGTTAAGCGGGATATTATTGATCAGGTGGGTAATATTGATCGGTTTGGCGGCCCATATCATGAATAGTTCAATTATACATTTTCCGTTGATACACTTTCTAACTATGAATTATGAATTATGTTTCTCAATCTAGTGTTATTTGGCTTCCGAGAGTTATGACATTGTTTAAAATATTAAGTTTTTTGATTGCCAAGAACTGAAAATTTAACTGGGAATAACATTTCTCCACTTTCAGCTAGCGAGAAAAAAAACCAATCAATGCTTGAATCATATTTAACATTACACGCTAGAGATATTTTTTAGGATACGCTAGGTTAGCTAGGTTGGGTTTTACTATTTAAAAAAAATCTCATGGATGTCCACTTTTTGTGCTTTTTTGCTACCACTTATTACAAAATCGAGGCAACTTCGCGCTTTTTCATTGATAAAGGGACAATCTCACAAACATTAAAAATAAATGTTCAAAAATTGAAACAAACATTAAAATTCTAAAAATAAAATCAAAAGTTAGGGGGGGGGGGCAACGGCCCCACCCTGCCCCCCTCTGGCTACGCCTATGAAAAAAAAAACAAAGAAAGAACGCCCCCCCCCCCCCCCCCCCCCCCCCCCACCCCCCCCCCCCCCCCCCCCCACCCCAAAAAATTTCCTTTTTTTTTTTTTTCCCCTCATACTATTCTTCTTTTTTTAAAAAATGGGCTTAATCCCTTTTTTTTGTTTGGCTTCTATTGCGATGTTTCTGTTAGTATTCATTCGTCCATTGCATCTTGAATCGACCACCAGCAGCGACAAAACTGACAATTCTTCGTCCCTTGTTGTAGTAAAATTTAAAAAAAAAAGTTTTCATATTTTGATTTTTGACTTTGAGCTCGTTTTCTTCCTCAGATCCAATGCAAGAGGTTTTTTTTCTTATACCTTCGTTGATCTCGTGGAACTTCTGGTCAGGGAAGTAAACGTAGTTCAATTTATCAAACTTTACGTTTGACACTTAGAATGCAGTACCTTTTCTCTTTTTATTCCTTCATTATCGAGATTTTCAGCCCTGGGCTGGTTCATCTCCCGTCGTAGTTACTCAAATACCTTTTGGGTATTTTCGTAACTTGTCCGGGGGTGAGATTCGAACTCGTGACTTTGGTGCGAGAGTTATGGATGTAAACCACTACGCCGGGGTCGCCCCCCAGCATCTTTTGAAATATCTATGTTGATTGGTTGCGTAAATTCATCTGCCGATCGATCTGTAGTAATCGGTGTCGCTGAAGATATCATCAAAAGGCTTTCTGCACTTGGAACATCTAGCATTTGTACACTTGGAGCATCTAGTATTACTCCTGGTTTTTCAATCTTTTATGTTCCTGCAATAACATCTCATAGTATATGTTCTTTTATTCCAGATGGATAGAATGGCACAATTATTCTGTATCTTTTTAATGAGTATAGATTAATCCTTCTTTTCAATCTTTTATGCGTTCATAAGTAGCGTCCAGGTATGTCAGCTGGTAAAGTGTGTTACTAAAATATACCTGACGCAGGTTAAATATTTTAAAATAATAAAGTGTACCTAATACAGAACTATACGTAAATACATGGAAACTCTTGTCAGTTAAGGCATGCATGCTGAGGGTTTCGGTATCACCTGCTACACTGGCACCACCCACTGCAAAAAATGAGCTGATTTTTGGCGTTTTCAAAAGCACTTCTTCGACCTTTGTTTTTATCTTGGATTTTTCTTTTATCTGCTCCACTTCTATAATTTCTGGGGATAACGTGCACAGTGGGAAAAATGGGACCCAAAATCACAACTAATTAAAGGCCGCTGGATAAGTGCCCTGTAAAACAGCTTATCTTATGTAAAAAAATGCGAGAAATCGAATGGTGATGGTTTCATCTTGGGCAGACTCCGGAAAGTGGTTCATTTTGCCCGATTTTCCCCTAATTTCGGAAGAAAAATTGAATAATCAAACATTTATCATATTAGCTCTGATAATATTGCATCCATTTGTGCTGTACTATTGTGGAAATGTCTGGAGAATCCAATGGAGGTAATATTGTCTTGTAAAAACGTCAGGAACTGTCCATTTTGCCTGATATTCCCCACATGCTGAAAGTACTAGATATGCCATGTGGTTTTGGAAATTTGGGCGAATTAGAATCTATAAAAATGCAATACACTATTGTGGAACTGTCCGGGGAACTGAATGAAGAGTATGTCGTCTTGTGTAAACATCAGTTATTGTCCATTTTACCCGCTTTTCCCTACATACTGGAAGAATCAATAGATAAAATGCGATTTTTGGAATAGCTGCGCATTAGAATCAAATCAAATGCACTACAATATTATGAAAATGTCTGGAAAATCGAATGAAGTGGATGTCGACCTATGCAGACTTCGGGAAATGGCTCGTTTTGCCCGATTTTCCCTTAATTTTGAAAAAATAATTGAATAATCCTACATTTATCATATTTTCACTAATAATATTGAACCCATTTGGGATCTACTATTGAGAAAATGTCTGGAGAATCCAATGAAGGCAATATCGTCTTGTAAAAACCTCAGGAACTGTCCATTTTGCCCGATATTCCTCATATATTGAAAATACTAGATATGTCATGTGGTTTTCGAAATTTCCGCGAATTAGAATGTATAAAAATGCAATGCACTATTGTGAAACTGTCTGGGAATTGAATGGAGGGGATTTCGACTTGTGTAGACGTCAGTTATTGTCCATTTTACCCGCTTTTCCCTGCATATTGGAAGAATCAATATATATATAATGCGGTTTTTGAAATAGCCGTGCACTACAATAAAATCAAATGCACGGCAATATTATGAAAATGTCTGGAAAATTGAATGAAGGGGATGTCGTCTTGTGCAAACCTCGGGAAGTAACTCATTTTGCCCGATTTTCCCCTTATTTTTGAAGAAAAATTGAATAATCCTGCGTTTATCATATTAGCTTTGATAATATTGAACCCATTTGTGCCTTAGTATTGTGAAAATATCTGGAGAATCAAACGGAGGCAATATCGTCTTGTAAAAACGTCAGGAACTGTCCATTTTGCACGATTTTCACCACATATTGGAAAAACTAGATATAACAAGTGGTTCTCGAAAGTTTCACAAATTATAATGTATAAATATACAATGGTCTTTTGTGGAACTGTCTGGGAATTAAATGACATCGGTATTTGTCCATTTTACCCGCTTTTTTCTGCATACTGGAAGAACTAATATTTAATGTGGTTTTTTAAGTAGCCGCGAATTAGAATAAAAATTAAATGCACTGCAATAATCTAAAAATTTCTAGCAAATTGAATGGAGGGATTGTCGTCTTTTGCAGACCTCGAGAAATGGCTTATTTAACCCGACTTTCCCCTAATTTCGAGATTAAAATTTAATAATCATACAGTTAACATATTAGCTCTAATAATGTGGAATACATCTATGCTGTAGTATTGTGAAAATGTCTGGAGAATCTAATGAAGGAGATATCATCGTTTGCAGATCTCTTTATCACCCTGTTTTGGCTAGACCGCGAGCTGCCAGTCACCCTGTATTGATAATGCGGTTTTTGTAATAGCCACGCATTAAAATGAAATAAAACGCACTGCAATATTGTTAAGATGTCTGGAAAATGTAATGCAGGGGATGCCACTTTCCATTTTGCCCAATTTTTCCCTAATTTCGGAAGAAAAAATGAATAGTCATATGGTAATCATACTTGCTTTAAAAATATTTAACTCGTTTGTGCAGTAACTGGATGTATAGTGAAAACCTTTTTGTACCTTTGCAAGAATTGCAAGGGTAGAAGCTGTCTATTAATACATGTGATACAAATGCATTCAGAACACTAAGTTCTCCCCCCCCCCCCCTTAATTCATAAAACCAGGTTTATCCATATACTTATACAGGTTTACGCCTTATGGGCTAAATACACGTACCAACCTGGTCGGCAACTTGGTTGTCGACCAAGTTGCTGGGCTTCATTCACGCACCAACTGGATTAGCAACCCGATTTGAGTTATGCTTCATTGTATCGTGTGTGGAGTGATTGTCAACTAGATTGGCCAATCTAGTTGGCAATCACTCCACACACGATACAATCTAGCAAAGTCTAGCATCAATTCAACCAGGTCGTCAATCAAGTTGGTGCGTGAATCGAGCCAAGTTTCGAGCAGGTTCTGGTACGTATATTTAGCCCATTAGGGGTCATGCACAAATTACCTCACGCTAAATTGAAGACAATTTTACCCCCCTCCCCCTCTTTCGTCACGTTTTTCCTATACTTAATGCATTGCTTGTCACAAAAATCTTATACTCCAACCCCACTCGAGTGTGACATTATTTGTGCATGAGCCCTTAAGCGGAGAAAACGGCGCTAAGTTGAAATCTGGCATTAATTTCCATGAAGGATGTTATAAAAAGCCAAAGAAGAACTATGGAGTTAGAGAATGATGTTATTAAAACATCTCGAAGCAGTTTTAATTTTGTATTCGTTGCATGTAAGTTGATCGATTAAATTTAAATGTCTCAATATTTTCAATTTTTTTGTATAAGCAAACCATTGCAAATACTTACGTCAAATGATGACTCCAACCATTCCTTATGGTTCTCAAAGAACTTTAATCTACTAAGCCCAACGACGACGAAATTGTTTGATCCACTTTTAACTTCTTGATCTATCTTCTTCTCATTTTCATGTAAATTCGCACCGAATAATTAAGTTATGTGCTTCTTGCTTCGACCAGACTCAATAAACAATGTCGCAATATCTCTATTTGAAAGCATTCTTACTGAAACTATAAACTTTTGAATGAAATTAATTCAAAAATGAATCAACTGTTTAAAATGGATACTGCTGTCATTTTTTTTTCTCGCGAATACAAAAATAGAAGTGGGAGAACTCAATGATGAACGGTGAGAGGTGACACATTTTGTCAAATGAAGTTGTATTCGTATGTCAAAACACCGTAAACATAATGCATAATGCCATGTACCTTATCTATATGTGAAGAAGTACCTCTTGCGAGTGTCTTTGTGAGCACGACCAACTAAATGAGTGGTAGTGCAGTTTCGTGTACGCTGCGTACGAGGCACCCGAGTGGATGAAAAAATCACGAATTTTGTTCAGAGAACTGGTTCTTGTGCCGTCGTCACTTTTCATCTCCGGAAATGTTCCATAGTATTGCTTGCGAATACAATCAAACATGCTCATGTGCCACTCCTGTATGTGTGTCTCAATAGTTACAAGTTTTGTTTACAATAGCTGATATGCCATTTTTAAGTGTTACGCGTGACATTCGCATGTATTCGTCTTCAAGGAGGCTCTCTGAGAAAATTACCCTGTGCAATTTCCCAGACATTTTCATAATATTGTCGTGCATTTGATTGTATTGTAGCGCACGGCTATTTCAAAAACCGCATTATATATATTGAGTCTTCCAGTATGCAGAGAAAAGCGGGTAAAATGGACAATAACTGATGTCTAAACAAGCCGACATCCCCTCCATTCAATTCCCCAGATAATTCCACAATAGTGCATTGCATTTTTATACATTCTAATTAGGTGAAATTTCGAAAACCACATGACATATCTAGTATTTTCAATATGTGGGGAAAATCGGTCAAAACGGACAGTTCCTGACCTTTTCACAAGACGATATTGCCTCCATTACATTCTTCAGATGTTTTCACAATACTACAGCACAAATGGGCTCAATATTATCAAAGCTAAAATGATAAATGCAGGATTATTTAATTTTTCTTCAAAAATAAGGGGAAAATTGGGCAAGATGAGTCACTTCCCGAGGTTTGCACAAGACGACATCCCCTTCATTCAGTTTACTGGTCACTATTTGCTGCTTGATGCTGATTTTATAACCTCATCTATGAAGTAAAATCAATAAAACCACAATTATCAAATATAATAATATTGTGAGTAATGATAAAGTAATGACAAGGATTGAACTGAAAATCAGACGCAAGCTAAATGAATACAGCACTGTATGAATCATATCCGCTCGAATTTGGTAAAATGTTCATGTGCCAAACGGTAATGAAAAATACATTCAATAATAATGGCAAAAGCCTATCACCGACTCCGTTGCCACCTCCTGACATCCAATGGATTGTTACTGAAAAATAAATTAAAATTAGACATGTATTAACATCCTCCTAGTCCTGGAAAAGCTGAAACAGTATAGATCATTCCGAAAATCAAAGATGAAATTTCAATAAAAAATATTATTTTATAAGACATGTAATAATATTTTTGACATGTTGTAATACTTTTTTTTCATACTGTTCTAGTAACATTTCAAAGATAGCAATTGGAGTAATCGAAGAGTCCAGTTTGATGATGTCTGAAATAAATGGCTTATTTAATAATAATACCACTAAACAAAATGTTTAAATATAATCCTATACTGCTTATAAGCACATGCCAGCCTTTTATGAATTTTGTGAAAAAAAGTTTTTTTAATTTTATAACTTCATGAGTAACTTGAGCCTTTTATGCTTGTCCAGGGTCTTACATGGTTTTGGAATGCAAAGATGATTCTAAAGCGTGCTGAAATTATTATTAAAATGAGAATGGAAAATATACAATATGATTTATAGGTACACGATCTTCAGTCGCACCCCCTCACTTCGCTATTGTCAGATTGACAACATTGCCCTGGCTACGCCAACCAGCGTCTCCATGTTTCAGCTGGCAGTCTTTTGTGATCATATGACTCGTGGAGGCGTGAGGAAGGAACTTGTGAGGACCAGAGGTTTCTGAATTTGGTGCAAAGTTACCTTTAAAAAGCAACCAACACATAACGGGGTATAACTAAAAAGAGAGTATTTTCTTTAAAGGACGTAACAAAAATACTTGTTTGTAAAAAAGAAAACTGATTGATTTTTGTTAAAGGCACGTCTCTTTACTTAAAAAAAATTAATGAACATTTGAATACGGTCCGTCATCAGCTGTTCAACGAAGCTTTGTCCTGATGTTTGAACAGGAGCGTTGTACAGCTTCTTTATAGATTTGGCGAATGCATCTTTTGATTCTATTAATTAGTTGTTCACAGTCTTTGGCTCTCCAGTTGTTTTTGTTCACCAGCGAACTCAAATATTCGAAGAAATCTTCAATCGGGCGACACTGGGGAAATTTTTTTGGATTGCGGTTTTTTGGTACCAAGCTTTCCATGAAGGCTTTTGTTTTTCTCGCATAATGCGAGGACGCTTTATCCGGCTTAAACACGAAATTTTCATCTGCATGATATGTTTGAAGAAATGAATCAATATTTTCTTCAAACATTGATTTTGGTACACTTCTTGATTAATAGCCAAACCACTGGGATTGAACCACTGGGCTTGAACCATAGTTTGGAAATTCCTCTCTCAGATATGGCAATATAAAGCATCACCTTCTTATATTTCAATTCGGAGATGCAGTTGAAATATTATCGATCGTTTCCTGCGATGTAGGTTTTTGAAAGAGGAAAGTAGCTTTCATCATCCAAAACGAAACATTTTCCGGCGTAATTTCGGGTCATCTATCGGCATTGGGATTCGCCAATGCCCTGTGGCGAAAACCACGGCTTGGCGGAAAGGTTGAAATCTTTAGTTTCTAATTTCCATACCTCTTAAAATGATGTTGTATCTAAGAGATATGGATAGATATTTAAAACATTTTAAATGTTTGGTTCACGTCGATATAGTTTTCTGACAATATCAAAATGTTCAGTAGCCTTCTACAATACTATTTGAGCTTTGAGAAAGCTTCTGAGCTCTTTCTCTGTCTGAAATCGCCTTCTGAATGCTTACAAAGTTCTCATTTGAAGAGACCGAAGTATTTTTTGATACATCCCCGAAACTCAACGAAGCTTTTAAAATGAAAAAGTGATCTATGCAAATAATGCAAGGCTATAAAAATAAGTTCTACAAATCTTAAATACTAAACAGTTTTCCCCTCAATTAAAAGAACTAGCGCTAAATAACGGTATTTGCAGACATTTCAACGATCCTGATAAAGAGTTTTTTTTTTAAATACCAGGAGTTTCTGGCAACACTGTACCACTATAAAACTAGCGAATGGTTCATTCTCCAACCTTCTCATACAGTAGCGCAACATAGTTTCAATTTTATTGCCATCGATTTCAACCATGCTATGGTGCAGCAAGAGAATATTCTATGTTTTTTCTTTGTTGAACGCATGGTAGCAAATTGGGTATAAATTTCGATTATCGCTTGCTTATCGATTGTCGCCAGTGCACAGTAGAGTGAAAAATAAACAATTTGATTCATGTCCCTTAAGCGGTTATAACTACAAGGTTCTCAAATCGAACCTGTCCTGAATAGAATGAACGAATTAGATTTCTGTTATTGTGTAAATGTTCAAAACAAGTAATTGACAAGTGCAAGCTAATATAAACGAGACGAACGAGTTCCTAACTTGGCAAAAGCTTGTGAACTTGTGTGATTTTTACCAACTTATGTTGGGTCTCCTTCTACACGGTGGATGGTGGTATCTACATTTTCGGCTGCCTGCATCAATGGGAGCAGATTTTTGGCAGGTTGCTAGTGTATACGGCAAACTCGCTATCTACCGAATATCAGCTAAATTTGCTGAAAAACAAGCATCACCCACATTGCAGCAGAAAACCTCGTTGTATTGTGAAAAGCTTTGCTACTTATTCACAACCCCATCATCGTCCGTGCACCGGATGCTTAGAAAAAAAATGCAGAAAAAGCACGAAACAACTCTTCAGTTATGAGCACTACCTTACCTGGGTTTAGCGTTTTCTTGTGTATCCTAGTTTGCCACATGTTATTGCGATCTGGAAGCAGTCTTATTTTTGCATATGGATCCGCTGTACCACTGAAGTCTCGTGGCTGCAGGTCCTGAGCCTAAAAGATAGTTTCGATAAGAAGTTCTTCAAATAAAATATAAACAGGGCCTAGGCTCACCTCAACGAGTTTAACATTCAAAATTCCTGAACTGGGGTCGTAGTTGAGCATTAGGTGAATTGCTCCCCGGGATTCGTCACCGGGTGCAAGTTTTATGGGAGAGCTTCTATCGGTGGTGCCGGAGGCTTTTGCTTCAAGCATATCCCCTACAGCGGAAGCATTCACCGATCCTTGTTGATTGTTTTTCGCCTTCACCGTCGATGTGGTGGGTTTTGCTGGACTCGTTGTACTCAGAACAACGTGCTTGTCAGTGCGAGCAATTGGTACCGAACCGACTGCGATAACCGATTTACAACTGCTCGATGAGTCCGCACTGTCGTCTGGGAGTTCCTCTGTCAATTCAAAAAAAAAAAAAAAGGTGATCAAGGGTGGGAGGCTAATAAAACATGCATGTTGCTACCATCTGACGAGTCAATAAGCTGGCCGCAAGACTGAGCGTTTTTGTAAATCCCTTGGGATGCCCAAAAGGGTGGGTCATCAGTTTTTGCTAACGGGCTTCCGGTGTTACGGTTCAGGTAGCGGGATGTGCCTGCCACGGCATCAACGTTGTATGGAATCGGGCAACTTACGTGGCCTTGATTTCTAAAAATGAGTAAACAGCAAGCAAAGAAATACATGAATGATTTATGGTTTGAATTTATGAATTTGTTCACATCAGTTCAAGTAAATTGAATTAATAATTGGTCTTAAAACTGGAAACGCGTTTGAAGAAATAAAGAAAATTGTATTAGTTCAATGAAGTTTGTTCAAGTGCATAAATCTCTTAATGACGAAATAAATTTAAGTTTAACATTTCTTAAATTAATTGTGTAAATGGAAGTAAATTGATTATCGTTTATGTAAAACAATTGAAATTGATGATGCTGATTATGAAAGCTTCAATTAGAAAATATCAAATACATATATTTTTCTTTGTTTTGATGGTTTGTAGACAAAGATGCTTATAGCTGGGCATATTTAGTGCATCATCGAGCATTGGAGAAAAAAGTGAAATTAGACGACAATAGCTCTAATATATGCAACAGTTGTTGTTCCAAATTGTATCATCATACTCCTAATGAGCCTATTGCAGGTCCCTCCGGAATTTCAGGTGTTAACAGTAAAGGTGAGTTTCTAAGTAGATTTTTCATCCGTATTTGTAGTAATCATGATATTCTGTTTCTATATTTCAGTGTTATTATTTTCATCAGAGGCACCCAGTTCCGAATCAATTGCCAGTACCTTCATCGTACATCGTAGCAACGACCAGGAAATCATTCAACAAAGCAAGGAAAAGTTTCATGGAACACTTAACAGTAATGAAAAGTATAGGATTCTTTCTACTTTACGTAAAAGCTGGACAGCTTACCAGATTATGAATGAATTTCATGTATCGCAATACATGGCGAAGCGAGCGAAACAATTGCAGGAAGACAAAGGCGTAATACCAACTCAGAAAAAAAAATTGAATTCAGCTTCTCTAGGGAAAGAAACATTATCCGAAGACTATTTATCGTTGAGCCTAATAGGCACCACAAAATTTAATTATTTAATGTTACTTAATATTCATGGAGACGCATGGCGGCCTAGTTGCTTGCAAATGCATGAGAGTATTGAACGAAAATTTAAGACTCGATAAATATAAAAAAATCATAACTCAAAAACTGCTTAGTCAACATCACTGGTTTTTGAATATGCTTTGTAAAAAGATATGTGCTTGTAAAAAAAAAATTATTTCGAGCTATAAGCTTTTTTTTCCAATTTCATATATTTGTACAGGCTCAATCGAATCAAATTTACAGAGCCAAGTGTTCATTTCTATATACATCAGATATCCTAAAACTAATATTAGTGGGGTAGAACCGATTACTCGCGGTCTTCTCGAGGTTAATAGGAGAACAATTAACCGGATGGGAAAATGGGCGGAATTTAAAGTATGGTTTACATAACACACATATTTTCAATTCTTAATCGTGTACTTAAAACTATGCAACTTTAATTTTCTGAAAAAAAACATTATTTATTAAAACTAAACAAAAATAATTAAAACTAAACACATAGGTTAATCAAACTACAATCTAATACTAATATTAGTGAAAAACATGTAAATAAGTTTCATGAAATCCAGATCGCGTACAGCTTAGATGTCTCGAACCGGTACATGGTTTTGGAATGCAAAGTTGATTCTGAAGCGTTATTATATTTAGCATTTCAAGTTTTTTGCTTTCAAAAATTGCTCATTGCTTGCTTTCAACTTATTATCCTAAATGCACTTCCACAGTTATTAATGGAGAGCTTTTGATGCCGATGATTCTAAAGCGTGCTGAAATTATTAATAAATTGAGAATTGAAAGTATACAATATGATCTTCAGTCGCACCCCCTCACTTCGCTATTGTCAGATTGACAACATTGCCCAGGCTACGCCAACCAGCGTCTCCATGTTTCAGCTGGCAGTCTTTTGTGATCATATGACTCGTGGAGGCGTGAGGTAGGAACTTGTGAGGACCAGAGGTCGGCCGCACCCTCCTTCGAAGTTGTCAACTCACCATTTGAAGCCCCTATACCTTCAGAACCGGTATCTCCCTAAACACTGCATTGAATTTTATGACACCGGCGTCTCCTTTATTCGCACATTCTGGATAGACCGGCGATGGTGCATGTCCAAACCTAAGGACTGTTCATTTTATACAGAGAACACTTTTGTAACGCGATAAAAAGGCAGAAGCTTTACTTAATTTTGATGGAATTTGCTTCATCGTGTAATTCAATACACTGACAGACGACTTTCATTTTCTATCTGAGTCTAAACAGTTTGAGTTTAGCAAAATGGAGCGAATTGATTAGGACACTAGGGTTTTGATTATTCAAAAGTACTACGAGGGACTGTCTTGTAGACATATTGCTCAAATTGTGAAAAAATCGAAAACTGGTGTGTACAAAATCATCAAAAAGTTTGGAGAGGAACAAACTGTGGACGATCTACCAAGATCCAGAACCAGAAGCGGCCCTGTCAATCCGCAAAAAGAAAAGAAATGTGTTGAGCTTCTGTTATCCGAAAAATTGAACTCAGTTCGAGAGGTTGCCAAGAAACTGGGAGTATTCGTTTGATTTTTCCAAAGCGTCAAAAAGAAAAATAACATCAGGACATACAAGAAGCAAAAAACACCAAAACAAAGCGCAGAACAGCTTAAACGAGCCAAAGGGTGATGCCGAAAGCTAAATGAATAGTTAAGAAAGCATCCCAATCGTTGCATTTGGATGGATGACGAAACATATTGCCAACATATCGCAAGGAATGCATCAAAATGTGTCTAGTTCCTGTGCATCGTGAACACTGTTCTGGCCTGATCTTGCATCCGCTCACTACGCTTCTGCTACGCTGGATCTGATAGAAGCTCGGTATCAATGTTGTGCAAAAAGAGGATATTCCACCAAATTGTCCTGAATTGCGTCCGATCGAGCGCTACTGGGCAATAATCAAGCGGCACCTCTGAGAGGATGGAAGAGAGTCACAAACTGTCAATGAGTTAAAAAAAATGTGGTCATCTCCTAGCCAAAAGATATCGCAGAGAACGGTGAAAAGCTAATGAAGGGTATTTGTCAAAAAGTGCATCAGTTTCATATCTAGTAGCATTTTGATGAAAATTATATTTTTTCAGTAATACTGAGACAACAGTGATAACTACACACAACCGTTTTTGAAATTGATTACTTATAAATAAAACATCGGCAGAACAATGTGTCCTCTTTATAAAATGAACAGTCATAATATAGGTATGTTGTTTTTCATAAACCATATCCAGAAAAGAACTGCGTTAGGCGAAAGTTTAACCTTTTCATGCTTCCTTTTTACCCAGGTCGACAGAATCAGTTTAAGCCTGTAAGTTCATCAACCGAGTTTCACTTCTGCTACAACCTGGTCAACGACTCCGCTCTTACCACTTTTCATACTCCCTTGGTTTGTTCTCTCCTATGCCACTCCCTATTCTCTGCTAGTCTTAATCCGGAACGAACTGTTCAGCTTCACTTGGTTCCGTTTCGTTAATATCGCCACAATTCAGGTTGGTTCTCCGACCAAGATACATTAGCCAGAAGACGCCTCGTACAAATGCTTGGTTTAATTGTATACGGCATGATTCTTGCTAGCGCATACCTACTCACAAGCATACTCGACATTACTGTCACTCCCAGGGATTTCAACAAGCGCTTGGAGACTATTGCATATTCCCCGACGGTAATTTCTGCTCGTTGCACTGCTCTTCAGTTACTGACTAACAGCACTTCAGTTTTGTGGTATGCTGAGTTGAAAACAGGAAAGAAGGGTGCAACCGACTTCCGGTTCTCACAAGTTCCTATCTCACGTCTCCACGAATCATATGATTACAAAAGACTGCCAGTTGAAACATAGTGACGCTGTTTGGCGTAGCCTGGGCAATGTTGTCAATTTGACAATAGCGAAGTGAGAGGGTGCGACTGAAGATTGTGTAAATGCAACTGTAAATCGCATTGTATATTTTCCATTCCCATTTAATTAATTATGTTAGCATGCTTTGGAATCACCTTTGCATTCCAAAACCATTTGTCTTAAGAGCATGGAGCTCAATTCAAGGCTCGATTTGTTTTTCAGCATTTCGCTTCAACTACTTGAACTTCAACTATAATTTTTCATTAAAGACTGGCATGCGCTCAAAAGCAGTTTAAGATTAGTTTAAAATATTTTATTTCTGGTTAATGATATTACGATTATATATGTAAGTCATTTATTTCAGAAATCATCAAATCGGGGTCTTCGTTCAATCGTAATGTTACACTCCTTGAAATGTAACTAGAGGAGTTTTAAGAAAACTTTTTAAAACATGTGTTTTAAAATAATCTGTTTTTTTTTTTGTTTATTAGGGACAATTTACACTAGAAAAAAAAAAACAGATATATTTTAATTGAAATTTTATCTATGATATTTGCAATGATCTACTATGTTTTTTCAGCTTTTACAGGATTATTAGGATATTAATACAAACCTAATTTCTATTTTCAGTAACAAACCAGTTTAAACCAGATTAAAATGACACACACACATATATTTACTCTTAAAAAATAAATCGGTTATCGGATTTTCTTGAATTTTTCAGGGAATTAAAAACTACTTATAGGTTGTGATTTACAAAATTTGTTTTATTTAATTTCATCTCCCATTTCGAATGCTCGCACCTTCCTTTTCACTCCTACCATCAAATTTTGTACAACCGATTTTCCCTGTGTTTTTGTTGTTTTAACTCAAATTATCTTTAAAACACTGGCCAGACTGAGCAGTTATAACATGTTATAAGCCTATATTGATGACGAATTTCTTGTTGAAATTATTTGACAACCGTTATAACATGTTATAACTCTGTAGTCTGAACAAGGCATAAGTCTAGCTCTGTTTTAATATTTTTGGAATGTTTGCAAAATTCCGGTGAATTTGAGGGGTTCATATCTTTTGACAGAAAATTGAATCCGTTGGCTCGGTACCACTCCAACACGTTTCAAGCGTATTGGCAGGACGCTAGATCAGGCCAAAACAGAGTTGATCCTTTGTGCTTCCTTATGAATGGCAAGAAACGCTTCTTCACGCAATCTTCCATGTAAATCGCACGGTTGATTGTTCCGTAAGTTATGAAGGGAGCACTTATTTCACCACATCCGCAAATCGCTTGCCAGATCAGGATCTTCTCTGCAAATTTCGATAATTTCTTCTTTCGTCCTCCGGAACATTGAACTTAGACTTGGCAACGATATATTCTACCCAGGAAATTGACAGAAGTCGGCCTTGATGCAAGTCTCGTCATCCATCACGATGCAGCACGATTTGGTGAGCAACTTCGTCTAAAGTTTCCGGGCGCGGAGTTTTGCAGTGATTGTTAACATTTCATTCCGGTTTGGGGCTTTTTGACCTTGTAAAAATGTAACCCAGCACGCTTCATGGTTTTCTGTACAAAATCGACTGACACCTTGGACTTTTTAGCGACATCTCGGATTGACATCTTCGGATGAAAAGTATCGCAGCAAGCCGTGCTTTGAAACTGACGTGTTTTGTTTTTTCTGCGTCGATTTCGCGAAAAAAAAATTAAGACAAAGTAAAACATAGTGAATGTAATCGATTCCCTCCCAAAATGTGTGGTGGTCGGTAGTATTTCCCCGTTTTTTTTTTTGTTATTTTCAGCTTTGCCCCCACTCCCGGAGGAAAAGTTATATTAGCTTAGTTTTGTTTGTTTATTAAATTAGAGTATTTTTCCGCTTTTTCGCGTGCGAATTGATGATTATAAGCAGTTTTGAATTCCATATAGAGTTGCCTTATAGCGGGGGATTTTGATTATTGGCAGAGTGTGGAGGAAAAAAAAACAAAAAAGTAAAAAAAAGGCATTTTCCGGTCAGAAGCAAAGAACAAAAACCAAACGCAACCCCCCGGGGGGGGCGGGCATGTAATTTCAGATACACCGACCACCTGGGGTACAGATGGTAAGCTGTGAGTTTTTTTTTTTTTTTTTTACAGTGGTTTTGGTTTTTTATTTTAAAATTTTTTTCCGAAAGGGTTTTTTACCTTTGATTTTCATTTTATTGCTTTTTTGCTTATTTTATTTGCGGTTTTTTTTTCGAAAAAGATGATGTTAAAATATTTGCCGAATAGCGGATTGCTACTTCTGTAGAGACAAGAAAGCATCTTTTAACATCACAGGGGAGCCCCCCAAAAAAAAACACCCGACCAAAAAAATATATACAAACTGTCCACCACCAAAAATTTCCGGTGAGATCTATCTGATTATAACTAAATTTGAACGATACTGCTAAATACGTGCCATCCTCAAAACAATACTATATGATTTGATGATGGAAGTTCCATTCCATCCATTTGATGTTTGTACTGAGTTTATGCGGGGCTTGTTGTAAGTGAAAGTGACCTCGGAATGTACGTCAGTAACCAGGCATTCTGAAATGGGTCACTGGAACCCCACAGAGCTATCACCTTCCAATTCTCGGTATAAAAATGTTTGTCGTGTCGACAACAGTTCGTTTAACTCCAAACATTTTTCTTCCATAAAAACATTGCCGGACGGTAGGCGTTGGATTTTACACATGCACATACACATACACATCTCGGATTAACATGTTCGGACGGTTCTTGAACTGTTGCACGGCAGCATATAATTGATTTATTTGATTTTTCGTTTTCATTCTTGGTATTTCGTTAAGCGCAAACGTGCTTAAGCGCGGAACCATCGACCTCTACACTTTAACACTTTACAACATTTCTTGCATTTCAGGATCAACCGAATGAAGATCATATATAATAGATACGAATGCTGGTAGAATTCTTCGTTTACATAAATATATACACTATTATATAAATATTTCATGGGAATGGAAGGGACCATCAGGGCACCCGATTGAAGCACTCTAACATTGCTCAGCATTGCTAACAGTTTGTGGATAGAGGGCGGGCCCATTGGGGCATCCTCATGTTAGATAGCTCGCTTTTATGACCAATTGTTCAATCTTGTTGTTGGAAGGAGATTCTTTTTATCCCTGGGAAAACGTATAAATGATGTTACCTATCGATCCACTAAACCCGTTTTGGCCCTTCATACAATGGCATGATTAGGATAATCAGTGGTTATTAAAGCTTGATCAAGTCTAACAGAGAGGAGAGCCCATTGCTATCGGACTTAGTCTCCGTGCTACAATGGGTGGTAGTACATATCATACATCATTATCATTCTTGATATTTTGTTAAAACTTTGCTACACAACGTGCGTTTTGACCACTAACATCAGTGTTTGGATAACAACTTAATCGTACTGACTGATTGAGAGACTCCATATGCGATACCGGCGAATTGAGCTACTTGTAGCACCTATCGTCGTGGTAGTGTAACGTTTCGTTCTCCCGGGCTCTCGGATTACACACCACTACTAAGCGATAGATAGTCAGCTGGAACGAGATCTGCGATACCAAAGGGGGAGTGTAAACATAACCACCCAAGTAACATTGCCAAAACCATCCAGCTTTATTAAGTTTTATTAAAGTTTTATGAAAGCCACTAATAATCAATTCGGCTTTATTATGGCAGCAAGATATGCCAATAGGTTTCAAAACAACGATCTTAAAACCTTGACTTCTAAAATTCCTTTTACTCCTATCAAAGGTTTTATTTTGACTTTATTAACTCATAAAATTCTGTTTTGAAATGCCGTTTTAGGACTCATTCATATTATCTTATTATGGTCAGTTGAAAAAGCATTTTAAAACCATTTTGCCTCCAGTAAATGCATTAAACGGCTAACTGGCACTGAGGAAAGCTACCAAGCGACCAGATAGTTTTATAGTAGCCATTGCTAAGATAAATTGCTTTTTGGCAAAACTGTGATTTCTTGCAATCGCCATGTTGAAATATATGAAATAATTGAAATGTGAAAAAATAAATACACCAAATTTTAAATGTAATACAATTGAACTGTAGATCTGAGACAAACTTCGGTATTCGTTTAGATAACCTTATTGAATTCCATCAATTTTCAGGAGTTTCATGATTAATTTACGGAATATAATTCTTTCAATTTTGTTTTTGTTGTTGTAAACTCGCATAATTTCCAAGGCGCATTAATTTTCAGTTCTTATCGTGCCAATATTCACCATACAATTAAATGCGCATATGATTTGGAGCATGATACGCTATAAAATAAACTCAATTTGTTTTATATATTTTGCTATCAATGATAATTTCCCGCAACAGAAGAACTTTTTTCTGAGCCATTATTTGCTGTTGAATGAATCAGAAGAGCCACAAAGCAAAACAACAAAAACCAACCACGATATCGCCGTGAAGTTTGACAGCGGTGGCCATTCAGACCTATGCTGGTTTTGATGGCGGCCAATAGGTTTTATGATGGTTCTCAAGTGGTCATAACATCTTTCACTAGAACATTTTCAAAATCTTTATGGTCTTAAAAAGGTTTTATTAATTTGTTTTCACAACCGTCTATAGAGTGGGCCACTTTGTACACATTTCGGCTTTAAAGATGCATAGAGGAGGTGTTGGTGGACAAAACAGTTTTGAATGTAGTGTCATCAACAAAGCCGGGAGGAGTGCTATACGGCTGGAATAGAACTGAAATTGTTACTTGGGCACCGTCGTGATCGGTCACTTGGGGCGAACACTGTGTGTACTTACTTTAAATTGTTGTTAGCTTTAAGAAATAAATGTAGTTTGTTTAAATAAAATGTGTAGTGGCGTAATTAAGTTAATAAATGTGTTGTGATTAAGGAAGTGCTGGTTTTTTAATTGTGCCCACAAGAAGGACTGTAAGGATTTGGTCGGAACAAAAGGGTCAAGTGGAGGTCAGTAGAACTTTGGTCGGGCAGCTCTCCGACAATCAGACTCACTAACCGGTTACTTACTTACATTTAAAGAATGATAGATTTTCGCAGATCGTATAGTGGTTTGACTGAAATTATATTTTTTGGCTATAGGGTGAAACACTACTTCGGCAGTGGAGTGATCATCGCTATTACTCAGTGATATTCAAATCAAACGACTTGATGTTTTGTACATGATAAGAATACGGCTGAGTAATTGCGATAATTTACGGCTTAGCCCCGATTGTTCTTAAAAGTTTCCATCGCATTTTACAATCGTAAGTTCCACTGCTACGTGAACCATAGACACATAGAGTTTTGCAGATTTAGCCAGTTTCAATGATTTCATGATTTTAGAACTTTAACACATCAAATTTATGACGTGGGCGTCCAAAGTCAACTTAAATCTATCCGCTTCCATCAAATACAACACAATGAGAAGAAGTTCCAACACAAACTGTTGCCAAAACATTCCAAAACAGAACACTATCAGCACTTCTATAAAATAAACAGTGCGTCCAGGTGCTAACCCGAGAAGAGTTTGAGATTAAATAGAAAACTAAATATGATGTTGTGATGTTTCCGATAATGATTACTCAGGTTGCTGACGTTATGGTCGTTTAAACGGTTAAAAGATCAACATTGATAGCAACAATTCATTCCTGTGACATCAAATTTAAAACTTATTCTGCAATCAGTGAGAGCAAATTGAAAAGTCAATTTGCTGTACATTTTTTTTCTGTTGATATCAAAATAAGTGTTCCAGTTGATGTTCTGTCAAGACAATGAAAAAACCAATTATTTTTTCAAAGAAAACTAAGCTTAAATTCAAATTTGACAATTGTTATGTGAAATCAAATTTCGATTTCAATTAGATGTTAGACTTTTCACGTGAAGGGACTTACGCGTAATGCAAACATAACAGAAGCAAGAGCTCAAGATTTTTTTAGATTTTCAAAAATGCGAATTGAACCATTGTACGGCCTCAAATTGACCATTGTACGGCCAATAATGGACTTAGCACCGTTTCACTTTAAGCTGCACAAAGCTCACATCATTTCACACGAATTTATGAAATTTCGGTTATGAAAATGTGTACGCAGTTTCCTAATTAGGAGACGACGGATTGATGATTTAAACAAAGACAAAGAAGCTCTCTCACTGCGAAGGTGCCAGCTTGGTTGATTGTCTTCCCGGTCGGTCTGGTATCAGACCGTTTTTTATTGAGAAAATTCAAAATGGAAAATTTAAGCTCCAAGAAGAATGGTCAACCATAACAAACAAATATGTATAGTTTATTGCAAATCCGAGAAGGATCTGCCAGTCCGTATATTCGTTTGGCATGGAAAAAAATAGTTTCATACTGCATATCGGATACTTACTTGTGTTTGTTCGCCTCTCTTTCCTTGGCCGTTTCCAGCAGGTTTTTCTCAAACCAATTGAGTCGGTACCGCTTCGAACACGTAATATAGATGAGAAGCCCCAGCAGGGATACTATCAGAAACGAGACCGAAACATACACAACCACCTGCAGGGGTGCAACGGATTGTTCGGGATCCCCTTCGCCACCATCCTGGACGTTATTGGACACAGCGTTGCCCAATAGTTTCATAGTGGCTTGTTGTTGTGGTTGTCTTGCAGTCTGTTATACGCCTTGGATGACCATTCAGTTTTGCGAGAGCTTATCCGGGGTTGTGTTAGATGCTCGTAGTTTTCAGCAAAATTTAACCTGGCAAAGAAAAGGAAAGGAATGAAAATTAAAGCCTATCCACGTTAAATTTCGGACATAAATGTTGTGAACGTCGTTTACCGGTATCAGGAACTAACGTGTCTGACAATTCCTTAAATCCATGATTTTTATTCTTTTGATGAAAAAACACAGAAGAATCATATCGGTAGCAATACATGCATCTTGTTTTTTTTTATTTAAATTTATACGATTTTTATTTTGAAAAAAATTGTATTTTTTCTGGGATCTTAGCCACAAAGCTAATTTATTGAAATTTTTTTCAAAAGGTTTGTGACAAGTAGTCAGAATAGTTGTAGCTGAAATGATAAGACATGATATTCTAACGTTTACGTTAGTTGTTTATCAAGTAACTATTAATAAGATCGAGATATTTATCCTTGCTTGGAATTAAGGTGGGCTGCACTGGCTTCTAACAAATGTAAAATATTTACATCTATTCATTCCTTAAACAAAAATATTACTTGAAAAAGAACCTGTTTTTCTGCCGTGTCTTAAGGAGACCCTTTGATTTTTGTGATATTTTTAATGAAAAAGTCCCATTACAATTGAATAAAAGTTGAGATGACACGATGAAAAAGAGTGGCAAAAAATGTGAAGTTGTATACAAATGCACGCACGGTACTGTGGAATGAAATGTTCTTCAGAATCAGAGGCAGCTCACCTCTTGGTGCTAAAGATTATTAGAAGGAACTATTACATTGACATTTTGAGCTGAAAGCTGCTGGTTGATTCATTCTTTTGCCACTTGTGTTTTTAGGTATAAAACCAGCGCAACTTCACGTCATTTAGTATATAATACAGTCATGACTCCTATAGTATGGTGGGTGGTACCATCCACGAACGCTGTTTTCTCGACCGTCCCGCAACCAACTGAGCCGATTTTTTGTTATTAGTAATTGTAATTGTAGTTGTAAATGTAATTACAGTCTATTAAATTAAATTAACATAGTATACTGCAAAACAACCGAGAAATTAAAGTGGGTGGATACCACCCACTGTACTAGGAAAAACCCTACTGTAGTTGACTTGTCATGATTCAGCAAAATGCACGTACGGCGTGAAACTAAGATAACAAGGTTAATATCTATAATAGATTTTTTTCTTCCCATGGGCATCACGTTTGCCAGCAAAATCCATTAGCAAAAATTAGTTGCTCCTGAAATTGATGTATTAGTTTATGCAGGAAAATATTTATATTATGCAGTTTTCTTTACAGATGGAGTGTACTAGCACCAGCACACCAGATATGATGGCTACAAGATTGCGTGGTCTCGAGCCTACAGTAAAAAGTACGATACACAAACATTCAAGAAAAAAACTGGGGTTTTTAAGGCACTATGCTTGATACATGCTTGAAGAAAAATTAATTACTCGGTTCTAAGATATTCAAGTGGTTTTTTTTTCATATTAAATGAAGATCCCTAGTTTTGTTTTTCATCTGTTAGAATCCTGTGATATCTATTATCCATTTTGTCATTAAAGCATGAAATAATCCATAAAAATCATGTAATTCTATAGACACCGTCTAAAGGTAGCTTCTGCCGCACAACAAGATTTAAAAACCAGATCCAGCTTCGTTCTTATTATAAAATCGTTCCCTTTTCAACAGCATTACTTCATTCAATCTCTTTTTCGTCTCCAAGCGCCCGTTCCTTTGCCTTGACACTGCTCATTAGATGTTGGGCAATGGTGAGGACCACCCGAGCAGAGGTTCATTACTAATTGATAACGAATTCTAATATCAGATTATCACTGTTTGATCGCTGGATTTTGTAATCATTTAGGCTGAATAAACTCAAAATATCAAAAGAGATAACACACAAAAACATAGTGGATATCATAATATTAATAAGTTTTATTATCATTGAGTTCATCACGATAACAACCCAAATACAATAATACGATAAGATTACAATACAAAAATATTAAATCATAATTAAGTTTGTTGTTGGACAATAAACCATACTGTTTTTATATAGCTTCATTCAAATGGCATATTACTTAGAAATTAAATTTTATTGTAGCCATCATTTTGATAATAAAAAATAAATAAAATGAACGGTTTTGAATTTAAACTGTTCGAGAAAAATATTTCATTGTTAAGATACATAACAACTCTCCTTTTTGATAGCAAATTGTCATCTACAATAGATGATATAATGGAAAACAATAAGTTTACCTGTTATCATTTTGATGAAAAAAAACCTGTAGTATCTACAAATCATTTTGCAGTAGTTTTACAATAGCTTCTATTGTTTGTCAATTTCATTTTTATGAGGGAAATACGGTTATGTGTGTAAATATATTGAAATAATTTCAAATTATGTTATCCATCATGATTCATACGGTATAAACTGAAATAAAACTTCTGGTGAAAAGCGTTTTGAATAACAAACCCTGTGACAGAATTTAAAACTTAAAACTTTTAAAACATTGGTCGTTTGGCGTCATCACCCGTACTCAATATGTGTACCAATCGGTTTTTTTTAAACTTTTTTACGTAATCATCAATTCATTTTGAGTTGAAAATCGAGTGGCCGTATTGAAAATAATTATAAAATCAATTATTGTCACGAATTATAGGGAAAAGGGGTCCGTACTTCTTTACATAAGAATATGTACCTTACACCTCTTGAAGTCAGCGGGAGCGGCACGAAATATGTGCGCTACTGTGCCAGTTTTTGCTCACTGTTTGATGATTAACGGAACTGGGTCCTCTGCCAAAGTAGCGTTCCACCCTACGGAATTGAAAATGTAGCAATACACTTGTCTTTTCAGTGATTTCTATTTGTGAATATTTGAAATTCCCGCATCCGGCTGCCACTTTTTCATTTAACATCGGTATGATGTAATAATTAGGGTAGAGCAGGGCTAGTTGGTCAGTTATTAGAACAATACTCAATAACCTTTTCTCTGTGATATTCTGTTGGCAATACATTACTTTCAAATCCTGTGAAGAGAATATAATTCCTGCGAAAAATTCAAACGTCCAGAATATATTACTATTAGGTGCGCAACTAAGTTCTCGCTGTTTGGCAATAGATGGCGCCAGTAGTAAGTGGTGGTCGAATGTTGTACATCTCAAGCGTCATAAACCAAGCTCAGACATATGGTAAACAAACCGCTTTGCCAAATCAGTGATTTTGGTTTAGTGTTATGTATTTTGGTTGTTTGAAGATGTCTGATTTCGTGCCAAATAATCGTCATTTGCGGGAAGTGTTGATTTTCTTCTTTCATTCGAAGAAAACGGCAGCTGAAGCACATCGAGAGCTTCAAAAAGTTTACGGTGATGCTGCTCTGAGTGAAACAACGTGTCGTGATTGGTTTCGTCGCTTCAAAAACGGTGATTTCAGTGTTGATGATCGTCCGCGTGAAGGAAGGCCAAAAAACTTCGAAGACTCTGAATTGGAGGCATTGCTCGATGAGGATCCGTGTCAAACGCAAGAAGAGCTTGGTTCAGGATTAGGGGTTTCCCGCCAAGCCGTTTCTAAGCGATTGCATGCGTTGGGAATGATTCAAAAGCAAGGAACTTGGGTTCCTTACGATTTGAAGCCAAGAGATGTATAGCGTCGTTTTTTCGTCTGTGAACAACTGCTCCAGCGGCAAAAAAGGAAGAGTTTTCTACATCGCATTGTGACGGGTGACGAAAAATGGATTCATTACAGTAACCCAAAAAGGAAACATTCATGGGGACTGCCCGGGCATGCTTCAACATCGTCGCCTAGGCCGAATATTCACGCTGCGAAGGTTATGCTGTGTATTTGGTGGTACCAAGTTGGTGTTATTTATTATGAGCTGTTGAAACCAAACGAAACCATTACCGGGGAACGGTATCGAACTCAATTGATGCGATTGAGCCGAGCACTGCACGAAAAACGGCCACAATACGAGCACAGATACGAAAAAATGATTCTTCAGCATGACAACGCTCGACCTCACGTTGCGAAACCTGTGAAAACCTACTTGGAAACGCTCAAATGGGAAGTCCTACCCCACCCGCCATATTCTCCTGATATTGCACCGTCCGATTATTACTTGTTTCGTTCGATGGCACATGGTCTCACTGGTCAGCAATTCCACTCATATGATGACATCTCAAAATGGCTTGATTCTTGGATAGCATCAAAAGACAAACAGTTCTATCGAAATGGTATTCACGTTCTACCAGAAAGATGGGAAAAAGTCGTAGCTAGTGATGGGCAATACTTTGAATAATTCGTTTGTAACCTTTGTTTTCAAAACAAAGTTCCTTTTCAACCAAAAAACAGCGAGAACTTAGTTGCGCAACTAATATTTTACAGAAATTCAGTGTTTCCTACATGGTTGTCAAATTAGGTTAGTTAAAATATGGACAAGTTGTAAATTGAATAGTGAATTGCGGATTGGCGAAGCAATGTTGGTGATGTGGGTTATCAAATAATCGGATAAAATTTAGTATTTTGAAGTTCATGACCGCAAATTCATTATGGACGAGAACCGTTTTCCTGGGAAACTGACCAGAATGATCAAGGCTATGATGGATGGTGTACAGTGATACGTGAAGATATCGGGTGCGTTATCGGACTCGCTTGAAACACGCAAAGCACTTCGACAAGGCGACAAGGCGATGTTTCCTGTCTCCTGTTCAACATTGCGCTAGAAGGTGTTATGAAACGTGCGGACTTTAACATGAGGGGTACAATTTTCAATAAATCCGGCCAGTTCATCTGCTTCGCTGGCGACGTGGAAAAAGCCGGCAGAACGTTTCAGGTGGTAGCTGATCAGTACACCAAGCTGAAAGGTGAAGCAGAAAATGTTGGATTGAAGGTGAATGCGTCGAGGACTAAGCATCTGTTGGCTGGAGGAACCGAGCGTGATAGAGCTCGTATTGCTTTGCTGACGACGTGGAAATTGCCGGCAGAACGTTTCAGGTGGTAGCTGATCAGTACACCAAGCTGAAACGTGAAGCAGAAAATGTTGGATTGAAGGTGAATGCGTCGAGGACTAAGCATCTGTTGGCTGGAGGAACCGAGCGTGATAGAGCTCGTATAGGCAGAACTGTGACAATCGACGGAGATGAGTTCGAGGTGGTGGATGAGTTTGTGTACCTTGGATCATTGGTTACGTCCGATAACAACTGCAGCAGAGAAATTCGGAGACGCATTGTTACCGGAAGTCGTGCCTACTATGGACTTCACAAGACTTTGAGGTCTGGTAAATTTCATCTCCGTACAAAGGATACCATGTACAAAACGTGGACAAGACCATGAAACGTGGACAACGTGGACAACGGGCATGAAACGTGGTGGCTCGAAGTGGACTTGCAAACACTTGGAGTTTTCGAACGACGCGTGCTTAGGACCATCTTTGGCGGTATGGAGCGTATGGAGAAGAAGGATGAATCACGAGCTGACGCAGCTCTGTGGCGAACACAGTATTCAGAAAGTCGCTAAAGCTGGAAGGGTACAAAGAGCGGAACATGTTGTAAGAATGTCGGACAACAACCCCACAAAAATGGTGTTTACCTCGAATCCCACCGGTACAAAACGCAAAGGAGCGCAGCGAGCTTGGTGGTTAAACCAATTGGAGCAAGATCTTGGAAGTGTGGGACATTCGAGGAACTGGATACAAGCAGCCCTCAACCGAGTTTTAAGGGGAAATATCGTGACGCAGATGTGGACCAAATAGGACGTTGAACCAGCATGAGTAGGTAAGTAAGAGCGCACATTCATAAGCAGATTTGGTGCTTATTTGTATCTACTTTTGCTTTTCTACAAACAAAATACTTCCAGGTATGTTACGTTAGCCGATTCATTTGTATGAGCTTTTAACATTTAATGTATACATTTTAATAACTAGTGCAAAATGCATTCAATAATTACTCAAGAGGATGTTACATGTGATTAATGCCCTCACTGTTTTCATTGCTAAACAAACAATATTCAAACATAGAGCAACTGTTGTGTACTCTAGTTTCAAATTTGCTTATTGCAAACTTAATTTTCACCTATATGAATAATTTTACTTAGCATATGAACAAGCTCTAATTACATTCATAGACAAAAGCTTCATTCCCCGTGAACCAAAGCACTCCCACACAATCCAAGAAGATTATCGAGCTGATTAAGGATTGAGTCATTAATACATTAATAGCTCTTCGTAAGAATCCCAAGATAATAAAGAACGAGCTAGAAAAATATTGAAGATAAAAGTGACCAAACAGATAGGAAAAGCTGTTATATAAAACTTAATGGAAGGAATCAAAGCTATGAGCCTATGGGATGGAAAAAAAAGTCAATTGAAATAAATAATACCAATCATTGCTTATAAGCTGATCTTGATTTTCCACAAGTTTCAAAATAAGCCGATAAGAGGCCGAATTCCGGCGAACATTTTTGTGTGAGCCATATTTCGCGAATACACCCTTTACTGATATAACTAGAGAACGCAGTGTTTTTTTAAAAACAGTTAAGTATTTAATTAATTTCACCATCAAATTGCCATCATATTCAGCAATGTTGTAACGGCAATAATCATTCATAACATTTTCAATATGTCATTATGGCTAATGCCTAAGAAATTCTCAAACTTCGAATGCTTTAAATAGTCAGTAAGAGCTTTCGTCGAAAAAAGCGCACATTTTTGCAGAATGATCAGGAGCTGAATTGAATGGAGAGGATCTGACTCGATGTACAGTATGCGTCAGAAAATAATGAGACTCAAACATTCTAGCTTCATTCGAGCTCAGTATATTTATAATCAACTTTAAACATAACCTGTATTAACATAAAATCATTTTCACTCAATTTGTCAGCCATCTGCGCTTATGACCGTTTCCAGACGACGCATGAAGCTTTTGCAGACCTTGATAAGGCTTGTTTCTTGACAAAATCTGGACACCCCTAAATACGCATATCTCTGAAAACACTTCACCAATGCTTGAAATATTTCGCATACTGATGAACGTATGTCTGTTCATTTTGTAAAATCAATTTTTGGTGATACTAGAAGCTATAAATCGAAAATGGAGTCAAAAGAAGAGCAAGTGCGAAAAGCAATTGTGTGCGGACGCAATGAAAATCCGGGTCTGTCAGTAAGAAAACTTGCAAAAAAGCTTGGTATTACTGCAAGCACTGTCCATAACGTTCTTAAATCTTTCGAGAAAGGCTGGGAGCGGAACAAAAACGGATCTCAGGAACCACTAGAAGGACGCGAAGCTGAAGCAAATATTGCAGAAGAGACCAGATCTTTCGGAACGTACTGTGGCTAAAAAATAAAAATGTCGCCAACTTTCGTACATGCTTCCTAGCACCGGCAAGGCATGAAGTCGTTAAAGGTGAAAACTGTACCGAACCGTAATGATAAACAGAATGTGACGGCTAAAACCCGGGCTCGCAAGTTGTATCGCGAATATTTGACGAAGTTTTCCTGCGTTATATTGGACCATAAAACATATGTTCTTTAAGACTTTAAGCAGTTTCCCGGAATGCCTTATTATACTGCTATGTAACGAAACGGCCTAGAGGAGCATTTCAGGACGAATAGAAAGGCCAAGTTTCCCAAAAAATATTTGGTTTGGCAGGCAACATGCAGCTGTGGTCGAACAAGCTAAAGCTTCATCACTACCGGAACGGTAAACAAGGAAATATACCGTGAATAATGCCTAAAGAAGCGATTATTACCATTCCTACGCAGCCATGACGCTATTCTGGCCTGATTTGGCATCTTGTCACTACACCAAAGATGTTTTGGAATGGTTTAAAGCGAATGGAGTCCATGTTGTACCGAGAGAGGCGAATCCACCTAACTGCCCGGAGTTGCAGCCTTTCGAGCGGTATTGGGCTCTCGTGAAGAGAGAACTCTCTCAATATAAACAACAAGCAAGAACTATAGAAAAAAAATTGAAAATCTGGACAAAAACAGCTAAGGCCTGTACTTGAAAAAAATTGCACTATTTTTATGCGTGTGTATCTTTTTTGTCCATGGCTAAAAATTGATGAAAACTAGTTTGGAGTAAGTTGTTTACATGTGCAAAATTTCATAACAATCGGTTCAGTGGTTATTGAGATGTCATCGAAACAAGAAGAAAATTACCGGAGAATTTTGCGCGCCGTCATGGAAAATCCGACTGCGACCATGAGATGGATCGGAAGACAACTGGGAATCACCCATACAACTGTGTCTCGGGCGGTAAAATCGTTTAAGGAGTCCCAGACGATCGAGCGGCGGGCTGGAAGTGGAAGACAATCGAAGACAGCTGACCCTGTGAAGGCCCGGAAGGTGTTGGATTATTTCAAGTGTAATCCGAACTTTTCGATTCGCGACGTGGCTCTGAAGACGAAGTGTTCTGCCTGGTTCGTTCAGCAAACCATGAAACGAGCTGGCCTTCGTGTATTCAAGCTTCGCAAGGCACCGAACTAGCGTGATCAACAAAACACGGTGGCCAAATCCCGCGTAAAGAAGCTGTATCGAGAGTGGTTAACGAAACAGATGTGTGTGGTTATGGATGACGAAACCTACATCAAGGCAGACGCAAAGCAGATACCGGGGCTGGAGTTCTACGTTGCCAAATCACGGTTTGATGTTTCGAAAGACATACGGATGAAGAAAGTGGACAAATTCGCCAAAAAATACTTGCTCTGGCAGGCCATATGCCAACGCGGTAAAGTGAGTACACCGTACATCACAACGGGTACCACCAACAGCGAAATTTACCGCACCGAGTGCCTCCAGAAGCGTCTGTTGCCCGTCCTGTGGTCCCATGGAGGCGAGACATTATTTTGGCCGGACCTGGCATCATGCCACTACGCGCGATCGACGTTGGATTGGTACAGAGACAATAACGTTGTTTTTGTACCAAAAACCGCCAACCCCTCAAATTCACCATAATGAAGGCCAAAGTTTGAAAATCGTCCAAGGTGTTTAAGAACGAGCTGGAGTTGAAGAAAGAATGGATGAAAGTGACCAAAAAGGTCGGCTCTATAATTGCACAAAATATAATGAGGGGTCTTAAGGGAAAGGTGCGAGCTTTCAGCGATGGAAAGGAAATTGAATAAAGTAATTATGCCGAAACATAATTCATATGTATTAATTCATTCCCTGAAAGTTTCATGAAAATCCGACTTAAAATACAGTGTTGGCGAACACTTTTGGCTGGTACATTTTTTTTTCGAGTATAGGCCTTAAATCGGTTGCAGGGAAGTCTGCACAGACCCTAATGGCTGGAGTAAACTTAAAAGTGCGTAGTTTCTTCATGCAGCCTAATTAAGTACCTGTAATTAGTTTTAAGATGACAATTAAATGAATAACTAATGCATCTTGGTTTGAAATAACTTTGTTTTATTCCACATTTAATTTGTCCAGATTTTGTCGCGAACAAGCCTTAATATAGTTAGATGACATTTCTCTTAAATGTTCAGGTCCATAGAGAGTTCAAGTTCGAGCTGCTGGATGCTTGGTCCATCAGATGCTTTCTTCGAAATTAAATACCGGTTGGTGTGACTGTTGGACACGCTGTCGATAGTAAACTCTCGTAAACTTCTCGTCCGTGAACAAAATTACGATGGACCTCTTCTTCAGTTCACTTTACAGTTTCTTGCTACACTCCACTCTAGCTGCTTAAATTCTGTCAGTAATCAGATGTCTTCTAACTTGAGCTCTAGATTTTCCTTCTCTCCTCCACCCTTTTTACCATTGCTTCTGATACATTAGCTTTCTTTGCCATTTTTCTCAAGCTCAAAACGGAATTACGAGTTATTTTCAACTCGATGGACCAGGAGTCCAATTGATGCCTTGAATCGATATACAGTAGCTCTTGAAAATTGTACGAGAGCCGTGATATATGAAACTGGCTTCTGGGCGTGAAGTAATCTGAGGATTACATTTTCGTCGTACATTTTTCACAAAATCTTCCTTAATCTCTACAAATTCAAATACACCAATCTGTTTGTAAGCAATAACTGACACCTGGAGAAACATTTTGTAAAACTTGAACGGCTTGAGTGGGAATGATAGAATTAGTGGGAGTCTCAAAATAGTCTGACGCATACTGTACTAAACAATTTATTTGTCATATTAATATTCTACTTTGAAAATTTTGTCCTATTGAAGTGTTAGATACATTGTCCTATTGAAGAATTAAAGAGAGATTAAATTCCGCAGATTTCATTTTTTAAAAATGGTAATAAGAACAATGGAAGATTTACTTACTCTCGGCAAGCTAGCTTTTTAAGTATTTCCTCAGTGTCGTGCATACATTTGACGGTTTTTGTTTCTTTACATTTATTTTCTCCTTAGTCCTCTCTCTATTTATTACAACCGACAGAGTTATCCAGAACTGCTTGAAAGAGTTTTTTACAAAGCGCCAAATTTCACAAGTGAGTCTAGCTATTGTCGGCAGCATCTGTTTATTTGGGTATCGTTTCATTCAAACTTTGTGTGGATAAAAAAGGTCTATTTTAGACTGTACGAAAACAGTAGCACTTAGGGCGCGTGTGATTTATTTGAAGAAAATGTAGCATAACGGAATCAAAATGAAGCTAAATAACCTACTTGTTATATATATACATTCAGTGAAGTTTGATTGAAGAATATACTAAATTAGTGGTTAAAAATAGATTTGCTGAGAATAGTCAACATTTGTCAAGCCAACATCTTCTCTACTAAGCGAAGCTACTGGTGACAAAAACGGAGAAAAAATGATAGGTAATGATGATGCTTCAGAATTTAATACGAATTAAAGACGAATTAATAATGCTTAGTAAGCCATTTTTAAAAAGAAAAATTCAATACTATTCGCACTATAATTTGTCAATCACTTTGTTCATTTTCATCCAACCGGAAAGTGTGAATTGAACGTGCCGGAAAAAGTGCCGGAAAATTATTGCCAAAAAAACCACGGTTTGGTTGTCGATGTCGTCTAGCGTAAATCATTTTACGGATGTGCTGGAAATAGGTTTATGATTCAATTAAATGGCTGACGGTTCTGTTTTTCGGGAACTTTTGCTGGCTCATGAAAGGTTGGTTTTTTGTAGGCCAATGTTGCAGTATATGCGATAGAGTGTAATGTTTATTGTCGGTTGTATGGCTGACTGACGTCACAAAATCATTCCTATTAGTTTTTCTTTTATTGTTTCAATAGAGCTTAAATCGTTCGTTGATCTATGTTTGCTAGCTTGAAGCTCGAAAGGTATCGGCTTGCAAAGATGATGAAAATATATACCCGTCATGAAACTTTTGGAGTGTTTCAAAAAGTTTCCAAATTATTTCTTCCAGTTATTGCGCATAATGTCTTCGGATGATACTTTCAACCAAACGAACAGGAAAAGTTATGGGATAACTTTTCCAGCTTAAACATTCCACAAACGATGACCAAAGTTTAACACGGGTTGTTGTCAGAACGAGCATTTCCTCAGTGGGTTGCGGTGGTGCGTTGCTTCATAATTCAGCTGTGAACACAATTACTGTCTGCAACTGCTTTAACTAGCTAAAAAGTAAAGCACTAGCCAGAAGAGATATTGTGTTGAATGGCTCAAATTTTGTTGGCGAATCTTACAAGTTAGTTATTCAGTGAAAACTTTAGATGTACCTGTAACCCACTTATAACTGGCGGTGATGTTATGAATGAATTCTATTTATTATGGCAATCATTCAACCTTAAAATTTAAAAAATATTGAAAGCAGCGAGTTCGGGATTAGAAATGCTGTACAACTGATACAAATCCAGATAAATTACATGGGACTCATTTCAAACTCCATCGAACTGCGACAACCGTTTGTGAAAATTTTTGTTTGTTGCTTGTTGAATTTGAAGATCACTATTTCGGACAATAAGCTCTGAATAAGAATGCACTGATCACGGATGATTACTAAAAATGAAAATTTTCGTTTTGAATAATGAGAAGAAGAGATTTTTGGGAAATGGAAGAATTATTTATTTCAAATGAAGGGAAGGTATTTTTCTTGACAAATGAATTATTGAAAATGTCAATAGGTCCCGATATCTGCTATTTGACCAGAACAGGATTATTGTACTAAATTTAAATTGATTTAACGATTTTTCCTGTTTGGATAATCGGATGTGAGTAATTGTGCCTTCCCTCGCATTGTACATTTAAGATTAGGAATAAATGTGTGTATATACAGCAATTCCATACAAAGAAGTTATAGAATTGCTGTATGTACATACATCTCTCCGAATGTCGTCAAAATTGGTATAGTTCTTCCTTATCAAAAAATATTAGATGATTTTTTTTATTCCGCCATAAGGAAGACCATTTTCCTGTTCGGGTGGTTCGAAAAATCTATTTAATTTTCTTCAAAAATGCCTTTTTTTAAAATCCAGTACATCTGAATTGCTGGCCGATTTTTATGGTTGACCCCTCAAATGATAGATTTTTGATTTAGTACTTTTACATATAGAACCCAATAAACGATCTATGAAGAAAAATTAAATGGGCAACATTTTAACAGAAAACCCAAAGACTGCCCTAGAAAAATTGGACGCACCCAGTTTTCAGTACAAAAAACTACACAAGTGTTGGAAATTCAATTCGTATTAGATATATTGTTAATATTAGAGTAGCACATCAGGTAAGTTTTTTCAATGTTTGCAATCTAGCGAATGTATGTGAGCTGACGCACCTTCTTGCGAACATTCTTCATAAAATTGAGCGCAGACTTCTAAGCGACAAGTCATGATACTTTCTTCCAATCTTTTTTCAAACTGTTGAATGGTATCTGCTGCCGCAATATGTTTCCTAAGATGTGCCATAGTCAATGCCCAAAATTCTTCACTTGGTCGTATTTGCGGGCAACTTAGAGGTTTCATGTCCTTTGGAATAAATGAAACATTCTTGCTGGTATACCATTCTATCGTTGATTTCGCGTAATAGCAAGACGAAAGATCTGTCCAGAAGATATTAGTGTACTTATGGCTTTGAATCATGGGTATATTTCACTGTTCATCGAAGCAGTTGTGATGAAGGGTTGCGAAATCTTACCACAGCCATAAATAGTTTGCCAGACAATAGCTTTCTTCCCTTACTTTTCGACTTGAATGGATGTCTTAGACTAGTTTAATACTTCCCCTTCACGCACCGTATGACATTGTGGCTCCGGCAAGGATTTTTAGTTGAATTTCACGTAGGTTCCGTCATGTATTATTATACAGTTCGAATTCACAGCAAGCATCGAATGGTACAACTTTCGCACTCTGGGCCTTATCGATGCTTCTTGTTTCGGACTCCGGTTTGACTGCTTCTGCTTCTTATAGGTTTCAAGATTCAAGCGTTTTTGGGCACGATTAACATTGGACTTCGAAGTGCCAACTGTTTTGGCCACATCCCGCTCTGAAACCTCCTTCTTGTGCTAGAATGCCTTCATTATACGTTTATCCGAACCCCTCCCCCCCCGTTATCCTCACAACTTCCTGATCACTGGTTGCACGGTTGTCTTACTCATGCCTTTCATTATTGCTAACCCAAGTAGAACACTACGGTCATAATTAGTTGTAGTAACTTGATTATGACTAAGCAAGTTATATTTATGTTATCTCAACCAAAAAGCAACAAGTGTGTTACTAGGAAACTTCCTCAGTGACATTCCGGGCTCTGTACACCATTTTTACATAATATTACGACGTTGTTCCATTGTTACTGCATACATATTTTGAATGGACTTATACTTTCTACAAGTAAGAATTTTATCTAGATCGTAAGAAGTTTTTTTTAATAATTTGCTCAATTTTAAAGGTGCACACTATGGGCTAACAAGTGAAACAGTAGGAGCAGCAACAATAGTATCGTCAGCAGATCCGTAGCGCTTGCTGAGGTAGAGCTGATCGACAGTATATGTAAATCCATCCATTGCGTGTGAGCCGCTTACTCTACAGGAGAAGATTACCCTCAAGACAACGCTTCATGGTGCAATAATGAAACGAAGCTTTAAGGATAAACAGCCAGTGGACCTTCCAAAAAGGTTCATTCACAGAAAAACATATATTAAAAGATATGGACGCTACATAAAAAACCGTATCAAAATACGATAAAAATCTCACAAATAAATTAAGTATTATTGCATCCTTGTACTCAATTCCGTCTATTTGGAGTACAGTCGCTAATTGAACACTGTTGGTTTTCGGTCATGGCGTTGAAAATTACACCGTGTTTTAGACATGGGGTATGTGCACCTACTTTGATGCGACATCAACTATTGTTTTTTATTGTCTTCGGTAATATATCAGCTCCATGAACAGAATAAAGTGAAGACGAAACAAGCTGACCTTTCAGAGTTGAGATGCAGTCTTAAAAACGAAAATTTTGTAAGAAGAGTTTATTTTATTAATGCTTCTAAATTTGACTGTAATTAGAAATTCTATGACCAGCAATTATTATGCATAAGAAGTATTGCTCAAGCACGACCGCATGGTTGATGTTGGATAATATTAGGTAATCAATTGTAAATATAATAACCAAACAGCCCTTTGGTTGGCTTGTACAGATTCACCTGATACTCACTCCAAAAAAATACAATAGAGCGAGAGTAGGTACAATCGACGACAAACAGCTATAGGGCATTAGAGGCCTCCACAGTATCACAGTATCTGCTGCAAGCGTTCGTCCCTGGTTCAACACGTTTCTCTGTAAAACTACTTGTTTTGTTTTACCTGTCACCGATGATAGCCAGCTAGTGATGGTACATCACGCACCACCCACATGCAACCCAAGCTAAAAATAAACTGTGACTGACTGACACAATGGCTTTTTAAGAATTACTCTCCATATCCTGTATTGCATAAATGGGCCAAGATGAGAGTTGACAGTGCTTGAAGGTATTCATCCATCAATCCACATATCTATGCATTGTAGGACAATGGTAGCTCTAATTGAAAACACTGGAAGTGAATCTTGAACTAAGAGTTGAGAAATTGCAACCGTTCGCTAACGAAGTGTTAAAAGCCTATACTGAGAAAAATTCCATGGTTGTTCCGACAAATAAATCATGGTCAAGATGACTATTGTAACTATGGTTACAATAAACATGAAAATGGTCGAATTCCCCACGTTCATGGAAATTTTTAACTATGGTCATGGTAACAAGAACTATTCCGACCTTATAGTAAATGTTGAATCGACTATTTTTTAAAGTTGTTTTGACCATGATCATAGTCGGTTGAAAATCACTTTACTGTCATAGTCATCCTAACCCCCAAAAATGGTAAAATTGACCATCAATTTTTTCTCAGAGTATAAACAGAAAAAAACTTTGAATCTTTTCAGGAAGCTAACAAGCAATGGCATAAAAAATGCATTTCTTTGTTTGCATCCTGGTAAGAGTGAGAGTTTTCGTAGACGTGAGTTTCACTCGATAGCTCTGCATGCAGTATTTGGATTGATGCTGTAGCGTTGATACGACATTCGTTTTTCTAATGGTTCAATGCACTGAATTCTTGATTCTGATATAACATTAGCTCTTTCAAGTGAATGTAGGAATCATTAAGAAAAGCGTGTTCACCACATCTTGTCAACAATTTCTAGAATATTATTCAGTTCCGGCCATAAAGTGATCCTTCCTTAGTCATCTGAGAGGTAGAAATAACAAACACAAACCAAGCGCAATCAGTTACAAAGACAACTTCTTTAATTACTAGTACTCCCTTGTCATCTGACAGATAAAAATAACAAACACAAATACCACACACATTGAGGTACAAACAAATCTACTAGAAATCCTTAACCTACTGCGATGTTCTCTTCAAGTCGAGCATTAGACGTTTGTGAGTCGCAGACAAAATAGTCCCATCTGTCAAAGAATAAGCTTTTTCTAATGGAATTGAAAATATTTTTTCCCCGTTTACTAGTGATAGTTTGAAAAAGTGTATCAGTTTCTTTTAAATTGACCAAGTGAAGTGTTAATTTATTTTTTCCTAGTTCTACAATAAAAATAGTTCTACTAATACGCTAGTAAAAGTGTTTTTTTTTTCAAAAAAAAATTCTGAAATAAGTGACGTGAATAAGACAACGTTATTCCACAGAATTTTATTTTGATTCGGGTGCAGTTTGAAATCCGGAGTCTTTTGCAGTTCATATGAAAATTCAAGAGATATGAGATATGATTTATTCAAGAGGCATGGAAACCCCGATAGAGGAGATTGTTAGGTTTTTCCTGGAAAGATGGTACTAAATTAAGAAACTTTTGCAAACCTTTGAATTAAATGTTCTCATTTGATTGATTTTTAGTGCAGCATATTGATTTTCATATATTGGTAAATTAAAATAACTTCCCATATAACAGTATGAAATGTATTTTTGTGATCTGTACCCTTAAAAATAAAATGAATGAAATTGAAAACTGATTATAATATGCAATCTATTTCAGATATTCTGGTGATGTTCCTCTTTTTAAGGAGAACATTAAAAGATCATATTCTGCTTTTATATCCCGCATTGATATGTTAGGATGGGATACATTATAATTTTTGTTTGATCTAATTATCTAATGTAGCTTAGTTATTTGTAACACAAAAAAAACCGTACTCAAATCCGTGGAAGGCAGTCATAAAATCAAGAACAAGTATCCTGAAAATGGTTCGTTTTTGTTTCGGGAATGGTTTTTTTTCGTGCTGAATGATACATTTCAACTAGTTCATGTACATATAAATAATTAGCAAAATCAGAACAAAAAAAAGTTATCTGTATGTGGTTCATTGAATTTAATCAAAAACATATTATTTGCTTATTTTGTTATTTGAATAAAAAAATTTCCCTTAATCTTAAATAATTCTTTGAAGATCAGATACAACATATCACCGTTGACTGACTAGTTAGAAGTAAATCACAAATTTCATTATAATTTGTCGAGTGATTATCGTGAAGGCATCAGAACAAGAGCAGATCGGAAAACATCATTCCATCATTTTACACCATTGACCATTGCGGCCAGCAAATAATTATTATGAGCTAACGGTTGATGCTAACGGGAATGCGCAACGACCAAATAAAATGCGGTCCGGTGGGAGCCAGTGGCCGGTTGCTTGGCAGGTGGGAAGGTGATTCAACGAGAAGTTAAAATTAATCTATCCTGTCCTGCTGTCTAAGAAGCCAGAAAAGAAAGCATAATTTCAACCACGGATCATGATTACGGTCCAAAAAAATCATAGTTTGTATGCATGAAATTTATTTCATCTCATCTCAATCACCGTTGATTCAGAAATGTTCTCAGAGCCGGAGGACAGTCAGTCAACAAAAAAGGCGGCCAGCAGAAAGAATTTGAATACGGTTTGAAAGTTAACGGCGCTTTTAATGGATTCATCTGGAGAAACCTACCAATAGCAGATAAGGCATCTCCTGCAAAATCTATTTGCATCGAAGGCAAAATATCCTTAGATACCGTCTTTTCATAACATTTTAAGTTTTAACACATCACAAAATGTGGTTCAACCAGGAGGTGGATGATCAATAAGAAAAATTTTTTTTTTTTGGCTCAGGAAGTACCAACTCAAGCAGAATGGATCACCTATAAAAAAAACTCTTAACGACTAACCCCTCAAACATTCTGTCGAAATAACACAGAGAATCAAAACAAATCAAAGATTCTAGTCAAACAAAAGAAACTAGTAACTATAGTAAACAAAAAAATGGGTTAAATATCTAAATGGTTTTGAGTTTTCAATTTCATAGAACAATCGAAGAAACATCAATAGTAGCAACTTGAACAGTTATACCGACAATGTGGAAATCAAATGGCCCTTTTCAGAACCACTAAAATATTTTTCCTGCTAATGAGGCATCCCTCCGGTTGAGCTTTGCTTTGTTCTGGCATCGCAGACAAACGCCGATAATCTGACACTTCATTCTTATGGTGTGCTCTGGATAAATATACCTGGATAAATATACCTGGATAAATATACCTGGTCTCGATAAAAAACCTGGTCTCGTTAATGGGTAATGGTTAATGGGCCACATTATTGTTTGGAAGGGGCTAGGCAGGTAACTTATTTCAGGTATTTGTTGCTGCTCATGGTTGCGACATCTTCCAAATCCTCGGTCTCTGTAGTCCCTTACAGGAACTAAGCTGCAGATGGGTGACCACGGCTTGCTGGGCAGGTACAAGTAGCACGGAAACAAAAGGATAATATAACTGGGACACAATGGCAGGGAATTTACTAGAGTGAAAGGGAGGGGGTGATGACATTACACTCTTAGATCAGACAAACAAAGGAATTCGTAAATCGCTTGCATGTAGGGAAGATCACGCATTCCCAAAACATCTCTTACTTCGCGGAAGGGTTGTCTACCTCGGGCCACAAGGGTATCCAATAGTCGTGCTCTGGAGGCATCATTACCCGGGCAATGCCAAACTTAAATTGCCTGCATACTTTTTGTTGATATTATTTATGATCTTGTATCTCTCATCTAAAACGAACAATGAAGTAATTCTGTTCATCAGTATTCCAACTGAACAGAGCAAATTAGGATTTTCGTTCAATGTTTTCGTCTTCTCGCGATGGGCACCGTGTAGGACAGCTTTCTTTGAAACAGGTCAAACGCTGGCTAATTTAATTTTGAAAGGCATCAGCATCATCAGCTTTTGTAAAGCATTTAAGTTTTCTGAACTGCATGCTACCTAAACTAAATAGATATGATAAGAAAAAACTTCACTTAATCCACAAAACGAAGCATGAATAGTATAACATCATCAATCATGCAAGCTGAGCTGATTTAATAATTACCTCAATAATGAGCCGAATTGATTTAAAGTGGACACAGGTAAGTTTCCCACATTTATAACATTAATTTACTTATTTACTTACATTCTTGCTGTTCAGCACAATTTTAAAACTAATTTTAAAAAATAACGCGTCATCTTCATTTAAGAGATGATGCTATCAGAATTCATGTACAATAAGAATAATCTCTGTCGAAAAATTTATTCTACCTCCAAATCTAGCACTGTTGGTTCCTTAGCATTTTCCAAGCAAAATGAGCAATTTTCTTCTAACATATGTTTACTTCGAACCTTCCGCCAGCTGTGATTATGCTGAGACCTTACTCACGCAACAGCAACCATATAGCAGCATAAAATTACTCTGTTGCATGGGGAATACCTCCATGGAGTATTGCATTTTTAACGAGTGCACAAGACTTCTCGTATGTACCGAGACACTGTGTTATCCAGCACAATCACGAACTGTGTTCGTTTCCTGTGAACTTCACTACGGGTCCAATCTCCGTCTTTTAAATAAAATCAATATTATTTGTGATGTAATGGTTGACATTTGACATATTATTTCACACAGGGGAAGCTGAAAAAAATGTGATGGCAGATCTGTGGTAGGAGCAATGGTAAACAATGGCATGGAAGAGTAAATGGATCTAGGTTCACCTTTCATGTTGTTCAAGCTGACTCAAATTACTATTATTTGTAGCATTGCTCCTCGCAGAAGGGCCGAACCACACAAAGCTATGAAAATCGGTTTTCCTACTTCTTATATCATTAAGTTTACACGTTGTTTGTGTAGGTCTACCAAAAGAAGTGCTAATAAATATGTATGCCTAATGTGGAAAAAATCAGATAATGGTGAAATTATTTACCATAATCACTTTTCCGGGTAAAAGAACGCGACGAGGACAAACACAATAAGTTGAGGAACCTTGTTGTTTTAGTTTCAGTTTCACAAGTTTATTCATTCTGAGAATGTTCAACTCAATTTAAAAAATCCCATATATTTTCAAAGCGTTCACTATCATATAAATCATCTAATCATAATAAAGACTTAATGGTGGTTGATTTGATGTGTTTGAGAAAGCGTTTGTCAAAATTTACGTTTAATGGAAGATAAAATGACGCGCTTAGAGTTTTTTAAACCATTCAAGGCTATTGATGTTTGATAAATATCATGAAACAAATTTGTTTCATCGCTTTGATTTTCGACGCATGTAAAAGACTCCCTCAGAAACCGCTGCCATTTTGCAATAATTGATAACTAGTTCTTTCTTATGGCTGCATCCTTTTGTGAACCTTTATCTCTGAGCACTTGTGTACCGGTTTAATCGTTTCCAACAATTTGTTTTAAAATGCGTACACTTTCAGCGGAACGATGTCGAAATAGTGTGCACAAATGGTGTACAGAACCCGAAATGTCACTGAGGATGTTGGCAAGAATGGATGGAGTGAGTTTCAGTTCAGTTCAGTGAGAATAACACGTTTGAGGATAAACCGAAATCGGGTCGATAAAAAGGTCCTGCTAACCTTTGCTTGTATACACGTATAACGAAAGCATTCAAGCACAAGAAGCAGGTTTAGAGCAGGATGTGGCCAAAAACGTGCTCTGGCAATCTATTTGTCGCTGTGGTAAGATTTCGCAACCCTGCGATGCTTCGATGGACAGTGAAATATATATCAAAGAGTGCTTACAAAAACAACTTCTACCCATGACTCGAAGCCACAAGGATCCTGTTTTCTTCTGGCTAGATGGCAAATATTATGAATAAGGAGTGTATCGAAAATAAGCTATACACAAACTTTCTTTCAAATTATGTTGAAAACCGATATTTTATTCATACAAAAAATTGATCCTTTATTGTACGAGGTTAAACTTGAACATAATGAAGACCGGATGAAATTTAAGTTATTCCTTCACGAATTTTCGAACTTTGGATCGAATGCTCTTCATCAAGTTCCGGACAAGTGTTGCATCGCATTTTTTGGACGCTTGAGCCCAAATTTTTTTGAACTCCTGCATGTTCCCAGCTGCCTTACCAGTCTTCTTGAAGACCCTCTTCACGATTGCCCAGTAACGTTCGATGGGTCGAAGCTGAGGGCAATTTGGTGGATTGATATTTTTCTCAACGAAATCTATACCCTTTTCCGCAAGCCAATTGAGAGTGGTTTTGGCATAGTGAGCCGACGCTAAATCCGGCCAAAACAGTGGAGGTGTACTATGCTTCTTATATAAAGGCAACAATCTCTTCTGGAGACACTCAGATCGATAGATTTCCGCATTTATAGTTCCGGTATTGTAAAAAATGGTTGACTTCAAACCACAGGAACATATTGCTTGCCATACCAGTACCTTTCGACCGAATTTCTCCACTTGAATCGACCTGTCCGCATCGCTCACATCCTCCCCAACGACGGCAGTAAAGTATTGTGGACCTGGAAGGGTTTTTGAGTCCTCCTTTACATAGGTCTCATCGTCCATCAAAACGCATGCATCCGGACGCTGCAAAAGACGCGAATACAATTTCCGGGCCCTTGTTGCTGCTCGCTTCTTCTGTTCAGCACTTTGTTTCGAGATTTTCTGCTTCTTGTAGGTCTTCAGGTGGTTTCGCCTCTTGATACGCTGGATCATTTCGACACTCGTTCCTGCTTTTTTGGCCAAATCACGTATTGACATTGATTTGTTCTTCATGATTAGAGATACCACTTTCTGCTCCAGTTTCGGGTTGGAAGAACCGGGTTTTCTGCCTCTTCCTGGTAGCTCATCCAAAGAATAGTGTTTCCCAAACTTATTAATGATGGTTTTAACGAAAACGTTTGTTTTTGTAATCCAGCAACGAACGAAGCATCTTACCGAATGCGACTTATATCAAGACACACAGCTCCCTCTTTGTTTCAGTCTACGTGTTTTTAAGCGACCTCGACGCAAGGGCGGATGAAGGAACGTTAAATGTGAGTTAAATGTTTGTGTGTGTTATCCATTTGCATTTGTTTTGACACCGTTTATAGATTTGATGATCAGCATAAACAGGTTTTAAAAATTATATACCTGTTCGTCTTTGCTATCTACCAACCAAGGTGTAAAAATGGGTCTAAGATCTGTTGTGTTACGGGATGTTTTAGCTCTTCTAACGCCGGAAAAAAATCTTTCTTCAGAATCGTTGAAACCGACAGGTTATTGCAATATATATTTTGTGCATCAGCGCTTAAATTTACAAATATTTTGATCACAGACACAGCTGCCTGGAAACTATTTTGCTAAATCGTCGATCTTCCAGATAGTAGCGTGAACTGCGAAGAGCACCTCCTAGACAAGGATTTTATCAATTAATGAAAACCAATCGGAGGTTTTGCCAGGTTCTGTCTCCAATGTCCATAGTCACGAGTTACCTGTCTTTCCGATCACGATTACTTACACAATACATTAAAGAACTAAAAATGGAATTGCGGAAGAAAACTCAAACAAAAATCAATAATCCGAGATCTTCCTACCGAGATAAAAAATTCAAAGAAGTTCTTATTCAGAGTAAATAGCAAACTTTAGTAGATCCAATTCTACTAGAGATTCGAATTCACATTTTGGGTAAAATGAGGTACAGAATGAAACCAATACCATACACTTTTCTAATATTTTAACTCAGGATTTAAATACATACAATCAAGAAAATCCGTGCCGATTATAGCTGTCTTGATCGAACCATAGTAATGTCCGAAACTTCCAGAACTTACAACAGATATATAATTCAAAGTGGTTGGAGTTTTTATAACACTCCATGAAGGGTATAACCCTTTTTTGCACAAAATCATCTACAAATATAAAACCAAAAAATTAAAACCAAAAAATACCCTCATTTAGGGTAAAATGAGGGCAGTGAACCCATTTTGAACCCAAAACTAAACTGTACTAACAGTATAAAATGGTCTTAGCTTGCTTACGCAAATATAAGCTTTAAGAGCCAAAATAGCTTGCGGCAATTAAAGTTATATGGATAACTCCATCAAAATATCAAGATTTAGAGTAAAACTGGCAAAAATGGACAACTTTTCATGCTCTGCACTGAATGAAATCAGTGCAAATCGAGTAATTTGCATTTTTGACGTAGACTACGTCTTACGGCAAGGGTAGAGTGACAATTGACAATCTAAAAATAAGCGACCGTCACGAAATATTGTTACAAATTAAAAGCTAATAACTTAATAAATGCTCGACAGATTTTCAAGGTGTTTACATCAATCGGTTGAAAATTTTCTCGTGTATCAATTCAACTACCAAATATTATCCGTTAACAATTTTAAACTATTGAACATAACCAAAATAAGAGGTGATGTCTTATAATTTTGTTTTGCAGGCTAAATTTACTTAATGCACAGTACTTTCCTAACACAGACATCAACATGAAGTAATGAACGTTTCATACGTGTCAGTGCGATATATAAGGGAGACACCTTAAAATTTTCTTCATAGCTCGGCAGCCACGGAGCCATGCTGAGCAGCAATGGCCAGTATAGCTCTGGCAGCTGGCGGTTTCAAGTACCCTGCTGGAGGGTACGCGGGCAAGCAACCAGAGAGAATGATGGGTTAGTGGCTGTCGCTGGTGAGTGGCTGGCTGGACAGCCATTTTTAATGCAGTCGTGTGCTATGCCAAGACCGTGGAAAGTTTGGAGGGAACCAGTTGGAAGCCATATCACGATATGATGTACATATATATATATGTATAGATATATATGTAGATGATATAGAAATACAGAGTGGTATGTATGGATGTATATGTAGATGATATAGAAATACAGAGTGGTCATGGCAGCTGCTGGTTCTAAAATGCATTTAGAAGTATCACCTCGAAAAATCTTGAAGTTTGATACCCATATTGATATGGTTCCGCACATTTTCCCAATTGGCCACTTCCCCCGGGGCACCTGGAACCTACTACAGAGTGGTCATGGCCCTCTGAAAATCCGAAACATCTCCGGTGTCCAGTAGCCAGTATTCGTGACCATGAATGTTCCTGAGTCTTGACTAAATTTTCCGTCAAATGCTTTCGGTTTTGTCCAAATTCAACAATTTTTCAAAAAGTTATAAGGAATTGAATTTGGGCAAAAATTTGCCTATCTCAATCATTTTGCCTATCCTCTGTAATATTGAAATATATGTAGATGATATAGATAAATATGTAGATGATATAGATGTATGCGGTGATAATATTGATATATTTGAAGATGATGTCGATATAGATATGACGCAATGTTGACTGTTAAAAATCCGCAATCAAAATGTCTTTACAGGCTGAACGGTATTTTTCGGAGTTGAACCAACTGCACAACGGTTCCCAAATTTCGACAGAGTTCCAGACTATTAAATGATATATTTCACACAAAAATCAGTGGGGTTGTGTACCATAAAAGGTGCACTGTCGACCAACAAATTGGTCAGGAAGCTGATTGCACTGCAGGCTGTTGCTAGCAAGCCGTTGTTTAGACAACCGTTGTTAGGCAGCTATTAATTATGCGGTGGTCGGCAAAGCAGTCGGTTGCCAGTGATTAATTTGTAACCATGAGGAGCAAAACAAGGTGTGCTTGTGTGTGTGTGTGTGTGTGTGTGTGTGTGTGTGTGTGTGTGTGTGTGTGTGTATGTGTGGGGGGGGGGGGGTGATCTGGTTGGTTGCCATCTTTTGGTAATTCGATACGTGCAACGGCTGAAATAACCTGCTTCTTCAAAATACCGAGTTGGTTTGAATTCAAATGCGACCATTTCATATCCGTCCTTTTCAGGACGTCGAATTTAATTTTGAGAGAGTTTGTTTGATTTGAGTTTTTCTAACATTACTTATTTCTTACCAACTGGCAATCACCGGTGGCTAAAAAAATTTCAGTTTTCCCTTCGCTGCAAACCTTGAGAGCATTGTGTACAATTTTCAAATGGCTGCCGTCACGAAAAATTCAAACAGCGGACGCTAATAATTCGATCATTTCTTGATTGATTTATTTTTGAGAGTTTCGCTTTTAACAACTACAAGTTTTTACGATTGCCATTTGCTGCACATTCCAATGAGTACTGTTATGAATAGTTATTCTGTTGTGTTAACGATTCGCGTTGGATAGAGTTTTACTTCTAGGAAAAAATAAGTTTTGAAAAACTGTGAGAGTGAGAATAAGTATGATGCCCAATCGTTTTGATGCCTACCGTATACGTAAATTTCGGAAGCTTGTTAAAATCGAACATACGGATAATCCTCCGAAACGACCATGTACCGATATCGAGTGAGCTTGTGGTTATCGGGCGAAACTGACTGCAGCCAGAAGTAATGCATTACCAACTACTGGTTGGGACGCTGGAGAAGAACCTTCAACTCGAGACTATATCATCATTTAAAGCTTCCTAAAGAGTGTGCAATAGAATTTTCTAACAAACAGCTGATCTTACGATCAATTAGTACCACACCCACACTATTTTGATCAGGCGGTAAGGGTAGGGGTCAAATGATCAAATGAAAATTTGAAAATAACTGAAACATAAACATTTCTCGATAGATTTTCGAGATTATTGCTTCAATCAGTGAGAAGTTTTCACGACTGTCAACTTGCAGAAATATCATTAATTTTTTACTTTGAATTCCCAAACAGACCATGAACAATCTGTAACGCAATAAGGATAATGGTCTCCAGCCGGTCGATCATATTAACACCATCACTACAGCCAGCAAAACCGTTGCCCTTTCATCATACCAACATTCAATCCAAACATCCATTTCCACGGCTGCCAAATAATTTCTAAGTAGCGAATCATAGAATGTTCTACATACTTACTTACTTACTTATGCTAACCCAGTGTCCCATTAGAACAGTACCTGCGTTTTGTTCCGCTACGAAACAAAAGAAACTAATCAAACGGTTTAACGTAATCTACGTCAACCGGTCGTGAGTTATACACAACCCCAATGATTTTTTTCCTTTAAAAGCATTACTTCATACCAACGTCTTTTAAAAAGTGCATTGCCTTAACATGTTTCCGCAAATATGCATTTGCCAGGGCCCAATAAATTTCAATCAATCTTCCCTGAAACTGTTTGGAATATTCATCTGCTAGGGTACAAATTCGACAAAATTCGTCCCAGGGTACCTTATTCTTCGCATAAAGCACTGATGCCAAATCCGGCCGCAATAGTACTGGAACATGATGTTTCCGGATCATGGAGAGCAGCCACCGCTTCAAGTTTTTTCCGAATGTAAACATCAGCTGTTATTGTATCGTTAGCTACAAATGGGTTTGAAAGCATTTCACACTCACAAATTGCTTGCTGGCTTAGCAAGTAAGTAATCGGTTGAGAAGCAGTGGTTTACTGCTTCTTTACCGATTACGAACTCTTCAATTCTTTGACCAGAACAAATTATGTAGAACTGGTCACCCGGACAAACCTTAGAATCAATTTTCACGTAAGTTTCATCATCTCTTATTGCGCAAGCCGCACAGCAGTAGACGTGGGTTGTTTTTCACTTCGTTTTGATTTCTTCTGATTCTTGAAAGTCGTTAATTATTTTTGTGTCTCTGCTCGATCGGCGTTATCTTTTGATGTACCCAGCTTTTTGGCCACAACTCGAAGTATCTGACGAATGTTTGCACGATTTTCCGGTCCAGGTTTTGGTTCACAGGTATCTGTTTATGTCCAGATTGTCTGAAAGGAAAACTCCTTACCATAGCTCCCAATTGCGTTACGAACTGCTCCGATGCTCGTACCTTCCATTTTCGCCAACTGATTCAGTGAACCATTTGGTGCACGATCTGTTTGCGCTTTTCCGGGGAATTCTTCGCATTTTCATGAAAACTTAATACACTAGCACTTAAGACTCAAAAAGTTTAAGATTGAAATGTAAACAATGATGTACAGTAATGTTCAGCTGTTCAAATTCGTGCGTTGACTTTCTGGAACTCGCTATATACTAAGAGTGTAAGGTAGACTAATGGAAAAGATTGGTTTTAGTTTGATCGGTGGCCATTTTCAACTTAGAACTCAATCATAACCTTTGAGTAGAAGTTTACCTTCGATCATTACTATTGTATTGGTCGTTTTGTAGTAGTTGTTGTAGCTGTAATAGATCCTTTGTTGTTTTGACAAGTGATAATTTGTGAAACAAAGAATAACATTCAGTTCAGCTCCAGGTGAAGTTATCATCCTTGCCAAAGCATTGGACTCGGATCCCGTTCGAATTGAAACTGCTTATCGGATTGCAATGAAGAAGTCCCTCTTCAGTAAGTTCAAATTATTTGATTCGGAGAATTCTAAATTTTTCATTATTAAAGTGTAAACCCAAAAAAGAAGAAGAAATGTCGGCTTCGGAAAAGTTGACTTTTAACGATAACCAGATTTTAATCCTCTTATTCAGTGTATTCCTTCATCAATGGCTTCTCTGAATATATTCATATGATAACTGGCTTATTTACTTTTAACTTGACTAATTCAATTTCAATTGAAATGAGTAACTTTATTGGATTTTTAACTGAGTAACTTGAATGTAATTGCTGGTTCAACAGTGTAGCAGTAGAAATTTACAGCATGGAAGCGCCACAAAATTTGATAAATGTGTTCTCCAAACAAATATTTAGGTGAGTCATATTGTTAATTTGGTGTATTAATGGGGGGTGACCCCGGCGCAGTGATTAACATCCATACCTCTCACGCCAAAGTCACGAGTTCAAATCGCACCACCTGACAAGTTACGAAAAACACCCAAAGAGGTGTTTCATGCACTTGGAGTTCCCAAGACACATGTGCTTAGGGCCGTCTTTGGCGGAGTATTTGAAAACGGCGTTTAGAATAAAACAATTCACAACGAGCTGGCTAAACTCTAGTATTCTCAGTATTCCGAAAAGCGCTAAGGTACAATATGCCGGTCAACAATCCCGCAAAGTTCGCGTTTGCCGAAAATTCGAACGAAACAAAACGCAAAGCGGCTCAGCGAACAACATGGTTAGATCAAGTGGAGCAAGATCATGGAAATGTGGGCCACTCAAGGAACTAGAGACAGGCAGCCCCCAACCGAGTTTCTTGACGAAAAAGTGTAAGTGAAGTGTGGGGCGAATGGGTCGATGAGTAAATTGCTAATATTTATACACTTCAAATTCACTACCGTCCCCTGATGCGTAAAAAAGATTAATTTTCCTACTCAATCAGATTACTAATCGGGCGTCACTAAATACTAAGGCAAAAAAAAGGAGAGCTCTAGAACTGGATCACAAATCAAACAGCTTTATGATAATTCCAAATCTCCTGGAAAACCAACCGGTGCTACATTGGAAGCTATGTTTGAGCAGATGACGGCTCGTTATCTGCTTAGCAGCTTTCCCAATGACACTGGTACGTTATCTTTTCAAATTGCCCCACAATCAAAGCTTGGTCCCAATTAGCTCGAGTCCCATATATGTACATGTTACTACAGGTGTCTGCAGTACGATTTGTATTACTGGCACTATTAGCATCTTGTTTGTAACTAATTCATAGATCTTTTTCTCGTGAAAATATCAAGGGCATTCTATATAATGTGAAATTTGGTTAAGGTATTAAGCGTCTGTCATTTTTGCATTGAAATCAACAATATGGAATAGAGTTACAAAAAAAGGAGTAAGTTAAATTATAGAATTGTTTACTTATAAACAATAATGCACACCTACAAGTTCCAGCAATATTAAATAATTGATTCATCGCCAAAGAAGTACGGTAATCAAAATTTATACATCTGTCTATTTTGTAAAAGGTCAACCAATTTGAAAACCGCGTCTATAATTTATAATCTGCTCCAGCAATTTGCATGTTCCATTTCAATGGAAATTTGTCAGTAAACGCACCTTTTCTAGATGGATTTTCTGACTGTCGTGCCTGTAGCCACCAGTGGTCGTAACTTAGAGCATCCGTTCGCATTACCATTAGGTACTGGTAACATAGTTTGCCAGATAGCAGCTGAAAACAATGAGCTCACGTATGTGTCGCATGCTAGATAACATAGTTTCACCGCGTTTCCGTTGTACCATATGATAATCAGTTGTACGTGCTAATTTGTTCATCTGTTGCACATTATAAAACACTTGCTTCCAGTTGGTAATTGTCATGTCATGCAGTCCCTTACAGTTCCGGGTCAATGCACAGCTTATTTTCCGACAGCGCCAGCAGGAGTATGCTAATCGCACAATCTGGTTCGTTATCCGGACCGAGTGAACACTGAACACAAAATCGATTAGAGGCTTCTATTTCACAGCGCTCCAAGAAATATACTTTAATCTACTCCTCGATAATACCGCGTCTTCCAAGCTAATCCAATCTACGTATTAAATTTTAATATTCTGTTCTCGGGGTCAGATGGTGACGATGCACAGACACTCTTGGCAAAAACGACAGCGACAGCGATGGTTTTCATCCTGCCCAATGTCGTCTGCCTCGGAATACCGTTCTCTGTGAACTGAATGGTTGACATACCAAACCGTGTACTTGTTGCCTCCGACAGGAGCTTTGGACTCAGAACTCAGGTAACTCAATTCATTCCGTGTCGGTTGTCAGCGCATGCTCTCGGAAAAGACATTTTGGTACGATGGAAGAGGTTTTTACTTGGTAGAAGTAAACACTTGCTCAGGGGAATCTTTTTCTTTGATCTAGAGCTACTAAGTATCCACTCCGGGAACATTCATCGACCATGTTTTACCCATCTTAAAAAGTAGGGTAGTGTGATCGTTTGAAAATCTTACTTATTTCCGAACCGCAGCAACCACCGGACCGATTTGCATGAAACAAACACCAAACGAAATATTTGAAAAGAGCCTATTTTCGCTGGTAGATTCTCTTCATTGACTTTCTCTTTGGTCTAATGCGTGCATTAAAATAAAATGACTAAATGTTCCGATTTTTCATGCGATTACCCTGCCACTTGGTGGTCGGTCCACCGGCCAGTAGTCAATACACACTAGTTGCCTTTATACGGTGAACATTTGACAGCTCCAACAGTTTGTTTACGGCAGCTATGGCGAGAACAGTGAAGCAACTTCGATCTATGGTTTGTTCGTACCGCCTGGTCCATCCGGACCTAAACAAGTCGGCTATCGTGGCCGACTTCGTGCCGGCCGGATACGATCGCGGAAACATCGACAAGATTCTGGAACTTCTGGAGAAGGGAGAGTCCATCGAGCAGAATCCTGATTCCGGCCGTCCGACAGTTTTAAGCGACCGGAGGATTCAACAGAAGCTCAAATTGAAGACGGAAGGCAAAGTGGCTACTTCTTTCCGTGCGTTGGGCTGGTATATCCACATGCCGAAGCGGCAGTCCAAGCCAGCCATGTCGGAGAACCAAGCGGAAACCCAGAAAAAAATACTGAAGATTTTGGTCAAAGGGATCATTCCGGCGAAGCGGAACGTGTGGTCGTTATCGACAACGAGAGATATCTCACGTTGGACGGCAACGACTGGATAGGCAGAGGCTACTTCACCTACCCGACAAAAGAAATTAACAGCGATGTGAAGTACATAGCGCACACAAAGTTCCCAAAGTAGGTGTTGCTGTGGCTCACAATCAGTGAACCAGGGATGTCACGTCCCCCTTCTTTATGTCGGGGCTGGCAGTGGTCGGCGAGATCTACAGTACGAAGTGCCTCCCAGAAGTTGCCGACTTTCTTTAAAAAGTACCACAAGGATGACGACGTGGTGTTTTGGCCGGATCTAGCGTCGGCCCACTACTTGAAGCGGGTGCTGGAGGAAATGGAGTGGTTGGTCCAAATAGGTTGCTAAATTACCACTGTTATTTCGGTTTTTGTAAGTCTTATGAGCTTTTTGATCACGATTTATTAGGTTTATTATATTTTTGTTATACCAGACTGGATATTTAGTTTTTTTGCGACGTCACTTTTTCTTCAAAAGTATTTCTTGTGAAATAATGTCTACCAACAGTTTTCAACAAGTGGCTGCAGCACTTTCGACATTCCTTTCATTCTTTAAAATTATTTGCCAAATGACACTGCTTAATTTTTTTTAACATTTTGATAATTCGCTAATTTCAGTTCAAAGAATTTCTCATATTCGCAGACCCAATTTTGGTATTCATGTACGAGTAAAGAATATTCAATTGCAGTGAGGAACGTTTTGAGTAGCCACAATGAAGTTAATGATTTGGTCACACAAAAACTTTCATTAATATTTGTGAATAATTTGTCTAAATAGATTTTTTTTTTAATTTTCTAAAACTAGCTGTCTTGTCGAAAATAAACTGCAATATTGTATCATGCCTGAGAGTAGGATCCTCAACGCCTGGAAGTAAGATACTTTAATTTTAGGAGTCAAGATGAAGTCAGCACGGCGTTAATTGACCTCAGGAGGAAGTTGAGATAGCATTTGTTCAGCACTCTGGAAGAAGGCTCCATAGATGTTATTATGAGCATGGTCTGGTGGAAAATGCACAAATCTACTACTACAGCAGCAAAAAATACATCATGTTCATCATTTTCGTTCTACCGCTAAGTAGAGAAAAAGAGGCAACAGTTATGTAAATGCAGCAGTTCCATCAAAAATAGAATGCTGTTGTTTGCAGCAGTTTTAGTAACGGCAGTCATAAGGGATAGCATACACTATATCTATAATTACACTATATACAAAATGTTTAACCCATGACTTTTGATATCTTCAAGCTTTCCGGCGCTTGTGCCTTACATAAATAAATTAATTAAAACAATTAATGATGGTCATATCACATGATCACATTGAACAAATCCGGACATGAAATTTTTTTAGGCTATCATAAAGACAGAACTTCGTGAAAATCCCAAAATAACCAAAAATGAGCATGCATTGAAGAAAGTCTGGATAACAGTAACCAAAAATTCGAGAAAAGCTGTTGTACAAAACTTAATAGATGCTGTCAAGAAAAAGGTGCAAGAATTTGGAATGGAGAAAAAGGCGATTGAAACAAATAATACAAATCTTAGCTTTTTAGTTGATCTTCAGTTTCTACAAGTTTCAAAATAATTCAATAAGAGACTGAATTGTGGTGAACATTTGTAAGTGTATTATTTTCCGTGCATAGACCGCTTAAAGATCCTATCGATTTTCTATGTGAAGGTCGATACACTTGATATCAACAGTTGAGCGTTCAAAATTGCGGTTTTTATTACACTTCCTGGAAAAATGGCAAAGGGTAAATGCACCCTTCTTTTTGGGGAAATGCTCCTTAAACTTTGGAAAAATACTCCTTAGATGCGTTTGCCCGGTATAATGCAATCGGAGGTATTAACCTTCTGGTTAGTTTGCCGGGTGTTTTGACGGGTCTTAAGTTTCTTCAAGATTGTAAAACGTTGTCCCACAATTGATATAAACATGGTACGAAAATATGATATTTAAATGTGTAAATATAATTCTCCATCATAGAGCGTGATCCAACTTGACACTCAATCATTCTCATAGCAGAAAACGCACTATCGTCAAAAGCTCTCAATGGATTAATCAATACTTTAGTATTCAAAGTGGACATCGATAATAATCAAATATATGATAAGCAATAAGCTTAAAGTGCTACGTAGGAGAAAAAGACTTGTAAAGTGCTCTACCACATATCACAGAAATAAAGAAGCATTGTTTTATTTTTTTATATTCGTTTGGGAAACCGCTTTTCATGCTGCTTGGCAAGATGTTTTGTGAAGTAGACTCTCTGGCATGAGTACATAATAAAAATGGCAAACGTGCGCTGGATCATGATTATCTTGCAGTCCACCTTCCCATTCCTAGTATGAACGAGTATATAGGAATCTGTCATATATAAGTTATCCCTTGGCAGCTACGTGACTAAACTGGAGACAGGGAGGGAAATTAAATCACCCTCAAGAAAATCATCCAAACGAAACATCACATAATTAAAATTCATGAGCATCGTAGGCCTAGCTTAAACGGAAAGAAATTAACAACATACGTACACCCATATATTTTAATAAGCACAAAATGAAACGGATTAATTGAAAATAGATACTCTTACACACTGTAGGGTAAACGCTCCAATAGTTGTGGTTCGTTAGCAGCGATTGTGTAGCAATAGATGTAAATGGAAGGTCATACACACCTATTGGCATACTAACGCTTACGTATCGTAACTATTAGATGGTTTATCCTATTGAAATATAGAAGTAGTGTTGAATCTGGAATTCAAAATAAAAATCCGTACTATCTCGTCCGCTTGCTTTGTTCCATATGGTTTTCATGCTTGGAAATTTGTTTTTGAAAACAATATCCGTGATGCTGCACGTCCACTTCATTTGATTCAATTTGAGTCGTTTTTGGCACACTTTCGCCAAACGTTGAGTCACTTGAATTTGAGTAAATCTTTGGAAACTTGTTGGGATTGACAATTCGACAAATAAAACATATTGACTTAAATCCAATGAATGTTTCCAATCCTATTAGGATTTACTCAAATTTGGGTGACTTCACTTTAGACAATTGTGAGCCGAGAACGGCTCAAAATAGAATTAAATTTGTGGCCGTGTGCGTAGCGAACTGCTGTTTCATTGCATAGAAACGTAAGCGACAAAATTCAAATTGTTTTCTTTTGAAAAATTGTTCTCTTATACAATACACTAATTTTCTTCAATATCATCAATCATGCAGTAGAGTGATAAGTGTAGAAATAAAGTCGACCGATGTATGCGAAAAGTACTAAAAAATTTCTGATGTAACCTAACAGTGTTCAAAATTCAAAATTTATAAGTGATTCAACAATGCAATTTGTATTTAACCTAGGGTTACTGATAATGTACATGATGTGAGTAACCAGGTAAACCAGGAAAATCACATGCAGCTATTAAACCTTGATCTCAAATCGGAATTTTTCCAACAAAATGACGTTTTTTGAACATTTATGGCCATGACAACAAACAAAAAAGTGAATAGTTGCTATAAGGTGGTGTTTACGCCACTCTGATATCACAGGGTAGTTAAAGACATCAATCAATCAAGGTAAGTTTATTTTCCTGAGCGCTGCTGAGCGTCGTGAAACCATTAACCGCACAGCAACGCATCCCTGAGAGCACAATCACCTGAGGCATGGTTCAACATAAATAGGATATTAGTGAATCTTCACGGTTCCCTGTGCAACTATTTATGATCGAAGACGAAGAACTTCATGATGGAAATCGATAGCATAAAAACCATTAACTCTGATGGTAGTTTGTAAACAAGAAAGTTCTATCAAGCTGTGACAAGGATGGTATTATGAGCGATGTTTTAATCGGAGCGCTCCATAAACATTAAGTAATATGTTTTGTGGTTGTTTTAAATAGGAAATGAGAAGTGACTAGTCAATGCTGTTACTATTGTTTGCTTACTATCATTGTTAGTATTTTTTGCATAAAATTGAAAAATGCACATGTCAAGCTTTTATTTAAAAAGTTTATTTTGGATAGTCTAGAGGTGCAAATGCGTTTCAATGAGTGAGCGGCAACTCGGAACACTGGAAATTCGAAACAGAGCACCATCAAAGCGACATCAGGTTTGCTGCCACTCCGTGTCGTATGAATTTTCTTGAGTTTTTTACACAAAGCCTGATAAATAGGCTACATAATGATAACCTTAACGTTTTTGTACGTTATTTGCTCTTAGAGACATGACCCAATGTGTGTGGCAACATTCTAGAAGTAAAAGTCTTTCTTTCAACTCTCGTTCAAAAAAAATAATTCTTCCAATATGAGACGTGCTTCCATTTATTCGCGACGGGAGATCACTGCCATTTGTTGCTCAGAAGCGGCAGCAAAACCTAAATGAACGTAAATCTCCCACATCGTCGTTCTGCGGTGTCACATTAAACGTCTGGAATGTTTGTGTATTAGCAGCCACGAGCATGAGCAAGCGCCACAATAATGACGTAGCAAAAGACCGATAAAAATCAACTTAGCAAACCATTGCTGTTGGTGGTCAGAAGAACGATATAGTAAGCTGAGTTTCAGCAGAACTACAATTTAATGCTAATTCACCATTTTCCTTACTTTTTGTCCTAGCTTTTCTCGCAGTTTTTTCCAGCATGTAGAAATACATTAATTCATCATATTCTTTAAAAGTATCAACTCATTGGCGAAACGGGTTTGATCTGTAAAAATCATCTAGTTACTGTGGTTCAAAACTCATTCAACACTATCATATCTTTAAAAAGACTTAGTTTTTCAACAATCGACTAAAAACTGACAATCTCCATACATTTTAAATTAACTATTACCAAGCCAATATATTTCAACACAGGGCACCTCTTACGTGTGACTATCGGCAGACAACGACTGCTATCGGGTAATTAGAATTTATTTTACCGATGTTTATTATGACTGCTTGTCGACTAATTTTTGACTGTTTCATAGTGATCAATATGCTCATGCTGATGCTCACCGAATTTTGATCTTTCCACCCTCTAACGGATATCCATAAAAAATGAAAATGAAAGGATTGGACCGGGAAATGGTTCACACAGGTGAAGTTCAGTTCAAACTGATTTATGTTATAAATTGGTCCGTGAAATGCGGTTTGTGATCCGCTGGCGATACTGGATAAGGACAGTTGAACGGCTGCCCTATTGATTTACTAGGTGCAGCTTTTTATCCTGTAAGTGAGTTGTTTAGTGCCCTCAGCCTTGCAATTATTATTGCATACTATGGATCTCAATAGACTGAAAAAATCCCCGATAGGACGAAACGGCGACGGATTCGAACGGGATTCTGGTCTTTTGGTACATATGGTATATTTTGACTCCTCAGGGACATTATCGCTTTCTAGGCGTAACGTTTGCATTAAAAAACTAATGGATCAATTTCAGTTGGTAATGAAACAAATTAAAAAAAAACTTCAACAAATAATTCAATGGATCATATATCCCTCAAATCCTTCTCCACAAATGCTGCAACGCTCTGTCGGGTATGCCTTACGGAAGTTGGCCGGAACCTTAGCCATGGCAGATTTCGGTAAGTTATTAAGCTCTCATTCGTTATAGCTCAGTTCAGGTGCTCCTCCGTTTTGGCCACGAAATTATGGGAGTAGATCCTCCGTTTGAGGTTGACACATAATTTTCTATCGGTCACAGCTGGGAGACGTTGCAAGGGTTGGCGGTCTTCGGTACAATATTTATCTTCAGCCAGTTTATCTCCTCCAGTGATATCTTGGTACAATGGGCCGAGGCCAGGTCCGGCCAAAATACCACATCTTTATTCACTTGATACTTCTTGATGAAGGCAAGCACTTCGTACTGTATATCTTCGTACTGTTTAAAACAACGGTTTGGACATTCCCTTCAACCACAGAAGGACCTTCTTCGAGAACTTGGTGTGGGGTGTTTATTTGATGTCAACGCTCACCCCCTTGGTGGATCGGCTATGTTCAGCAAAACACGAAGTGCCTCACGATGTCCAATTTCTTCGCTCTGGGGTGAATCTGGCAGTACCATCAACTGTAATTGCTTGACTGTTTTCACCATGGCTACTGCAAATCAAATGCTAGCGCTGTAATTTTTTCTGTACACAACAGGGTTCCTACGATTGGCAATGCAATACATTTTTTTAATGCATATGTTAGTGTCATGATCAATTGTCCACTCAAAACACGTATGCTATGATGTACAATATATTCTTCGATTCAATCTTGTGATCTAACTTCAAAATCACCTCACATAACATACGCTGGCTTACATGATTGATCGGAAAGTGGCATCATTTCAATAAAATTGCAAATAAAACTAGGATTGTCATTTTTTAAACAGTTAATTAGCAAGTGGAAGCACATTAATATCAAAGCTTATCTTATTTGGGTGTAAACAACTGAAAATAATTCAATAAAAAAATAAGAAAAATAAGGAAACACCACATTGTTTGAATTCAGTGTGTAAAAGTCATCGGAAAAAATATATTTAGAAAGTCATTTTTTATGTTTGACCTCTTCGGTAATGTGAATGTCCTCTTTTGTATTTTATCACTTCCGCCAGACGTCTTGGTTTTGATTCGACCAACTTTTATGTAGTTTATGCTGGAAGAGCATTCTATACATCTTCAATCTCCTTCATTAGCTGCTTTCTATTGGATTCATGTTTCTTTTGAACTTCTCGACCAATTTCATCACACATAGGGTTACTGGCCCCATATAAATCTCATTGTTCCTATATTCATCCTACGATGAATCAAACAATTGGGCAGTTGAAGGATCGGTTTCGTTTTCTAATGATGTTTGCTTACGTTAAATAACTACAACAAACATTACTAACTAATTCTGTCACGTGTATATCGTTTTATTTCAAGTAGGATGAATTGCTAAGTGATGAGATTAATATAGGTACATCTTCCCTATATTTTAGTAAGTTTAAATTCGGATTTTGAGCGATGATACAGCACAGTTATGTTTTTCCCGGATATATATTCCATCGCAAGCTTTGATATGTGCGTGGGGTCATTGTGGTGCATACTTCCAAAGTTATTTCGTTTTTTGGTAGATTTAGTGATATTGCGTTCTATTATTTGATATTTCCCTCCTTTGTATTGATATTTCCCTCCTGAAACATTATCCCTTGAATAAACTCCTTTGTTGCCACTCCTGCGTAGAACATACCACCTCAAACCATTACGGACTGATGTTTCAAGCGGTACCATCAGTTCTCTAAATTCTAACTAGACCATCTGAAGCCCTGAAATTAAATATGCTCTCGACTGTCCAGAATACTCTCTTCACGGAAAAAAATCCGTGCCCGGATCCGTGAACCGCAGTCATGAATTCGAGAACAAGCAAAAATACACCGTGAACTGAATCACGTAATCATGAACTAAATCACGTTTTTAGGTAAAAATCCTGAAAACGTGAACTAGTTCACGGTCCGTTTTCATTTTCGTGAACGCTTTTGTTTCTGTGTTCCAGGGGCATGTACTGTTCGCTTATGAGTGGCTTATTACTTGGCGTACGGGTCAAAATGTTTTCGGTTCACAGGTTTTACAACAACGGATTCCATTTATGCTGCCAGCTTGCAGCCTCTTAGAAACGGGTCTTTCTTGACCAGCCACACCAAATATCTTTTGTTTTCCGAGGAAAATAATTTTTTTATTCTTTTATTCTTTTTCCATCCTTTCCGTACTTTCCTGCCGACAAACAATAACCGCCACCGTTGGTTTGGTAATTTAAAGGAACTCCCCGATCTCAAGGATAGTTCACTACGACCCCGAAATAGAACAACGCTGCTCTGTTGAGTTAACAATGATTTTTTCTAGGTGGCCCTCGTGTACGTAGACTTCAGATGGAGATATGAATAAATTTATTATAGTAGTTTTTATTGTTCTTGTAAAGGGTGATACGGTCAAAATTTGGTCAAGGGAAAACGCGTGTAAATCGGTGAAATCGTTTATTTAAAAAATCAAATTAAATTTCTTTTTCAAGTTCAATTAGTATAAAATTCAGGAAAAATATTCAGTTAGGCTTCCACTTTTCCAAATCCGAATTGCCGGGCCTTACGCTTGACCCCTGCCATCAGATTTTGTACAGCCACCTTGTCCACCTTCTTCGCCGCAGAAAGCCAGTTTGCCTTGAACTGCTGCTCGTCCTTAGCAGTTTTTTTGGTCTTCTTTAGGTTCCGCTTGACAATAGCCCAGTATTTCTCAATTGGCCGGGCTCTGGCGTGTTGGGAGGGTTCTTGTCCTTGGGAACCACCTGCACGTTGTTGGCGGCGTACCACTCCATGGCCTTTTTACCGTAATGGCAAGATGCCAAATCCGGCCAAAACAGTACGGAACAACCGTGTTTCTTCAGGAAAGGCAGCAGACGTTTATTCAAACACTCTTTCACGTAAATTTCTTGGTTGACAGTCCCGGAAGCTATGAAAATGCTGCTTTTCAAGCCACAGGTACAGATGGCTTGCCAAACCAAATATTTCTTTGCGAACTTTGACAGTTTCGTGTGCTTGAAAATATCTGCTACCTTTCCCTTTCCTTTTGCCGTATAAAACTCCTGTCCCGGAAGCTGCTTGTAGTCGGCTTTGACGTAGGTTTCGTCGTCCATTACCACGCAGTCAAACTTCATCAGCATCGTCGTGTACAGCAAAAAATCAGTGGGGTTGTGTTTAACACACGACCGGTTGACGTAGACTACGTTAAACCGTTTGATTAGTTTCGTTAGTTTCGTAGCGGAACATTCACAGAAAAAATAATAATGAATTTTAGCAGATGCGCAAAATTCATAATTACAAGCACACAAAACAAGCGTAAAAAAAGAAATTGTTTGCAATCTTTCATACAACAGACCTGATTTCAGTGATATCAGGTTTACATTTTAATGAAATATTCCATGAATTCAAGTCAAATCTAGCATTTCCTTTATACGCATTAGATAATGCAGAAAATTAAATGTTTATTTCAAACTATATTGCAACCCAAATAGTTTTTCCTTAACGAAACATTTCTAGACCAGACCGGGCAGGAGGACGCTGTATGTTAGTATGCATTATAAACCAGTAGTTGGCAAAATCCAGCATCTCAACCAGTAGTTGGCAACGTTTAAGTTTTGCCTGATAATCACGAGTTCATTCGGCATCGGTACATGGTCGGAGGATTTTCCATATGTTCAATTTTAACGCGCTTCCGAAATTTACGCAAACGTTTGGCATCAAAACGATTAGACATCGTACTCATTCTCACCTTCACAGTTTCTCAAAATTTATTTCTTCCTAGAAGTAAAACTCTATCTAACGCGAATCGTTAAAACAACAGAATAACTATTCAAACTGTACTAACTGGAGTATGCCGAGAATGTTACTTCGGAATATCCATTTCGAAAATCAAAGCGAAAATCAAACGTAAAAAATTTCTTGATACTTGCCGGAACGCAACATTCTTTAAAATTTTCCGCGAAATAAAATACTTCTTTTGTTTGTAAAATTTTAAACACTTGAGTAAATAAAATGGCAATCGTATAAACCTCTAGTTGATTTGAGCAAAAATCTCACAAATAAATCAATCAAAATACGATCGAGTTATTAGCTTCCGGTGTTTTAATGTTCCGTGACGACAGCTAGTTGAACAATGTACACAATATGCTCAAGGTATACAACGAAGAGGGAACTTAAATTGTTTTAGCCACCGCTGGCTGTGAATTGGTAAGAACTTGGATAGTAATGTTGAATAAATCCAATCAAACAAACTCTTTCAAAATTGAATTAGTCGTCCTGAAAAGGACGGATTTTAAACTGTCCGCATAGTAATTAAAACCTTCTCGGTCTTTTGAAGAAGCAGGTTATTTCAGCCGTTTCACGTTGCGCCTTACCAAAGATGGCTAACAACAAGATCACACACACAAGCACAACACAGGCTGGTAGCTGACTGCCTAGTAAACCACTGCATAATTAATGGCTGCCTAGCAACGGTTGCCACCGTCAGCAGCCAATTCCAAAGTTGGCGCCTTGCCGCTCCGCTCTGCCGAATAAAGCACCCTCCAGGGTACATGCTATCGCCAGCTGCCAATGAATACTGGCTCGTTGCTCCGCACAGCTCCAGTACTGCGACACGAATGAGAAAATTTCTTTTATGTCGTTCAGTGCTGAATATGAGACCTCCCTTGCTCACATTTGAAATCTGTGATAGGAAAGTACTGTGAATTTATGAAATCCAGCATGAAAAACCAAATTATAAGACATCACCATTCATTTTCGTTACTTTCATTTGTTTTAAATTGTTAACGGATAATTTTAGATAATTGAATTAATATGCGGAAAAATTTCCATCCGATTGATGTAACAATTTTGAAAATCTATCGAGTATTTATGAAGTTATGAGCGTTTAATTTGTAACGATATTTTGTGACGGTCGATTATTCTTCGATTTTCAATTGACAATTCAATTTTTCATGACGGCAGCCATTTGTAAATTGTGCACAATGCTCAAGGTATGCAACGGAGAGAAAATTAAAATTGTTTTAGCCACCGCTGTCTGCCATTTGGTTAGTTGTTACATAAATTCAAATTAAACCAACTCTCTCAGATTTAGATTGGTCGTCCTGAAAAGGACGGATTTGAATTAGTCCTGCTCGGTCTTTTCACGAAGCAGGTTATTTCTGCCGTGCACGTTGCGCTTCAGATAAAGATGGCTACCAAGAATATCACACACACTCAAGCACCTTATGTAGCTCTTTGTGGTGGTGCCCACCGGCTGGCTACAAATCATCACCGGCTTTGGCAACCGACTGCCTAGCACACCACTGCATATACAATGGCTGCCTAGCCAAGGGCTTGCTAGCAACAGTCTCAGAGCAATCGACAAGCTCACCACTGAACCTTCTGTGGCATGTTGCACCACCTGCTACGTTGGCTACGTTGGCAGCTTGCCGCTCCACACTGCAGGTTTCATGCCATCGGGGTTACCTCCATCGCCAGCTGCCAATCCATAATGGCTCGTTGCTCCGCACAGCTCCAGTACTGCAACACTACTGAGTTAATTTGCGAAGGCGTACCCGTTTTATATCGTTCAGTGCTGCATATGAGCCCTCCGTTGCTTAAATTTGAAATCTGTGACAGTAAAGTACAGTGCATTTAGTAAATTTACTCTGAAAAATCGGCATTATAAGACATCACCTTAGGTTTTGGTTATTTTCAATAGCTTGAAATTGTTAACGGAAATTTTTTGATTATTGAATTGATACGCGGGAAAATTTACAACCGATTGATGTAAAAGTCTTGAAAATCTATCGAGCATTTATTAAGTTATTAGCGTTTAATTTGTAACAATATTTCGTGACGGTCGCTTATTTCTAGATTTTCAATTGACACCCTACCCTTACCCGTAAGACGTAGTCTACGTCAAAAACGTTGGATGATAGGCAGAGATCCGGTCGTACTCGTACGGTGCGGACTGCACGAGTTGTTAAAGTGGTCAGGGAACGAATTAGACGAAAATCACAGCGCTATGTACGTAAAATGGCCGCAGATCTGAATGTTTCGAGATCTTCAATGCACAATATACTGCCAAATGACCTCGGATTCCAAGCTTTCAAGGAACGTAAAGTTCACGGAGTTTCGGAACCTTCCAAGCAGCAACGACTCGAAAGAGCAAGTCTGCTTTTGTCGTGGCACGGTTGGGAAGAATTTATCGTTTCCGACGAAAAGTTATTCGTCTTGCAACAATCCCACAATGTCCAGAACGACAGATTGTAGGCTCTCTCCTTGAAAACTGTTCCAGAGAGTGATAGGAATATTCCACGATTCCTAGGTGCTGTGTCAGTGATGGTTTGGGGAGTAATTTGCAAGCGAGGCAAATTACCACTGGTTTTCATCGTAAAAGGCGTTAAAGTGAATGCCGTATATTATAAAACGGACGTTTTGGGGAAAGTTGTCAAGCCATATGTACAAGAGGTGTTTGGAGATGATCACTATGTGTTTCAGCAGGACCGAGCTCCATCGCATACTGCAAATCTCGTTCAGGGCTGGTGCCGAGAAAATTTGACCGACTTTTTGGACAAGAATGAATGGCCTCCCAGTTTACCAGATCTGAATCCCTTGAATTATTTTGTTTGATCATACATGCTGGCAAAGGTAAAAGACCACAGGGCGTCTAATATGAACCAATTCAAAACCGTAATCAAACGAATTTGGGACGAAATGCCGATGGAAGTCGTGCGTGCCGCCTGTGGCGGTTTCGAAAAACGCCTGGAGCTGGTCAAGAAGTTTAAAGGCGGTGTTATTCCAAAACATATGCTGTAGTTGATCAGTATTATATTGCAATATTATGGGTAAAGTTATCAATAAAATCTGGATTATCGATTTGAAATAAATAGAATTTTATTTTGTATGAGAATATATTGGACACGGTGTATAATATGCTCAACATGGTTCATAAACCCTTTAAAAATCCCTCTGTAAAGCTGGCCGACAAAATAATGACTGCATTACAATTGTCGCATCGTGTTTTTGTTAGGCAATATGTTAATATGTTTGCTCCTTTGGTTGAAATCCATTTTTTTGTCCCATCCAAAGATGTTCATTAGCAGAAATCCATCCTAAGATTATTTTCAGCCAGCTGGGATATCCAATGAAGTTATGGTTTTGACTATTTTTTTCCTAGTTATGAGTAGGAATGGAGTGAAGAAAAAGAAAAATGCTCCATTGCATGCTCTGCACTTTGGCAGCTGTCTATGATATTCCACAGTAGGAGTAAAGAGTCGAACAGTCACCGTGGATGTTACAAGAATCCGAGTCTTAGGGACACTCTTGAGTCCCTTCGAATCTCGGAGATGGTTACATTAGAAGGTATGATTCGAAGAGCGGGGATAGTTACGAGTGGCACAATCTTCAGGAAGTCTGTCCAACTTTTTGGCATCGCTGACAACGTTGAGATCGTAGCATTGAGACATTGAGACGATGGTGGAAACGTACATAAGACTTAAGGCTGAAGTTAGTAGGATTGGGCTTGTGTTTAATGCGTTGAAAACTAAATACACGAAAGGAAGAGGCTTACGAGAAGAATATTTTAGCCTCCCACCACAAGTTCAGATCGACGGTGATGAAATCGAGGCGGTAGACGGAATAGTGTATCAGGGTTCATCGGTGTTAGCCTATAACGACACCAGCAGAGAGATACAAAGGCGCATTACGGCTGGCAATCGTGTCTACTTTGGACTCCAAAGGACGCTTAGATCAAACAAAGGTCGCCGAACTACGAAGTTGACCATCTACTAGACATTAATTAGATCGGTAGTCCTCTATGGCCAGAGAACATGGTGGTGGAGGACCAACGCGTCCTGGATGTCTTTGAACGGGAGATGTTACGTACGATCCACGGTGGACAACAGATGGAAGACGGAACCTGGTGGAGGTAAGCTTACCTTACCAATCAGACTTAGGCCGGTGTGGTCTCTGCTGTACACAAAAGTTGTTTCCATTGTAATCGATCCATGGCTGTTCCTCGCCAGCCTCGCTGTCTGCGGAGGGTCCGCAGGTCGCCTTCTACTTGATCGATCCACCTTGCTCGTTGCGCGCCTCTTCTTCTTGTACCTGTCGGTTCGTTTTCGAGAACCATTTTCACAGGGCTGTCGTCCGACATTCTTACGACATGCCCAGCCCATCGTAGTCGACCGATTTTTGCGATGTGTACGATGGGAGGTTCTCCCAGCAACTGGTGCAATTCGTGGTTCATTCGCCTCCTCCACGTTCCGTCTTCCATCTGCACTCCACCGTAGATCGTACGCAGCACCTTCCGTTCAAAGACTCCAAGGGCGCGTTGGTCCTCCACTAGCAATGTCCATGTTTCGTGGCCGTAGAGAACTACCGATCTAATTAATGTCTTGTAGATGGTCAACTTTGTGGTTCGGCGAACTTTGTTCGATCTTAGCGTCCTTCGGAGTCCAAAGTAGGCACGATTGCCAGCCATAATGCGCCTTTGTATTTCTCTGCTGGTGTCGTTATCGGCGGTCACCAATGAGCCCAGATACACGAATTCGTCTACTACCTCGATTTCATCACCGTCGATCTGAACTCGTGCTAGGAGGCTAACATTGTCTTCTCGTGAGCCTCTTCCCTTCATGTATTTTGTTTTTAACGCATTAATCACAAGCTCAATCCTACCAGCTTCAGCCTTAAGTCTGATGTACGTTTCCGCCATCGTCTCAAAGTTACGTGCTACGATATCAACGTCGTCGGCGAAGCCAAATAGTTGGACAGACTTCCTGAAGATCGTGCCATTCGTGTCTATCCCAGCTCTTCGAATCACACCCTCCAATGCAATGTTAAACAACAAACACGACAATCCATCACCTTGCCGTAACCCTCTCCGAGATTCGAAGGGACTCGAGAGTGTCCTTGATACTCGACGACACACATCACTCGATCCATCGTTGCTTTGATCAACCGCGTCAGTTTTTCCGGAAATCCATATTCGTGCATGGTAAATGAACCACGAATTGCATCGGTTGCTGGGAGAACCTCCCATCGTACACACGTCGTAAGAATGTCGGATGACAGCTCAGTTAAAATGATTCTCGAAAACGAACCGACAGGCACAAGAAGAAGAGGCGCGCAGTAAGCCAGGCGGATCGATCAAGTAGAAGTCGACCTGCGGATCCGTCGTAGACTGCGATGCTGACAAAATGCAGCCATGGACCGATTAGAATGGAGACAACTTCTGTGTACAGCAGAGGCCACCCTGGCCTTGGTCTGATAGATAAGGTAAGCTTGGTCAGTTTTTCAATATTGGGAGAAGTAGTAGATTTGTTTCCCGGTATTTGGGAGTTGGTTTGAGGAAAGTAGCTTTCGTCGTCCAGAAAGAAAGATTATCCGCCGTACTTCCAGGTTTTCCAATGGCATTGGGATCTCACGGTTTGGATTTGCTCGACAGTTTACTCTGTAGATCCAATTTTATTTCTACACCCTATTCCTTCCATTTCAAGAGTCTTGCTGACGCGTGATTTTGAACAAAGCAACTTTCTGGCCCGTTGGCTAACCGAATCCTAGTTGAACATGTTTTCGAACAGCAATTGGAGCTCCTTTATCTCCTTTATTTTTATCCTTCGGATGCCTTCGATACCAGCATACGGTATATGATAGATAAAGGGCGAACACGAAATTATTGCGACACCGAAAATGTCATGCCAATTTTCTTATAATGTTTAGAATCAAACCAAAATTTTAGGTAGTTTTATACATATATTTACTTCAAAAATCAAAAGAAAAGTTAATCTATGGAGTCTTGAGTGTAAAATTGAACGCATTTTCGCTTGATGCCCTCCATCAAAGTCTTTACAGTGTCATCCGGTACCAGTTTCTCAGTTTTTTTTTTCATTTTCTTAACATGTCCTTCTCGTCTTTGACTGTCTTCTTGCTCTTCCGAAGTTCCCGCTTCATCATTGCCCAGTACTGCTCCACCGGGCGCAGCTCCGGACAGTTTGGCGGATTCATGTCCTTTGGAACAAAATGGACAGAATTGGCCTCATACCACTCCAGGACACTTTTAAAATAGTGGCATGATGCCAAATCTGGCCAAAATAGCGGAGCTTCGTCGTGCTGCTGCAAGAACGGCAAAAGGCGCTTCTCGAGGCACTCAGATTTGTAGATCTCGCCATTTACTGTGCCCTTTGTCACGAAAGGCTCACTCCTCAGTCCGCAAGAGCAGATGGCCTGCCAAATGAGATATTTGGAGGCGAACTTCGACATTTTCTTCTTCTTAAATTTGTCGTCCACATAGAACTTGCTCTTGCCGGTGAAAAACTCCAACCCCGGAATTTGCTTAAAATCGGCTTTTATATACGTTTCGTCGTCCATCACACAGCAGCCATATTTTGTCAGCATCTTCTCGTAGAGCTTCCGTGCCCGAGTTTTAGCCGTCGATTGTTGCCGCTCATCGCGGTTTGGGAAGTTCTGTACCTTGTATGTATGTAGTCCAGCTCTCTTCTTTGCATTCTGGACGTAGCTCTGCGACATGCCGATCTTTTTAGCCAAATCAAGGCTTGAGACGTTGGGATTTGCTTTAATCATCCGCTTCACCTTTCCCTCCGTCTTTTTGTTCTCCGGTCCCGGTTTTCTTCCAGCTCCTTTGCCGTGGTCCAACGTTAACCGCTCCTGGAACCGCTTCAACACTCTGGAGACGGTTGAATGGTGAATGTTCAACATTTTTCCCAACTGCCGGTGCGACAGGTCAGGAAATTCCAGGTGTTTGGAAAGAATTTGTTCTCTCGACTCGCGTTGGTTCACCTCCATTTTCGTTGAATCGAAAAACACGACTTCGAGTTTGACAGCATGTAAACAATACACATCAATGAGAAAGTGTGCAAAATTTGGTTGATTTTTACCCAATGGTAAAAAAGTTATGCCCTGTTGAATGTGTCGCAATAATTTCGTGTTCGCCCTTTACCAGATCATTTGTCTTTTTTATGGTTCACCGTGTACTTTTTCAGCAGTCTTCATTTGTTCGAATGGATTGTACGATATCCGCGCGCAGATCTTACTGTTTCGACAACAGACTGAATACGATTGAACATGTTAGAGTGAAATAAAGTGTGTGTTTGTTTTTTCGGAGGGTAACATTTTCTTTAGGTGGCATTTATCTGCGAATATTTTCGATTTGAAATAAAAGTATTGGAATCATTTTCATTTTAGTGGACACCCGGTGCCATCAAAATTTCTAAACTAAAAAAAAAGGTTCAATTCTGATGCCTCTACATAATGTACTAAAACATACACAGATAAAAAGAAACATTGAATTTTCGCGTTATCTAATGCACATAAAAAGAATGCCAGATTTGGCAGAAAATAATCGGATATTTCATGTAAAGTTAAGCCATATAACGCCTGAATCTAGCCTGTTGTATGAAAGATTGCAAACATTGTTGTGTGAAAGATTGCAAACAATTACGTTGTTTATGCTTCATTTGGCGTTGGGGTAGGGGAGAGGTGTTTGGCGTTCTTGGGGATGACTGGTATTTTCCAGCGCTCTATCTTCTCAAGCGACCGCTTCGCGTAATGTGCCGAGACCAGAACACGACATCGTCTATCGGGTGGTGTTTTTTTTTAATGAAACACACAACTTCCGATTAGCACTTCATGCTGTACAGCTGCCCGTTGACCGCAAGCCACGAAGAAAAAAAATAAGATCCGCTTTTAAATCCCCATTCTCACTTCGTATGGTAGTTGTACTTCACGTGGCTGCTCACCTCCTTCCTGGGTGATGTGAAATAACCGGTCTAATGCCAACCATTGCCGTCAAGCGCCAGGTACGTCTCGTCGTCGATGATCACAACCACGTTGCATTTCACAGGGAAGACATCCTTGACGAACACCTTCAGCCGCTGTTTTTGAGTGGCCGCTTGCGCTTCCAGCACGGCCAGCATCTACTTACGCTTCTTCATGACGATGTCCATGTTTACCAAATACTTTTGGACCGTCTGGCAAGTCACACCAACCTCTCACCTTGCCTTTCGTCTTCTGCTTCAGCGCTTGCTGTACCTTCTGGTAACGCAAAACCGTCGGAAGGCCGGAACCCGGCTTGCGCTCGATGCTCTCACCTTTTACCGGTCGCGCCATTATCTTGTTTAAGGCCACTTGGCTATATCCGGCCAACACAAAGTGTGGCAAAATGACGGATTTTTTCACTCCAGTGTAAAGCCGACGGTAACTACAAACCATCGAACGTAGGTGCTCAACTGCTTTCGTCTTGGCTGCTGTAAACGAATTGATAGAGCTGTTAATTTTTTTTCTGTATGGCCTTCTTATATTTTACTGACGCACTAGGTGGTAGTATAATCTCATGCAAAATCGGTGAAATGTGTCTCTTTTTTTTTAATACAAGCGTTAGATCATCTTTAATCGTCCAACATTTATGTAGGATAATTGTTCCCATATGAACTTCAAATGCCTTTATTCATGCTACGCTGATCTGACATTGGAGCTTAAAAAGATCGGTTTCTGTAATGTTTGTCCACAGTCAATAACATAGACAAGCATAACAACAACATAACAAGCATAATACACATGTCATTTCCATGATTTCGAGTAGGAAAAATTGCGAGTGATGCTTTTAAAATAGGAACATGTTCCTTATATGCAAATTATCAAGTGGCCGCTCTAATTTTTCATTACTGCTTGATGAAAACATTGCAAGAGTTGCTGGGAGAAGCTTCCACCATCCTCATCGTAAAATAGGTCGACTATTTTTATTTTTATTTGACTATTTGTAAGGATTTTTAACGACAACTCTGTGAAAAAAGCTCTTAAGAACGAACCTGGTACAAGAATAAGAGGCACGCAACGAGAAAGGTGGATCAATTAAGTGGAAAGCGACCTGTGGATCATTCGTAGATTGCGAGCATGCAAGGCTGGGGAAGTGTGAATCCATACTTAAGTAGTGAAAATCCTGAATGTTTACCCTCTTTGTATTGTAAACAAATTGCATATCAATGTGGCCAAACGAAATCAGTAGGCCAAGTTTGGAATAAAGAAAGGGTGTTGAACTTTTAGTGAAATCTAAACAATTTGAGGCTTCACAATTCATATAAATGGACGTCGATAAAGGTAAAAAAAATTTGGAATATATTTCTAGAAGGAAAAAGGTAAATCATGGGGAAAAGCATGTTGGTTGTTTTTAATAAACCGAAACCTCAAATTTCCAGTATGATGAGAGCTCACTCGACTCAGCAAATTGGATCAAATTGTCGTTTGTTTAAAGTCAATCAATGGACGTATTGTTGACGTTGCTTTTCTTCTAAATTCATTGTGCTTACAGTCTTTATTCGAATCACAGCATAAGCAAATTCTCGCTTAAAATAAACTCAAAAACTATGACTATGGAGTTTTCAGTATGCGTAGGTTGGTTACTGTATCGTGATTATTAGTGGCAGGTATGTTTGTCGTGGGTTGTATCCATAAGGATTTGTTTGTTTACAATTTAACACTGTTACACTTGTGATGAGGGACAAATAACACCAACAGCCAGTATGTTATTGTTTTACTACCTACTAGAATTGTGGAACAATTTTATTTGTATCACTTGGCGCTGTTGACATAGCTTCGTTTTTCAATTTTAGCCTGAAACGTTTCACAAACAGTTCCACAAATATCTCTGGCATAAAAGAACTATTAATCACGGCGCAGTTTACGCTTGGTTACATTAATTATCCAATAAAATAAGTCACAGTAGCAATCATTTTGAATTATCAGTACATCAATACGTTATCGGCCTTTCAATATCAGATACGTTTCACTTATACGTTCCCTCAGTTGCTGATTGATGAATGAAATCGATTTACTGCACCTTTAGCCCTTTCTCTGGTTCGCTTTCATCTTCCTTCCTCTGTCTTCGGCGGAGTCCCTCTGTCGCAAGTTGGCAGACAAGACTTTCTCTCAATGTTCCAGTGTTTCATCAAGAGTACCCCCAGTTAGTTGTCGCTTAGTCTTGGTGTAGTTCAGGTGCGAGCTACTTGTGATTAAAAAGTTTTCTTGAGCACCGGCAGAAGCTATTTGCATTGAAAGTTGGAAAATGCCACGGGAAGTTTCAGCGTGTTTAATATTGAGTTGGCTGTTTTCGCTTCCAGTCGCGTTATCCTCGCTGCAATTAGAAATTTCTGAACGGCAAGCTGAAACTAGCGGAAAGGGTTGCCCGAGTTGCGGTGAGGAATTATGCCATGCTGACTAGGGATTCATTATAATTTAGTAGAAATTTGAAATTGACTGGGTTAAGCTTAATAACGGAAATTTCTATTTCGTTTTCCTAAAGCGTGTGGAGGTGTGAACGTAAATTCTCGCATCATCGGAGGAAACCAAAGCGACATAAGTGCGTATCCATGGATGGCGGCACTTTACTACAGGCGGTTGTTTACATGCGGCGGAAGCCTGATTAATGATCGCTATATCTTGACGGCAGCACATTGTGTCGCGAGATCGGATGTCAAACAGTTTGAAGTGTTTCTGCGAAGACCCAATATTGGGATACGTAATCCTGGTATGATTGAGCTGATATGGAAGTGAGCCATGAAGCATATGAAAATTGTTTGTTTTGCTTTCAGAGATGATACAAAGATTGGTTGAAACCATCACTCTAAATCGTTATCAAGGAGTTAGAATTAATAACGATGTTGCACTGCTGCGGCTTACGAAACCTGTTTCAATCGAACCGGATTTGGTTCCAATTTGTCTACCGGACGGAATGGATAGCTATGTGGGTAGAGAGGTAATTTTAAACCAGGGATTACTGATTGGTCAGCATTGAAAATCGCGTTTGTTCTAATTATAGGCTATGTTGATTGGGTGGGGAACTACAACCAGTGGAGAACTATCCGATACATTGCAACAACTGACCGTACCCATCATGTCTAATCAGGAATGCAAACGTTCCGGATATTATCGCTTTCAGATTACGAATAGGATGATGTGTGCTGGATATTTGGATGGTGGGCGTGATTCGTGTCAGGTGGGTGAATGTCGAGCTTATCCAACATTAATGCCTTATCATCTTGAACTTTGCATCTAAGCTCTTGATTGTTTTTAAATTGAACACAAGCAAAAACCGCAAGACGGTAGAAAATGTCAATATCATTACTTGTTTATTATTTACTGAAATTACCATCAATGGTTAATGGAAAATCAGAAGAAAAAAAATCTAGGCAATATTTTTAGCTACTCGCTAACCACTTATCAAACTGAGTTAACATAAGGTTTAGCCACAATTATCAAAGATGTAATGGGACGGTTAGTATAATATTTGAATTGGGAGTTATTTACAGAAGGTTTTTCAGTTTAAAAATTGGAATGATTTTCCCAAAAGGTATATGACAAGATTTTAAATTCTTCCAACATTAATTATAGTTGTCCTATTAGAGAATCCTCCTCTAACAGGGATTTTCCGTGGTAGAATTCTAAATTGGAACGTCTGAGTAAAACTTCTCATAGATTTTTTAAAAGAGCGAATGGAACCTAAGATTGGATCTCCTATAGAAGTGCACTTACTGATTAAAAAAAATCCAAACAAAGATCCTGGGTTCTAACGTGTGATAATATAAGCAATACTTCGGAAGTCCCAAGACTTCAGGTGGCTCTTGCAAAGGATCATGCGATTGAACTTGAAAATCTGAAAAATGAGGATGGAGTTTTTATAGAAGCTCCTTGTGAAACGTTAAAGTTGATTAGGAAAACCCATTTTTCTGGATCGGTTTTGTGTGTAGATCCGAACAGTGATGGATCACTTGAAGGTGAAAGATGTTCAAGGACACCTCAAATTCTGAAGAAACAGAAAACGCTGTAAAAGACTTAGCTGATAAAGTCTTTAAGAAAGCCAGGGTAGAAAATGCAATGAGATCTTTTCAACCCTACATTGCATGGCCGGAGGGAATATTTCCACGTCCGTGTGTTGGTTTAAAATAGAGGCTCATATAAGCAAATTTTACCAATAAAAGGGTCCAGTGCTGATAAAAAGTAAGAGCCTACTACCACTGTGATACCTACAAAAAAACTACAAGGTACAGCCCAATGGGGTTGTGCGCAAAGGTGACGTAGGACTATGCAGCAATCTAATTCCCATACACTTTCCTGAGACGTCAGGGTCATCCGCAAATTGATTTTAGTCAGTCGGGAAGCTACGCTTTCAATCCGCTCGGAAATATCATAGACAGCTGTTCATAATGCTTATCGCTTCGGAGGAAACGACAGTATCGGGTTAAAATGCTTTAGCACCCGGTAGATGTGGTGCTATATGTTTTCTTTTTCCGAACTTTGCTACTGGAACTGTTTGCATTTGGTGGCCCTGAAAAGGGCCAGAAATACTATTGTTAACACTTTAGAAAGCATTTGGTGACTCTTAATGATGATACGGCCCCGGTTGAATTTTCTACGATGTTTGAGAGGGCCAACATCTTTAACGCGTTATGGATCTGTTGGTTCGTTGGTTGTTCAACGCGCTTTGCCATTTACTCCGGGACGCGGCGTTTAAAGCAATGCCATGTCGGGTAATGGAAATTACCACAGTACAAGAGAAAAATCCAATCAAACTCTTTAATTGACAAATTGATTTGGTCGTCCCGAAAAGGACGGATTTAGTTGACGGGGGAGAAACATGGTTCACGATTGAACTTGGAATTACTTCTTGGTATTCTTGGTTCAGTTACTCGTTGTTGCGGGTAGCCAATGGCCATCTGCAGACGAAGTGGGAAAATTCTTGTCTCGTTGATATCACGGGTGGCATTTCCCGCCAACTCGTAGGCTTCAGCAGCCATGTTTCTCGCAGCGAGGTTGACGGGAGCATCGGTACCAACAGACAACTTCACCAATGCCTCTCTGGGTAAAGACTGCTCGCCAGTGCTTGTTGCCGCCAACTGCGTTCCTAAAGCCTCTGCATAGCTTCACGACTGCCGTAAAACTGAATCAAAATGTTCTGCTAAGAGCTCTTGTGTAATGGCGTCTGATGCTATGACACGAAACAAGGCGGTGTCAACGAAGGCAAGGTGATACAAATTGCATCATAGCGGACAAATTTCAGTTATTGCGCCATAATAATAAGTTATAATTAGTGCACGCTGAATGGATGATTTTCTTAACCGAAACGTTTATAATTTGCTTGCCACCGCCAGCAACTAATCCGCTATGCACAACTAGGAACTACAACGAACTCAACCCCATGGTCGGTCTGAAGTGTCGCAGTTCGGTTCGAATTATCCGTTCTAGAATTTCCTTCGTTGGTTGTTCAACGTTCTTTCTCATTTACTCCGGGACGCGGCTTTTAATGAATGCTATGTTCAGCCGAGGCGCGGTAATTGAAATTAATTTGAAACAGCACAAGAGAAAATTTTAACCAAACAAACTCTTTAGTTGGCAAACTGATTTGGTCGTTCTGAAAAGGACGGATTTATTTGACGGGGGAGAAACATGGTTCGCGATTGAACTTGGGCTTTCTTCTTGGTATTCTTGGTTCAGCTCCTCGTTGCGGGTGGCCATCTGCAGGTGACGTGGGGTAATTGATTCTTGTCTCGTTGTCACGGGCAGCTTTTTGGGGCAGTGGGGTTGATGAGAGCATCGGCGAAAATAGCCAACTGCACCAACGCCTCTCTGGGCAACGACTGCTCGCCAGTGCTGCTGCCAACTACGATCTAACTGAAGATCCTACTCTGCACAGCTTCACGACCGCCAAAAAACTAAATCAAAATGCGAAAGTGTACCTCTTATATAACATTCATGGCTGCCTAGGAGACGTTCATAACTTAAATATGAAGTTTGTGCTGGAAAAGTACTGTGTATTTGGTAAATTTACTCTGAAAAATCGACATTATAAGACATCACCTCATATTTGCGTTAATTTTATTAGTTGCATGTTAAACATCAATAGATTTATATATTGGAATCAAAGCGTAGAAAATGTCTTAACCTAATGCTGCAAACATTTTGGAAATGGATCGTCAAATCACTCAATAATTAACGTTCAAAACCTGACCGTTTTTCGTGACGCTCCAAATTTTCGCAATTTAAATGTGTACCCCAGTATCGAAAACACAGACGTAGTCCTACGTCAAAAAAATGTGGATTAAATTGTTGTCTTAACCCTACATTACCTCCTACTCCAGCTTGGGATCTAGCAGCCATCCCAAATTTAAAAATATTTCAAATACGAACTAATTTGAAGCTTAGAAAAGAACGGGTCTACCTCCTATCTAGCGGGTTTATTTTTTATATGTTGTTTCCTTCTATTTATTTATAGTTTGATATGAAGGATACAATCTCATCGCCTCACATTACAACCACACGCAAACTGTAAATTAGAGCGTGGCCGGGTTGATTTGCCGTCGTTAAACTTTGCAATCAAGGATGTAATACGAAAGCAATGACCGTATGCTATTGTATATTACTCACCTAACACTGCTACTGATGGATGGATAGGTTTATGCTATTGCTTCTAATGGTGTTTCCTAAGCGGGCCCTCCGCGTCCTATCTGGAATATACATGCTTATCATCTTCAGTCTTAATTTACACTTTTCTGTGACTATGTGCTTCATTTCGAACAGTGAGATAATTACCTTGATCAAAACATCCACCCTTTTCGAAAATGAAGCAATTTCATAAAGTTATTATACCATGAGCAAAACAGGTATTTTGATTATTCATTCCATAAAACAAATAACAACATAAGTTGTGTGTGTGTGTGTGTGTGTGTGTGTGTGTGTGTGTGTGTGTGTGTGTGTGTGTGTGTGTGTGTGTGTGTGTGTGTGTGTGTGTGTGTGTGTGTGTGTGTGTGTGTGTGTGTGTGTGTGTGTGTGTGTGTGTGTGTGTGTGTGATCCAACGCCCACCGTCCGACAGTGTTTTTATGGAAGAAAAATGTTTGCAGTTAAACGAACTGTTGTCGACTCGAGAAACGTTTTTAGCCCCGACAGTTCGAAGGTGATAGCTCTGTTGGGTTCCAGTGACCTATTCCAGAATGCCTGGTTACTCACGTCCATTTCGAGGTCACTTTCACTTACAACAAGCCCCGCATATACACAGTACAAACATCAAATGGATGTAGGTGCATACACGTCCATCATCGAATCTTATTGTTTTGAGGATGGCACGTATTTAGCAGTATCGTTCAAATTTAGTTATAATCTGATAGATCTCACCGGGAATTGTTGCTTATGTACAGTCTTCATTTTGGACGGCTTCCCTGTGATGCTAAAGGATGCATTGATGAATACAATTAGTACTTCGCGCACAAATGCAATACAATGAAAATTACAGGTAAAAAAGAACTTCCAAGAAGAAATTTAACTTGGAAATCTCAATAATTGTGCAACGAAAGAAAAACAACTTCACAGCTCTCCATCTGTACACCACGTGATGAGTGCATCTGAAATTATATGCCAGCCACGCACGCGCGCTTGCATGTTAGCTTCTGACCAGTAAATGGTTGTTTTCTACATCTCCCCTGGTTTTCTTTTTTCTCCCTCCATACTCTGTCAATAATCAAAATCCCCCGCTATGAGGCAACTCTATATCGACTTCCTAAAACTGCGTATACTCCATCAATTCACACGCAACAAAGGGGAAAATTCTCTAATTCAATCATTCATATCCGCGCTTGGCACAGTATTACAAACACAACTAAGCTGATTTTAACTCTTCCTCCGAGTGAGAGGGCGAAGCACAAAAAACAAACAAAAAAAGGGGGGGGGGGGGGAACTACCAAAGCCATCGCAGATTTTGGGAGGGAATCGATTATATTCACTACATCTTACACAAAACACGTCAAGATTTTATGATTTCGTTTAGGTTGAAATACGAATATATTTTTGATTTTGTTTTTCAGATGAATAACAACAGAAGTTGCCGCGAAAAAGAAAAGTGTACTTTTATTCATTTCCCTTTGATTGAAAGTAAGAAGTCTAAGAGTGAATTGCGGCATAACGCACCAGTATCGCACCTGATGTTAGTGCCTTTATATAAACGTTCTACGACGTGGCAGTGAAAAAATGACTAGAATGTGTGATACTTTCAATGATGGTCAAATTCTTGGTCTCACATGCATGTTTATAGCATGAGATAAGCCCTCTCACCATCGACAAGGTGAAAAATTTGACCCACGAGAGGGTATTTTTTATTTTATTTCTTTTTAAGTTCAACATCATCTGACACTATGGTCTACATGATTAAACTTAAACTACAACATTTAAACTACGCAAGCGACTCTTGAAACAATTACTGCTATTTGAAAAGTCAAACAGATGATACACAAAATTAAAACAAACACACATTGCACGAATTGGTTCGTTTTGTCCATAAGTCGTTCGATGGAAAGGAAGACGTAGAAAGTCTGTTGACCTCAGAATTCTCGGTGGAAGGTTAAAATTAACGAAGCAGTTTGATGAACACAGCCCGCAAATCTCTTCTCCTTTTCACCAAAGCGTCCATGCCCATAAGCTTACAACGGCCTTCGTACGGGGGAAATTCGTCCGGATTGGCCCAGGAAAAAAACCTTAAGGCATGCCTTATAAACTTTCGTTGTACAGCCTCAATCCTAGTGTACCAGATTTCCGTGTAGGGGTCCATACAACTGCAGTAGTTTCAAGAGTTGAGCGTATCAGCGCATAGTAGGTATAGAGCTCTCAGATAATAGGAACCACAGAGCTCTTTGGCAATCCGAATAATGCAGCCAAGGTTTTGGTTAGCTTTCGCTATTATATGACTGTAGTGAGCCTGAAATGTGAGTCGAGCATCCAAAGAAACTCCGAGGTCCTTTACAATGTATTCCCGTTAGATTGGTTGGCTGTTTATCGTGTACCAATGCTTTATAGGAATTTTCTTCCTGGTAACACTTACAACCGAACACTTCGATACGCAGACACTCTAGAAACTATTTATCAGTTTTTGCAACTCCTCACAATCAGCAGTTGAGCGTACAACCAGGTATATTTAGATATCATCAGTATACACAAATTTTACAACTCGGAGGAAGTGTTAAACAATCATCGTTTAAATACAACGATGTATTTAAGTGGTCCTAGATTTCTGCCTTGCGGGACGCCAGATGTACTTCGGAGAGATGATTTCTTTGGCTTTCAGTCATTATAATAATGAAAACAGACGATTTTCTATTTTCCGACGTTTCGGCGTAATATATTTCGCCTTCTTCTAGGGATTACTGTAAAAATATAATGTGTCGGTATGCTGAGTGTGTTGTTTCTTATATAATTTACTTACTAGATTTCTGTTTTTTTTTTTCATATTATGTTCTGTTATTACATTTAAACGTCTAGTAATTCCAATGAACGTCACTTTTGAGGACATACAAAAACAAAGAAAGGTCAAATAAATTAAACAAATATCTACAAAACGTAGTACGTGAGAAAACTATTTACCCTATTTTTACACTTTTACGCTGTTTCGGTAAGTCTAGCTAACTGTTCGTTCGTTCGTTCGTGTCAAATTGTTTGTACAATTGCTCTTCTCTCCTGACCATCTTTGTTCAAGGCGGTTGCTGGTCATCCCTATGTAGCACTTCATGCAATCGTCACATTGTATCCGATAAATAATATTGTTGCACAAACCTATACAGACGAGCCAGTGCTAGCACTGTGGAAAAAAATTGCGCTTCTGTCACATTGCATTGATCAGCAAAATAAATTTAATTTTGACACAACCCGTATTTTGGACCAAACATTCAAAAAGAATACATTGCCAATTTAGGAGATGATCAACATAATTAATGACAACAACAGTATCAACAAACGAACAGACACAGATGGACTAAGTACAACATACTCCGGACAAATACATACAGTAAACATGATTAGAAACAGAACCACCAACACAAGAAACACCAACCCAGACACCACCTCTCAGGATCCAACACAACCATTATTCAACAGTTAGCTAGACTTACCGGAACAGTGTCAAAGTGTAAAAATAGGGTAAATAGTTTTCTTACGTACTACGTTTTGTAGATATTTGTTTAATTTATTTGACCTTTCTTTGTATTTGTATGTCCTCAAAAGTGATGTTCAATAGAATTACTAGACGTTTAAATGTAATAACAGAACATAATATGACAAAAACAGAAATCTAGTAAGTAAATTATATAAGAAACAACACACACAGCATACCAACACATTATATTTTTACAGTAATCCCTAGAAGAAGGCGAAATATATTACGCCGAAACGTCGGCGTAAATAGAAAATCGTCTTTCATTATTATAATGACTGAAAGCCAAACAAATCATCTTAACACCACAAAGTCGCAGTCGATAATCAGTTACAGTACTTCGTAAACTTCAAGATTCAACGTTGCCTAGCTTCACAGAGAGATGATGGCCTGATAGGAATGCTTCGAGCCAGCGAACAAACAAAAACCGATGCACCCAGAGCGAAACCTATGCTGATTTATGTAAATATATTGTGTAACACTGCGCTGTATCACCTAGTAGAACCTCAAACAGTTTTGAGCACGGACAGAGTACTTGTGTGACGCCCCGGTAGTTTGAAACGGCGCATTTGTTTCCTTTCTTAAACACCGGGAAGACCTAAGATCTTTTCCAGTCATCAGGAAACGTTGCCTGGGTGAGTGACAGGTTAAAAATTGATTGCAATGGCTTCGATAACGAGACAGCGCATTCTTTTATTACAATAGAAGGTATGCCATCAGCACAAGGTGATGCTGATGGCTACAACTTTCTTATAGCCGACTCTACCTTGGTCTCAGTGAATCAGGTAGGGTTTATGTCACAACTTTTTGCAGGGACGAATTGCAAGGATTCCGCAATCTGTTGATTGGAGACACTATTGGCAAAAACGCTTGAAAACTACTGAGCAAAGAGATTGCAAGTAGTTCCGGGTGAGCTGGATGAGTAGTCACCTAGAAACATGCGTGCTGGCAGAGCACTTTCCTTTCGCTTTTCGTTAACGAACGACCAAAACCGTTTCGGGTTCTGTTCAGTTCAAGTTCAAGTTCAGTTTACTTCCGCTGAATTTCAGTCACATCGCCATTTTCCAAAAACGATCGGTCGATCATTTGTAAGCCTTGGTTTAAACCAGCAAAGTTGGCTCTGTAATTTTTACATGTGCAAAATTTCGTCACAATCTGTCAAGTGGTTATCGAGATAGCTTCCATGCATGAAGTGTTTCGTCAAAAAATTATGGGCGCGGTCGTGCAAGATCCTACAGGTCCTACCCAGTCCTACAGGTGGATCGTACCGTAGAATCATTCAAGGAGACCCAGACGACCCAGCGGCAAGCTGGCAGCGAAAGAAAAGCAAAGACGACCGACCTGTTAACGCAAGGAAGGTGCGGAATTACTTCCAGCGCAATCCAAACCATTCGCTTCGGGTCGTGGCCAAAAAAGTCAATTCTTCCGTCTGGTACGTCCAGCAGACAATGAAGCGAGCCAGGTTTCGTATCTTTAAGGTAAGGAAGGCGCCTAATAAAAGGAATTATTCCTGAATTTAAATCTGTGAGATTTTTTATGTCTCGAGAATTTGGACATATGAGCATCGACTATAAACATAGTGTAGCATGCTCTAAGGGTAGAGAAAGTCACACGACATCTGCTCTGAATGCATATCATCTGATGTAAAAATTATGATTTATATATAAAAAAAAACAAATAAGGAACGTATAATAATCTTGGACGTCACCCACGATAGAGTTAAGTTGTGAATGTGAAATTTCAAATCGGTTATAAGCACAAAGCACCCTGCATTTCAAGGGATATCAACCAAATTCTGTTCAGTTCTCTTTTTTTTTTTGGCGCTGAATTGACGGCAATACATTTTTCGTTAGAAACTGTAGCCTCACTTACATTGGATTAATATTTTATTGTCACGCTCCTTGAGGCCGGTATGACGCTCCTCTTATTTTCTTTTGAAAATACGAGGTCTTCTAAGTGCTTTATCTTCACGTTCTTTTATTATCACCTTTGTGTGGGTTCCTTCTCATTGTTCGATTCTGGACAAAGAAAAAGCGGACTCGCTTGCAAGGGTGGGCGCTATGGAAGGCAATATTTATGACCAACAAACTGCCAGACCATCAAACCGTCAGAGATCACTTGTTAGCTGGCAGTATAAATGGAGTAAAGGAGATTTAAGGCAATGGCTACATTCTATCACTCCTAAGGTATCGAAGAAATGTTGGTTCAGGGGGTTGGATGTGGGTCGAGACTTCATTCGTGTGAAGTCTCGCCTCATGTCTAATCATTATTCATTTAAAAGCTTTCAACGCTCCGTGTTGAGCTGCGAGACAGCAATCTCTGTGAATGTGGACAAGATCAGAGCTTTATGATTCCCTTTGGGCTTGAGGTAGACAACTCAATGTATCGATTCTGGCTGTAAGGGGTGTGGAATTTTTGAAACTTAGTCACGTGTTTTTCATTAATATTAGTATGACGGTGTATGTATGTTTTGTTCTAGTAATTTTTTTTTATTCATCGAAAATATTCAAATTATTAAATACATAATTATAAGTGGACGATTTTAAATTCAAAATACGTGTGTTATGTAAACCATACTCAAAATTCCCGCAAGCAATCGGTTCTACTCCCCTTACTTTAGTTTTAAGATAACTGATGTACCTATATCAAAAACGAAAACTTAGCTCTGTAAAGTTGACTCGATTGATGCTGTATAAATAAATGAACTTGTTAATAACCTACTAATTGATGCTTTTTCTAACCTTACAGGGTGACAGCGGTGGACCTTTGCAGCTGGTTAATCCTTCAACCGGTCGGCACGAGATAGTCGGAGTCGTGTCTTGGGGTAAGGAGTGTGCCCAACGTAACTATCCCGGTGTCTATGCACGGGTAACAAAATTCGTCGCCTGGGCCCGGGACAACAGCAGGGATGCGTGCTGGTGTCAGCAGTAGCTTGCAAATCGTGTTGGATATCGAGTGGCATCCTTATCTTGTAAAATGTGTTCCCTTTAGGGGGAATGGAAGTCTGCTTTTATAATATATATTATCTGATTTCGTGCAATGCATAGGCCCATTTTCTGTCTGACGCTTTTCAACAAGAGCTGAATAGGGAACACTATTGTTCTTCGAGATTTTCTTGATTGTGTGCTGGTGAAATTATAGACCATCCCATTTAAGAAATGAATAAAACTGGTTGCGTTGTAGTGAAAGTCAATGACTAATATGGATTATATTAATTTTAGAATTTAGATAGTAATTTTCTAGATACAACGATTCAACCTTATATTTTTAAGTTGGACCATAGCGATTGGAGCAAATTTTTTGTTCCTTACTGTAAGTAAAACTTCTTTAGTTATAACAGTAAATGAATTTAGTTGAATACACATAAAAATATATTTCTCTTTATTATACTTAAAGAATGTTGTTGCCACGTAAAATAAATATTTGAAGCAATATACTCATAAGTTGTTAAGAAGACTGTTTCTATGACAATATCAACCAAAATTTAATCACAATATTACGAATAAAATTCAACAAGGAATTATATAAATCTTCAATGTCAAATTAATTTGAACATCATGCATGACCATTAAGCTTATGCTTCCGCAACAGCTATTGTAGTTTTTTTTTAGAGTGTATACTACTTAATTGGATATATGAACTGTGCATGTATGAGCTTTACCACCCAACTATTTCTGTATTTTCAAAGATCTTTCAAAAACATTTCTACCATGACAAGAGATTCCTTAAAGTTATATGAAACAATAATGCTTGGATGGACTTTATTTTCTTATTTTTTGATTTCATGAGTCTTCCGCATAGAATGCATAGTATAAGCCTTAAGGCGAAAACAAAAAGGGAAAGCGATTACTTTTCCTTACAACCAATTTATGTGACACAACAAGTATGGTGCTCGGGGCCACAATGATTGCCAGAGTCATTTTATGTCTACCCTCGTTGCTGTTTGGAGGACCTGTTTGCCCAATTGCTATTTTTCTTAGAAATGTTTCCAGTAATGCCGTCCATGATTCATTCTTTTTCTTCCTCTCGCATCGGTGTGTCGTTGATGGCAATCTACGACTAATGCAATTCATCCGATTCCGTGAAGATCGTGGTAATTGTGTTTGACTCGAAAGCTTCACTTTTCTTAGATGTTCAATGATGGGAACGAAGATTGCAGGATTTCTTGTTTTTTATCATCACGAAATATGACACAACACAAAAGCAGTGTTTGTTCATTATTTTTCTAGGAAGGATGTCTTGGAGGTTAGCCATTCACAACATTGCATTACAGCACCAAAGAGGATCTATTTCAATTAAAGGACGAACACGAAAATATTGCAACACTTCCAACTGGCTGCAACTTTTTCCCCACCGGACATAAATTAACTAAATTTTGCAATAAAAAAGTTGTTCTGATCCTGTGAAATGCGTAGTTTGTTGCGGCCAAGGTGGAACCGAGTCAAGTAGAGACGCGTAAAAAAATAAACTCGCTCACATGAAAAATGCGGAGCTGTCCCATCGTACTTTGGGGAAAATGCTGCAAATCTGTAATTCAACCGCCTGCAGAGCACTAAAAAGGTTCCACGACCGATTGATTTTGGATCACAAGCGTGGAGCAGGAAGGAAACTGGGAACAGCAATGTGGAAGATAGGTTAAGGGTTATTTCACCCGAAATCCCAACATTTCAACACGTGATGTTGCCAAAAAGGTCGGCGTTCCGCAAAGTTACGTCCAGAAGGTCAATGCAAGAGCTGCAGATTACATGCAAATAAGGTTCATAACTTTCCAAACCACGATGAACGACAGCAAACTGTTGCGAAGACCCGTGCGAGGGAGTTCTTATTTTTTATTTTTTTTATTTTCCTTTCCTGTTTTGCACCTTCGGCAAAATATATTCTTATTTGTTTTGAAAGATAGTTTTATCATGATTTCTTTAGTATGTCAACCGACGTAGAATTGTACATATGCAGTTACAGCTATTTTTCTTCAATTAAAAAAAAATATCAGTGAGAAAAATGAATAAAAAATAAAATAATAAGTAAGAAAATGTTAATTAAAACTGAGCAATTTTATTATTTCGTAAGGTGTTAAAATTTTCTAACATATTATCTAAGTACATAACTCTTACGCATTTTCCAACGTTTTGATTTCCTAGTACAGTGGCGATGTTTGAAGTTTTTCTTTGTTCGTTGAATGATTTTTTTTCCCATTTCGTTTATTCGGAAGGCTCAATTGCGTTAGCTTAACGGAGCCGATATAAATTGTTTTTTTTTAATATAATGAATGACTTAATACTACGTTTAGTATGTTTAGGACCGTTTACTCGCGGTTTATCGCAGGTAAAAAGGGTTGACATTTTTTGTAGTGATGGATTGTTTATTGCTTATTGTTATTATTCATCAACAGGCTGGGTGTAGCCCCAATGATGTAAATCATTTAAAAATAAATTGTCAATATTTACACATTTAATCATTGTCATAATATAAAAAAATTAAAAACTAAATATTAAGTCTTGATCTCATAGTCCGTTATTCCTGCCGGGAAAAATAGAAGAAAACCTTGGATGAAGCGCATCTCGTGGGATATAAAAATCGGAGATAGATGCCACTCTGTTGAACACTCTCTGTAGTCAGGAAATTGCACCGTGTACTCCATAATTTGTTCGATGCAGAGGCAGCATTAACATGAGATTTGTAAGATGGTTGAAAACCACTGACTTAAAACAGAAACGTAAATTAACCCAAAGGCAATCCGCCTCAAAATATGCTTCGCATCCAATATGCTTAAGAGAGAACTCAATTACAAACATGTGACACTGCAATAGCTATCGTTCAATTCTTTCACTCGTCACCTCCCGCGTAGGCCCCGTTCGCTCTGTTCCACCATAGTACGGATACCTATTCGTCTCCGAAAAGACCTTCTCCAATCGAAGTAAATGAGAACTTGCAACAGATTGTTTCGAAGCGGTCGAGGTTAAACAAACAGGTTGATTTGCCTCAGGATAGCCTCGCAATCTGTCCTGTCCTGCAGAGTCTGGAGCAGCTCTAGGTTGATCAGTTGATAACGGTGTTCGTAGCTGGGTAGTCGAAATAGATCATTCCAAGGTAGTCTACGAAGCGCAAAACGGAAAAAGCGACGTCGAACTGATTCGATTCTTTCAGCACCGTTGTTGTAGTTTGGGTTCCAAACCGGCGAACAATACTCGAGTATCAATCGTACCAGGGATCAATAGAGTGATTTCAGACTGTAGATGTCGGAGAAGTTCTTAGTTATCCTGAACGTGAACCTTACGGTTCAAGATTCATTGGTGACGAACTAGCCCAGGAGGCTAAAAGTCACCTTAATAAAGATTTAATAAATAAAAATTCTAGACGGTTTATCAAAAATATATGTAATATGTTGCCTGAATGATGGCTGCGAATCTGAGATCACACCCAAGTCTTTCACCTGATTGACGCGTTCGATTGACAAACCTAACAGGTCATAGTTGAACATTATCGATTGCTTTTTCGTGAAAACGTCATAGCGGAGCACTTGGTGGGGTTCACTACCATTCAGTTCAAATTGCTCCAGCTGACAAACGCATTCAGCTGACGTTGAAGAAAGTGACAGTCAGCAATCGGGCAGTTTCGTAAAAAGATGTTGAGGACCTTCAGGTGCTCGTCATTGAAGTAGAGTATGAAAATCAACCGTCCCCGATGACTTCCTTGAAGTATACCTGATGTGGTGGAGAAGCTAGCTGATCGGCTATCTCCTATGGCAACCATTTGTTGGCCACGAGTGATCTCAGAAGATTTCCGCTAACACCAAGCCTGTCGAGCTTAGCAATCGCAATGGCATGATTAAACTTGTCGAATGCCGCAGATAGGTCGGTGCATATAACGTCTGTCTGAACCTGATCAGTCATGCTTTAGATAATATACGAAGTGAGGCTTTACAGATTAGTTGTTGTAGAGCGACCAAAAGTAAAACCATGTTGATCAGCACTCACATACTGCTTACAATGAGAGAGCAGCAGTTCCATAATAACTAGCTCGAAAAGCTTTTGGATTTATTTATTTTGCCAGCTCAGCAAAATAAACAGGACAAGGTTCCTGAAGCCTGTGGAAGCCGCTAGAGTTGTCATTGAAGACACCGACAAGCCGGCCCGTCGTGCCGCAAGGGCTCAGTAGGGATTCTTGGTCAAGACCCAAAGCTAAGAGTCAGTTCCATTGTGGAAATATCACAACAAGTAGTTTTTCCAACTGCTACAGAGGATCGTGTGCCTGGAGGTCACATTGAGAATTTTACTATTCACATTAGATTCGTAGTTGCAGCCCGCTTTGGGATCATAGAGAAAATAGAGGCAAAATACATTTTTTATCTTTTTTGTGGTAAAATACGCGGAATTATTATATAACCCAATTGTTCCGAAATGCCATGAAATGCTCCTTTAGTGATATCATCATAATGAATTGAAGAACTGCTATAGGTAAAGTGAACACGGTATGGTGTATAGCACGGAAGACACTTATCCGATGACATGAAGTGGAGGTAAATTCTCATAAATCGAAATTGTGTGTTGAGCCCTAACATTTTTTCAAAATTTTCTTTTACATATGCGTTTTTCACTCCACATTTGATAAATATTCTGAGCGATAGCTTGCAGATCCAATTCTGAAGGGATTTTAAACCTGCCAAAACTTCAAGACTGTCGTCAGCAAGTTGTCTTAGCGTGCATTGTTCTGTCAAACTATGGTCAATATCTTTGAAGTAAAAGTTATTAAGAAGACAGCTGAAGAGCAGGCCCATATACCTTATTCTGGAAGTTGTCAGTTGTCCAAGTGAAAAGTTTGTTTGCTATTCTAACAAAAAATATACAAAAAAAAAAAAACTATTCAAAATTCCGGGCAGTTCACATCGCTGTAGATTATCTGTCAGAATTTCAATGGAAACTGAATCAAAAGTCTTATTGTCCAGGAATACTGAATTCAGTTGTCCCTTGTGTGCAAAGACCAGTGAATATCTGTGGAAAGCAGCACTAGACAATCATTTGATCCTTGTGCTCTTGTGGAACCCAAACTGTGTATTTGATAACAAGTTATTCGATTCGACCCGTTGATCTAGCCTTGGAAGGATCATTTTTTCCAACAATTTTCAAATGCACGAAACCATAGCAATCGTACGGTATGAGTTAGGATCAGATTTCTGTAGTACATATGAGAACGGTATGAGTTAGAATAACGTTTGCATTAAAAAAATGGACTTTTTTCGGATGGCGATAAAAAAAAGCTAAGACACATAATTGCTTTTGATAAATTTCCCATGGAAGGTAATTATTTAAACTTACTTGCAAAACAATTCTACGCCCTTGCGAGCGGCCTTCCGGCAGTTAACCGGAACATTCGCCTTGGCGGACGAAAACATGCGTATAGGCATGTTTTTGAGTTCATTTTTCGTTTTACTTATCAATTTCTGCTCAGTTTGCGCGACACAATTGTTGGAGTACATCTTACGCTTCAGGTTGGCCCAGCAATTCTCGATGGGACGCAGCTGAGGGATGTTGGGTGGTTTCGCCGACTTGGGTACCACATCGATATTCAGCCGCTCCATTTCTACGTTCGCTTTGATTAGTGGGCCGACGCCAGATCCAACCAGAACACCACGTCTTCGCCCTTATGGTATTTCTTGATGAACGACGCAACTTCCGGCAGGCATTTCGCACTCTAAAATTCCCCGTTCACGGCCAGTCCGGAGCGAAAGAAGAGCAGCTTTGACATCCCCTCCTCGCTGATTGTCAGCCACAGCAGCTCCTTCTTGGGGAACTTGGTGTGTGAAATGAACTTCACCTCGGAGCTCACTTCCTTCGTGGGGGAAGTCAAATACGAAGTGCCCTGCCAGTGGTTGCCATCCAGGGTGAGATAGCTCTCGTCGTCCATCACCACCGCCACGTCGCGATTTTCCGGGAAAATCGAGTTGACCATCTTATTCAGCCGCTGCCGCTGCGTCATTGCCTGCAGCTCCGAAACCAGTGGACGCGACTTCCGCTTCCTGACATGTATGTTCCTGTTCGCCAGGTACGTTTTCATTGTTTGGTCGGTTGAACCGACCTCCCGGCCAATCGCACAGAGCGATGTAGCCACTGTTCCCTCGGTCTTCTTCTTCAGTATCCTTTGGAGCTTCTTGTCACTCAGGGTCATCGGCCGTCCGTAACCGGGCTTTCGTCCGATGCTCTGATTGTTGTCTAATAGTACCAAGATGTTTTAGATGCCGGAACGGGCGTATCCGGCGTACACAAAGTGGCGCACGATGTCCGTTTTCGACGCGGCGGGGTGCCGTTTTTTTGAACGCTCAAACTTTTGAACGGAGTTGCTTCAATGCTTTTGCCATCACGGTTAGAGTTCGACTGAGAGAGCTGTCAAATTTTGTCTGCTGACTCATGGGTTACTATGATTGGTGCTGCATGGGTAGTTTTGTCAGTGCGGGTGAAGGTAAAGCCATGAAAAATCGGCAATTTCTGTCCATTTTCTTTTAATGCAAACGTTAGTCTCTCCCCTCTCACACCACAAAATTATTTTAAAAAAGAAAAAAAAAAAAAAAAATTTTTTTAAAAAAAAAAAATTTTATGAAATTTTTGTTGAAAAAAAAAAAAAAAATAAAAAAAAAAAAAGGAAAAAAACAAAAATTTCGAATGCACTTCCTTTCTTTACCCACCAAATGGTGGTTCCTCGTGGGCAAAACGGTGAATCGCACCGGGCTTTTGCTAGGAAGTACAGTATCTGCAAGGTAGCGGATGGGAAAATCGGTCTGAAACTAAAAACGTTCGGATCAGTGATAGAGGCAGGAAGCGTAAAACGGATGCAATAACGGACACCATCATCAAGTGCAAAGTCAAGAAGAACCCGATGGTTACTGTCCGCAATATTTAGGAAACCCTTTAGCTATCAGTTTCCGATTGAACTGTTCGTCACCTTCTCGTAGCAAAGGGGTTGAACAACAAAGTTGCCCGGAAGAGCCCATGTATAAGCAAGGCAAACGAAGCCAAACGACTTAAGTTGGCTAAGGATCATGCTGAAAAGCCTCTAGAGATCTGAAAAACGGTTCTCTGGACGGACGAATCTAAACTCGAGATATTTAACCGAAAGCGCTAGTTCATGTATGGTTCGGATCAGGTGAGCTTCAGGAGCGCCACATCACAGGAGGGCACGTTGAAGCATCGAGGAGGAAATGTGATGATCGGGGGGTGTTTTTCGTGGGTTGTAGTGGGAAGCCTCGTGAAAATCGACGGGATAGTGACGGCAGATTCATACATCATCATGAAGAGAGGTTCGTGTTTCAGCAGGACAACGACCCAAAGCATACTGCCAAGAAAACCAAAATACCGGAAGAAAGTCTTGTTTGATCAAACAGCTGGAAAAGCCTTCACAGAGCCCAAGCACATTGAGTATTTGTGGCGATTCTCGATGCCAGGGTTGACAAAACCAATGTTCCCAATAAAAACAACTATTTTATAGCCAAGGAGCGCACATGGGAAAAGCTAGAGCCAGAGCATCTAAAAGTGGAGAGCATGCCGAAGCACCTGCAGCAGGTCCAAAGACGGACGTTAAATGCTTTTATTAGATATTAAATGCTTTATTTTTACTTTAATTTATCTTGTATGGAGGCAAAATGAAGAGGGCACTGTTTTTTTTTCAAATCATACTGATTATTTTCTATAAGAAAACACTTATTCCATAAGTAAAACTTCAAAAGAATATAAAGATACACACTACCAAAATGTCGTGTAAATTGCTGTCCCCTGAGATCGACACAAAAGAATGAGTTGAAAGAGATGAGAAAAAAAATTCAATCAAACGCATCTTTCGTCGAATTGCGTATGTGTCTGTTTCAGGAGCTGATTTTACCCGAAATCTTTCTTTAAGTTCCCTGACTTTTTACAAACATGAATTACATCTCGTGTTAAATTCATAATTTCTAAGTGTGCAGGATACACACTTAGAAATTATGAATTTTACACGAGACGTAATTCATGTTTGTAAAAAGTCGGGGAAACGTAAACAAAGATTTCGTTTAAAATTATGTCTCTTGAAATTGACACATACGCAATTCAACAAAAGATGTGTTTGATTGAATTTATTTTCTCATCTCTTTCAACTCATTCTTGTGTGCTAAAGGACGCTTGCATGTGTCGGTCTCAGGGGACAGAAATTTACATGACATTTTGGTAGTGTGTACATATTATAAAATTTCATGTCAAATTAAGTCTTTTTAGATGCACTCAAATGAAGCGGCTAATAAGTCTTAAATTTACGTCCTCTTTAAAATTTACATAAGCCAAGAACTGAACACTTAATTTTACATGCCATGATGTAAATTTTAGTCACAATGCTTATTTTTATAGAGTTTTAATATTTTATAAATATAATGATTATAGAAAGAGCAACTGCTATTGTAGTTAGTGCACAATTAATTGTTTGATTCAAATTTTATGATCAGAATTGTAAACCAAAGAACCACATTATTCAAACATCCTTTAACGGAGCATAGTAGCCCACTTAAATTTTCTTCTACACACTTAAAAATTATGAATTTTACACGAGACGTAATTCATGATTTCAAAAAGCCGGGAAACGTAAACAAAGATTTCGTGTAAAATTATGTCTCCTGAGACTGACACATACGCAATTCGGCGAAAGATGTGTTTAATTGAATTTATTTTCGCATCTCTTTCAACTCATTTTTATATGCTAAAGGACGCTTGCATGTGTCGGTCTCAGGGGACAGAAATTTACATGTCATTTTGGTAGTGTGTATTGTCACCAGCCATGTCCAAACACTACACTGCACGCCGAGCAACATTTTACCACGCTAGCGCGTGTATTAAATTCACCACTTTGACTTCGTGCTTCCAGGCCAACACGCAACGCGGTTGGTACAACACCAATGTCAATGCTCGTGTTTTGGCTTCGGACTTTGTGTATGATGTTTCGGCAAACAGCACAGCTGAGTGTTTCCGATTGTGTCCGATTGCGGAATACACGCGTGGTTCTTCCCGTGCCGTGCTTGGTCAACTCAATCAACTTATGCGCCCGTCACCCAACAGCCAAGAGTTTGTTTTCTATAAGTCAAATTATCAAATTTTTAGAATCATCTGACGAGCATTGCTCTATCGGTGGTAACCAATGGGATACTGGGTGTATGTTTAAAGCTTTCTTGTGTTTTTATCAAGGCTGATTGTCACTTCATGTTACCGACGTTATTATGTATATTTCTCCGAAGAAGATTATGATCGCGACTTTTTTGCATTCATTCCTGAATTTTCCAAGAATATATCTGTAAATCAATTACCTCCTCACGAAATTCTCAAAGCACTAAAAAACTTGGATGCTTCTAAGGGCTGGTCCAGTTCAAGCAAACAGCACGGCTTTTTCAAAGGTCGCTCAACCACTTCTAATCTTCTTGAATTTGTAACTTTTATTTTGAATGCAATGGACAATGGCAAGAAGCTCTTTACACTGCTTTCAGAAAAGCCTTTGACCAAATCGCCATACCATTATTACTCTTCAAATTGCAAACAATTGGAATGGAACCTGGACTGTTAAATTGGCTGCAGTCATATTTTACGCATCGCAAACAATTTGTTCGTTTTCAAAATAAACTTTCAGAACCGATCTCTGTCACCTCGAGGGTGCCCCAAGGTTCACATTTAGGCCCACTTCTTTTTATTTTGTACATAAAGTACATTTCCTACATACTTAAAAAAAATCAAAATACTCATATATGCAGATTACATGAAGCTCTTCATGGAAATAAATAATTCTAGCGACGCAGAAGAATTCCAGAACGAAATTGACTTATTCAACACATGGTATAGCAAAAGCTTCTTCAACTTCAACGTGAAAAAAATGTAACTCAATAGCATTTAGTAGAAAACTTGAAACACCTCGTACGGAAATATTTTTAGGAAACCAAAAAGTAGAAACATGCAAAATAGTAAGGGACTTAGGCATTATCCTAGACTCTAAACTCACTTTTGTAGAACATTACAACACTATTATAAGTAAAGCAAATAGCATGCTGGGCTTCATTAAGAGGTTCAGCCACAGTTTTCAAGATTCATACACCATTAAATTATTATACATTACATATGTAAGGTCAATTTTGGAATACTGCAACCTACTATGGAATCCGCACTGTGCCATACATAAAGAACGCATAGAATCCGTCCAAAAACAATTTCTTTTATATGCCCTAAGGAAATTGAATTGAATCTTATGAAGCACGCTGCATGCTTATCAATTTACAGACACTTAAGGAACGCAGCGAATTTGCAATGCTTTTCTACATCAATGACATTATTTCACAACGTATAAAATCAGAAGTACTACTCTCGCAATTGAGCTTTTATACTCCCAGCCGGCATCTTAGAACACGGAAATTATTCTAAGAAAAATAATACAGAACAAATTATGCAAGCAATGGCCCCATAATTCGAATGATGCGCTAGTATAACTTACATTGCGAAATCATTCCCAAGTAGCACCAAAAACATAAATATAGAAAATTATATTTTCCATGTATCATGCTGTAGATCTATAAAAGTGCAATTTAACTAGTTTAGTCATGTAGATGTACGTTTCATGCGTTTTGAATCTGGCTAATTGATTTGTCATATATGTGTTTGATGTTTTAAAGTAAGGACATGTTTGTTTACATCTGACATTTTGCTTGTTTGCATATTATGTTGTATAAATATAGCAACACAAGTCTTCCGTATATTATGAACAAACGTATTTTTGAAATCTCAAATGCCTACACAACCAGTCAGGTATGTTTTGTTCGTGTCGCATTCGTGACGTCAAATGACCGTTCCTGTACTCTTTACCAAGACATAAAACCATCAAATATCTATTTATATCACAGGTATGTTTACCGCTGAAACATTCAAGAACCTAATTCAGTTATGCCAGTATGATGAAAAAAAAATAAATATTGCTGTAGCCTATTACCTTGTACCTTGAACATTATTTGAATGGGTACAATTACTAGTATGATGACGTATAAGCAAAAACTGAAGTGTAATCGACTGATCATCAAAGTATGCAAATCCATTCAAATCAAACGCTTACTATCTTAAGCCTGAATTGTCACTCATTATCACCAGAGTTATACACAGTTGAATGGGTAACTGTGTCCCTTATCACAATGGCGCTAGTTTAAATAATAATGATGGGTTTGGGTTAAGAGAATTCTAATTGTTCCTTTTCTCACATGTTGAGATGGTCGAGTGGTAAGAAAACCGATCTAGTAAGCTTGGAGTTCATGGTTCAAAACTTGTTCATAAATACCTTTTTGAAAACCGACAATTATTTGTTTTACTGAAGCCCGATGCCAGAAGCCAGAGCATGCCTTTCGGACGTAGTCCTCCGACATGGACTGCAATGTGCGTGTTATGGTTGACTTCAGGGTTTTCACACTATGGTGTGATGTTTTACAGGCTCGTGCTTCAACATATGCCCAAATCGAATAATCCAACGGATTAAGATCTGGACTGCTAGGGGGCCACAAATCCTTTGGCCAAAACTTCATGTTATCGTTCAACCATTGTTGGGTTCGATTGAACGTGTGACACGGCGCTCCATCCTGCTGTAGGACAACGTTTTGGTCCTCGGAGAAGTTGGCCTTCACCCAGGGAAGCATTTGGTCCTTTAAAATACCGATATACACTTCGGTATTGATTTGAACTCCAGCATCAATGAAAACAGGTGGCATTTTCAAACCGTTGGACGCCACCAAGCCGGATGTTTGGTTTGAAATTTGAATTTCACTATTTCCGGAACGTTCTCTATTTACTGCGGTGCAAGTCACCGGTCCGTGCGGCTGTTGGCCACAGCATCAACGCTGAAAAGCTTTTCGTCGGAGAACAGGATTATCACTTTTTCCTTCTTCAACAAGGAAAGCAATCTCTTGGAACGAGTCACTCGTAGTTCCTTGACCCGGCCCGTAATCAAGTCGCGTTTCATTCTGACTCTGGAAGTTGCATGCAGGTCTTCTTTGATGATTCTCCGCATGGATTTCTCCGAAATATTGGCTTCCTTTGCAAGTTTTCTTATGGAACGCACCGGGTTGCGAGCAATTTTTGCACGGACCGATTTGATCACGTTCGGCGTGCGTGCAAATCGCGGACGTCCGCTTCCCGGCTTCCGCTGTTTAGGACCATCCCTGCAGGGACTTTTTTATGCGGTAAACTGTTGCCAAATGGCACCCTACCACCTTAGCAATCTCTTTCGGCTTCTTCTGGGCGAGCAACAAACTGGTGATCACTTCTTTCGCGAACATTTTGACGAATTTGCAATAAAACAAATAGAATGTTTGGATGCAGTACTTGAAAGTAAACATAAACAAATACACTTTCGATAGAAATTAGTCACTAGCTACACGAGTTAACCCAATACTCAAGTTTGAACATTTTCGCATTATTTTCTGCCGCACCCTGTAGTGCCTGCTATCAGCCAAGTTTTGTAACGTACTTTCAGCGTTATTAATTGAGAGCGTTCGATGCCTGTATCATTTAAGCTTCAGCAGCTACGCATTGTGTGGCTAGTAAAATCATAGCCTATGTTGAGAGTCGAGAAATTTCCCTTAGCAAAACAATCCTGGACCAGATCGGTAATCGTGCATAACCAGTTCCTGTGTGGTGTTTATTTGTAAATAACCTTTACCGGATAAGATAAGATAAGGGCCTACTATTTTTCTGTCAGAACGTCAAAAAAAAAAAAAAAAAAAAATGGGACAGATGTATATACGTTAATCGGTAGCAAACTCCCATCATCATATTTAACGTAATAATAGCTCTGGGTTTTCAGACCAGCTAGAACAACCCACGTGTATCTTTGTGTTAGAAGGGTTACAGTTACACATTTGCTTATAAATTCATCCAGAAGCAACACAAGCTTTTAGAATGAATAGAATGGATATCTCCATTATCCTTGATGAATAAAGCAGTCTCTCTAACCCACCTGCCACACTATATTAATATTTTTTATTCCATCTATTAGCAATGGCTTTCCTCTTAATGGGTTTTCTTTGTATTCGGTAGATCAAAGCAAATGCAGACCTAGATAACAATCTCAACAGAACCCAAGCGTCACTGTCGTTATACCTAACGGAATGCCAATCAATTAGATTAATTATTATTAACTGGGATTCACCTATGATTCAGGTTGCTTCCTCTAAGCGAGGCGATGGGTATTTCGTTTTTCCAACACTAACGAGCCCTCGTAATCGATTGAACCAACAGATAAGCCATTAACCGGGTAGGATACCAGTAACGCTAGAGTGACCATCACGCATCACGGCGCCAAGCAACGTGGAGCCCTCTCATTCCCCATACCACCCTGAGCTTCTGGTTTGACATTTGGTCCAAAAAGTCTTTTGCCTCCATCAGTCACAGATCCTTTGTTTGAGATTACTCAGATCATCTTGCGGTTTTCTTCAAAGTTGTTAAGCGTTAAATTTAATGTGAGAATCCATGACTTGAACATGAATACTTACAGCGCTACCTAGAAACAAAACAAAAACTGAATACGTGGTCTTTCTCCATACATGTTGATTATTTTTCACATACAAACTTAAACCAGCTTTGCAAATGGGCAAATGTTGACAGATATAGGCTCAACGTAATTCTCAGAGCGGTATGCGAAATAAGTGGCTCTGTGATTTGCAGGATACCTCAAAAAAATCTGATATTCTGGGCACCCTACTGCAACACAATGGCTGCCGACGAGAATTGTAGCCAAACGGATGTGCCACTTTGAATGAAAAACGTGATAATGAACGGTGCTCGTGACAGAGTTATTCTCTCATTCATAAGCCGCCAAGTGGTGTCCTCGAAAGAAGAGAAAATCTCCGAGGATTAATCAATAATGAATTTGACATTTTTTTCCATTGTGGATGTATTGCCCATTAAAATACAAGCCTTGCATCTCCGCGAGAAGACTTCCAATTTAAAGCAGTATTACGTGGCTTCTCGTCTTCGACGTTATTTAAATACATTGAGTGGAATTTTCCAGCTGATTCTTTGTTTGGTGTCGATGGAAACGAATCGCGGAAAAATATGTTATCAGTAATAAAATGAATTCAGTACCACAAAGCAAAGCATTCCTCATCGATGCAAGTTGAAAGATGAATACAACGTTTTTTATTTTCTGGAAATGCTTTTCTTTCTATCTGTTTAACATTTGTCAACTGACCATATTGTTTGATGTCAAAACATCTTGCAGGACTTTAATTCATCCCGAGCAGGAATCACCCAAGCAACCTAAAGTTCGGACTTTACTCTGGAAGGAACTCAGAAATTCTCATTCGTTTAAAATTAACTTCCGTGGAACTATCTTACTGAATAACGGAGCGCTAGGTATATATTGAGAATTTAATTCTTTTTAAAGTAAATCTAACATTTGAAAGTTGAGGATAAGAAGCAGAATGTCGGTGCTAAAACCGGTGTCCTGAAGTTCAAATGCAGTTGATCGCCGATTCGCATTCGTCGTGATTAGAGACCAAACCAACGTTAAAACCGACTTCCGCCAACAACTCGAACAGCAATATTTCTTCGCCAAGTTGAAGTTTGACGTTCCACAAGATGGTCGAATAAGGATAATTCCCAACATTTTCCTAATCAGGCAGTCGATTTGTGAATGCGGTGGAATGAGCGCTGCTGTCATCACTTCTGGAACTATACATGGTGAAATATATAAGCTAGAGTGTCTTCAAAAAAGATTCTTGCCATTCCTAAAGCATCTCTGAAAGGCCTGATCTTGCCTCGTGTTACTATGCTAGGAATGCGTTGGAGTGGTGCACCGTCCGGAGAAATCTCACGAGGTTTTTGAAACAAGACGGTTTTAGCGCTAGTCCTGCAAGCAGGAGACCGGCTGCCCTTGCAAAGGAAAATAACAAGCTGGTATCATATACGTAACAAGTTCTGTTATCCAAGATATCGTTTTGATTTCCGCTGTTATCACATAACAAATTTAGTTCTCACCATTAGCTAGTTTTGTTATCACATGTTATCATTTTAAACATACAATTTTTGACAAACGTTACTTGTTTGATGAAAAACTATAAAATTTTGTTTTTTATTAAAAACATTTTTCAGACATTAGCGTGAGAGTTTGATTTCTAAATGATAATATAATTTTAAACTATTTCAATAAATTTGCTTCAAATACTGGATTTGTTATCAAGATGTTCTCATTGTTAATAAAATTAAGCTATCATTATGATATTCAAAGAGTATTTTTTTGTTATTCATTCTGTTATTTTGGCTGTTAATTTAGCCTCAATGATAACATATCCAGTTATCAAACAAGGATAACCAGGTATTATAATTTGTTTCAATTTGGTATAATCCTTTGCCCGGGTGTCGTTTGGGATTCACCCGACTTTTCAGAGACAGTTTCCTTAGGCGACTCATGAACAGCTTTTAGATCCAAGGCTACACTACATAAACTACTTCGAAAAACGACAACAATTCTTTCTTAATTTTCCATATTGTAACAAAAATAAGCCCTCAATGCAGCCACTCTAATATATAATCAGGATATGGGAGGGTCCATCAGGGCACATGTTTGAAGTGAATTGAATGGAGAGAGTGAGACTGGCAACTCCCCGTTGCTAACAGTTCGTAGATAGATGGCGGACTGTTAGAACATTCTTCGGAGATTTCTCAATTTACTCATTATTGTTCCACATTTCTACTACACTGCATTCAGGGTTTCATCGTCAGGGGTTAACCAGAGAATAGACGTTCCAGAGTCTAATAATTGGATTACAATAAAGATTTTAACATTGTAAAATCCAGATGGACATATCCTTATGCAGGCAGTGGAAGCAGAATAGCCATATAGCGTTGAACATGTTTAATGATTAAATTACAATAAAGCCTGTACAAGTTAAGTTTCAAGCAACAAGATAATGTCAGGTCAGCAAAAAATCTAGACATAATTCAACAAAACTGATTGTTTATTTCAGTACAATAGAGTTATAAACATACAGTAAAAACAGTTGTTTGAGATGTTAATCCTTCTTTCTGGAAAATTCTCGGACTTTCTGTGTCAAACCCCTAGCAGCACACATGTTGCAATTCGATAGATAAAACCTGAATGTGACTCAACTATGTCCCAATCAAGTCGTTGTAACCAATTACGAGTGTTTCGTGTTGCTTGGAATCCGTAATCAGATTGCGTACAGTATCCTCAGATACGCTACACAGAAAAAAATAATGAAAAATGAATTATAACAGACGCGTAAAATTTCTCCTCGTTGAATTGCAAGCCAAAGCAAGCGTTACATTTGCATTAAAAAAAATGGACAAAAATTGCCGATTTTTCATGGGTTTACCTTCACCCGCACTGACGAAACTACCCATGCAGCATCAATCATAGTAACCCATGAGTCAGTAGACAAAATTTCTATCAGTCGAACTCTAACCATGATTGCAAAAACAGTGAAGCAACTCCGTCCAGAAGTGTGCGCGTTCAAAGAACGGCACCCCACCGTGTTGAAAGCGGACATCGTGTGGCACTTTGTGGACGCCGGATACGCCCGTTCCAGCATCTACAACATATTGGCACTATTAGACAACAATCAGAGCATCGAAAGAAAGTCCGGTTTCAGACGGCCGACGACCCTGAGCGACAAGAAGCTCCAATGGATGCTGAAGAGGAAGACCGAGGGAAAAGTGGCTACATCGCTGCGTGCGCTTGGCCGGGAGGTCGGTTCAACCGGCCAAACAGAGAAAAAGTACCTGGCGAACATGAACATACATGTCTGGAAGCGGAAGTCGCGTCCACTGGTTTCGGAGCTGCAGGCAATGACGCAACGGCAGCGGCTGAATAAGATGGTCAACTCGATTTTCCCGACAAATCGCGACGTGGCGGTGGTGATGGACGACGGGACCTATCTCACCCTGGATGGCAACGACTGGCAGGTCACTTCATATTTTACTTCCCCCACGAAGGAAGTGAGCTCCGAGGTGAAGTTCATTTCACACACCAAGTTCCCCAAGAAGTTGCTGCTGTGGCTGACAATCAGCGAGAAGGGGCTGTCAAAGCCGCTCTTCCTTTGCTCTTCCCGAGGAGAAAACCTATAGTAAGAATTCCCTGCCGGAGTTGCCGTCTTCCACCAAAAATACCCAAAGGGGGGAAACGCCGGTTTTCTGGTCGGATCTGGCGTCGGCCCACTACTCGAAGCGATCGTGGAGGGGGGGGTGACTAACGAGGTGGGCCCCCCCCGCGAACCCGCCCCAACCCCCCCCCCGTGCTCCTTTTCGGAATTTCTGAGCCAACCTGAAGCTTAAATAATTACCTTTCATGGGAAATTTATCGAAAGCCATTATCTGTCTTAGCTTTTTTTTTATCACCATCCGAAAAAAGTCCTTTTTTTTTAATGCAAACGTTAGACAACATAATTGTTTGCCATTTTTTATACAGTATACAACATTGTTTGCAATCTTACATACAAAAGACCTGATTCCAGTGATATCTGGCTAAAATATACAAAAAAAAATCACTTTAATTTGTCCCAAATCTAGCATTCCTTTTATGTGCATGAGATAAAGCAGAAAATTAAATGTTTCTTTCAAACTGTGTAGCGGTTCTCCTATGGTGCGTTACAATATTATGAACAGATGTTGCTAAGTCAAAACCCTTGTTCATCGTCAAGGTTCTGCAATGCAAGCGAGAATGCCCAAGTTCAATTGATTGTGACGCAAACCAACAACGATGCAGTTTCCCATGTACACTTGGTGCTGTTCTCGATGGGTGCACACTTGGTGCTATGTTACTCAAGACGGGTCGTTTCCTCACAAGAAATAACCAAGTACATAAGAATGTTTCCTGATATCAAAAATTATCTTTTTCACATTTTGCTATCCCTTTCACACAAATAACTCGTGGTATATCCAATATATATCGATTTCAAAAAGTAGACTAAAACAACATTAGCATTCGAACCGTTCATTAGTACACTCGCTCTGATGACCACCGAGCCTGCGACACATGACACTCATTCTTCTCTTGAAATTGTCGGTCCCATTTGCTTTCTTCTTAGTTTCAAAGGGTTTCCGCTTAACCAGAGCCCAGTATTTTTCTGTCGCGCGAAGCTCGAGACAATTAGGTGGATTGGCTATTTTTGGCACGTATTTGACCTATTGTACCTTATACCATTCCAGGATGAATTTTACATAGTGGCAAGAAGCCAAATCAGGTCAAAACAAAGCTGGAGGGTCGTGGCTTCTTATATAGAAACCGCTTCTGAGCACATTCGTTCTCGTACACAACCTTGTTGATAGTGCACTGCCGATAAAGACGAAACTTTTGGATTTTCGACCACAACAACATATCACAAGTAACACAACTTGTTATGTATAGTTTAAATATTCATCTTTCAAACATGGCCTAGTATACATCAAGTATACATAAAGTAAGTTTCATCACGTATATGACCTAAACGGCGCAATAAATCAATGCTTTTAAAACATCATTCAGGTCGCAAAAGAAGTTTTTAAATCCAAATTTAGGACTAATAATACGTTCTTAAGATGCTTTGAATAACATACTTTTAACGCGATGATGTCTTATTTAGTAAGGTAGTTTATAGCAACACAATAACAAATAGGTTGTAATTAAGTTATTTTAAAGTAAAAACAATGGCAGAAACGCATAAACATTACATGAGAAATATCAAACTAACAGATGTAAATGCAGATTGAATTCTAAAATGAGGTTTATTTGTGAATTCTCTTTATTCACAGTTCAGGATCAAAAATGATTGCCAATTTTCCAAATCATTTATTCAATAATAATCATAACTCTGACGAAGATTAATGCTCATAACGCTTAGAAAAATTTCATATGGGAGGCAAGCATTATAGTACAACTTCGTGTTTTACTCTTGCATAATTTATACGCCATTCCGAAGACACAAATTTGCAATAGAAAATTCTTTTTTTATTGTGCAATTTAGCAACATCTCTGTTGGAGTCATCAATGAATCGTCATGGCAGATTAGACATAAGGTCTACACTGTCGGTTGAAAGTATTTTGAAAACATGAAAAATTGTCATAATTATAGATCAATTTTCTTTCTTACTAAAAATTTATCAACATACGCATCTAAAATCAACAAAAACTAAAAACGTAACATTCAAAATTTTTTTTGAATTGAATTTTGAAAATAAGTTTTTTTATGTAGATAGACCCATTACAGACCGTATCTTAAAAGGATGTTTGGTAAATGTGCTTGATCTGCCTTTGAATTTATATGAATAATGAGAATTCACAAACAAACTCATCATACTCATAAAAAATCTTACTTTCATATTAATGTTAAACCTTACTGTCAATAATGTAGATCATCATTTCAAAAACATGTTATGCAGTGCATCTTTAAAACTTCTTATGTGACCTTATGTATGCCGGAAAAATACATGAGTAACGTATAAATCGCAAATGTTGGGCGACAACTTCCGCTCAGTTTTTTTATGACAGATGTTTTTTATTTCATTCTTAAAATTTTGTATAACAACATTTGTGGATTACTGATAAAAAGGATGTTTTTGGTGTTACTTGGGATGGCAGGCCAAATACTTCTTGGGGAATTTAGACCGCTTCTTTGTCCATAAATACTTGGCAACGGCATTTCGTTGCATTGCGGTATATAAAGCAAAACTCGGAAGCTGTTGAAAGCATTCGAACACATATGTTTCGTCGTCCATTATTGTACAAGACATGTTTTGCAGTGGTAATTCCTGTCAGTGGTTTTTAAACATGTGTAACTTTGGATGGGTTAATCACAGACATGTTTGCTCATTTTTCCTCTAACGTGTATTCAAATGTCAATACGATTTGTTTTGAATTTTCTTTCGTTTGAGACTCGTGGTAATCATAGTCGCGAAAAGGGAGCTTGTGATAAGTCCGTTTTTGAAACATTTTAGCCCATGTACTATTTTGAAGAAATTGAAACCACTCGGAATAAACGTAAGATTAATTTTTCGCACCATCAAACGCTACAAAGAAACCGGTTCTTGGGAAATACCTCCTAGAACTGACAGTAAACGCACTGTTAGCTGTCCGAAAGCCATCAAGCCAGGGTGAGAGTGCGAATTCGGTTGATTTCTGGTAAGTCTGGCCGAAAGATGACCAAAGAACTGGGAATGTTGACTGCAGTCAACAATCAGGAGTACTTTGAAAAATGAGCTTGGACTGAATCCATACAAAAAACATCGAGCAAGCCATGTATTGCCTGAGAAGCAAAAGAGTGCCAGAGTTGAAAGATGTCGAAAGCTGCTCAGTTGTGAATCATTGTGAAATTCTGTTTTTGGACGAAATTTTTTTCCTGCTACAGGATCACCACAACCAGACAAATGATCTGGTGTATACAGCACATCTTACAGATATTCTTTGTGATAAACAAGCTATTCAATGGTTCCAGAATGTTTCAAAGGGGAAGGTTTGGGGATGTTTCTCCTAAACTTTGAAGATTCCATTGCTGTTCATTGAACCTGGTGTTAAAATCAACAGTAAATATTACATCGACAATGTTTTGAAGAACCGTTTGCTTCCCTTCGTCAAAAAACACTACAAAAATATACCATACTGCTTCCAACAAGACTCTGCACCGTCCAACCAGGTGAAAGCTTCACAGGCTTGGTGTGAGGACAAGTAACACATTTCCAGATTTTATTTCGTGGAATAAAATGACGCCTCCTCACCCGGTTTCCATTCTCTCGACTTCTTTGCATGCGGCTACATGCAGAGCAAACTGGGGAATTCCAAAGGACTTACCGTGGAAACTTTCAAGAAACGTTTGGTAAAATATGGAATGACATGCCTCAAGATATCGTGCGTGCCAGCTGTGACGGTTTACATCAACGCATGTGGCTGGCAATTACGATTAAGAGAAAGATTTGAACTGAACTTAATTAACACATATTTTAAATGTTAACCAAACAGGAAAAACATTGAAAATTAAAATTCATGCTAGCTTCTTGTTCTTATGACAATATAGACTGACAAATTTCCACTCACTCTGTAAAGCTTCTTAGCACGACTTTTTGCAGTGAAATTTTGCTTGTCATCATGGCTGAGCACCTTTTTCACTTTGTACGCCTTCATTCCATGCCTATTCTACTTCTTGCGCATGTGATTTTGATTTTCCTACTTTGCGATCCACGCACAGAAAGGTTAGGACTTTTCTCAATAATGGCTACCACCTTCTTGGCCATTTGGCGGGAGCATACTTTTCAGTTTGTTTCGCTTGCAACTTTCAGATCCACTGTCAAGTGCTGGTCAAAGAATTTGCAAACACTTAACACGCTACTTTTTGACCGTTTTAGTTTCTTGTCAAGATCGCGTACAGGCTACATCAATTTTCCAGCCGTTCGTAAAAAACGAACCACGAAGCTTGTTGTTTGTACCAAATGCAACAAGGATGTAAACATGTTGTACCACGAAATAAAGTGGAGCGTTTTGGCTGTCATATAAAAGAAAAATATCAGCGATTCGTGAAATAATTCAAATGCTACTCTGAAAGAAAAGTTCGAAAATTAACGTAAACAGGCTATATGTAATAATTATGTTCTTCTATATCATATATGACATTAAATATATACTGGGTTAGGATGGAACATCATAGTTTCATTAGAGCTGAAGTTGTCTAGGAAAGAGTCTGAAGTCAAGAAGGGAATAAAAAGTACTATGTTATTAATCATGCCAATTCGATTGTGGTGGTGTGTATTCTACTCCAACAATTTCAGTGAAAGTGACGCATCCTTCGCATTCAAATAAATGAACCTGAACCAAATTTATTCTTTTGCTTCAAAGAAAAAGAAAAATGTCAAACTTACAAATGTTTCTTTTTGTTTCAAAAGACATGAATCCTCCAAATTCACCGGAACTTCACTGACTGATAAATTGTTGGGCTATCATGAGAACAGCACTTCGTAAGAGTCCCAAAAAGTTGGGAATAGCTGTTGCACAAAACTTAATAGATAAGTTGATTCCTTTCAAATCAGGTCCCGACTCTTCTTCTAAAATTAGAGCTCAATCGGTAGTGAACTCAAACTGCACTAGCCCCTTGAAGTTTCCTGGAGAAAACCAAACTTTTTGTTCTCAACCTCCTAGCTTGGTGATACAGTATACAAAATTAGGTGCTATTTGTGCTTATGGGCATTTTTTCCCAGCTTCATTCCATTTGCACATTGACATAATTAGATATTAGTTAATTAGCAAGATGATGTTCTCGAGCAATGGTCCGTCAATTAATCAGCAGGTAACATTGGTGTGCCTGGTCCGAAGCATGGGGCCAAAAACCAAGGTTTCTATATCATACAGCAAACTAGCAGTGCTGCCTTGAATGCTGTGGATATTTTTATCAGGAAGTTATTACATACTGTAGAAATCAATCAATAATTAATTAACTCGACGTTCAACCGAAGAGTGGTTGATCGCACACGAGCTTTACCCTTCTGACGTTTCGTTTACGGATATATTTACACTGCTGAGCATTAAAATAGGTGTGAGTCTAAAAGTAATCGATTTGCATGAACAACGCACACGATTGCGTATATAGCGTGACCATACCTTTCTATTCATCACAACATCTTATATCATGAACATTCATGGAAAAAAACAGTCCCGTTTGAAATAACTAACTTGTTTGTTGACATCCAAACTAAAAAAACTCGTTGTTTTAAAAATCCATTTTGTTGTTTAAACTAACAATTTTGTTTTGAAACAAACAGGCAGGTTTAATGTTTCTACCTAAAGATATTACCACAATACAACACAGATTATGGTTGTTCTAAACTCATATTTTTGTTGCTACCACCTTACCAAAACACTGGTTTCGTTGACTTAGGGAAACAAATTAAAATTTTAGATTGATTCTACCAAAGCGGTGGTTAAATCAAACTGATATTTTGTTTGGAGAAAAAACACTAAAAGTTTCGTTTGAAACAAAGTATTTTTTTTTTTTTTTTGGTTATTTCATTTTCCGTCATCCGGTCCCGCTGCATGCTCTGACGCTGTCTCTCAACAATACACAAACGGTTATTTTCGCGGAAGTTTTCATCGCAAAACTTTAATTAAAAGTGTTGCAATAAACAAAATTTTACTTAAAAAAAAACCTGAAAATAGTAGAAAGGCTCGCATTAACATTTGTAGATTTCTCTTAGACTGAGAGAAGTCTATAAATGTAAATGTGCACTTATTATTTTAAAAAATATTATTGAAATTACAGAAGAAATGCAGGTGATTGTAAACGGAAATGTTTGTTGTTTCAACCGTTTTCGTTTGTTTGTTTCTAACAGCAATTCAGTTAAAATCATACTTAAAATTGTTTGAATCAAACTATTAGCGTTGGTAGAATCAACCAACAAATCTGTTTGTTTTCGTAGCTGTCATAATGAAACAACCAACATAATGGTAAATTTGAACGGACGTCAGTTGAACTTAACTGTTCAATTCCCGACTCAAAATTTTAGTTTGTTTTAACCACCGTTGGTAGTCAAATTAAACTAATATGATGTTTGTTTGATGCCCACACAGTTTAAAAAAAAACATTTTATTTTCTGCGTTGTCTAATGCACATAAAGTGAACGCTAGATTTGGCAGAAATTAATGGGATATTTCATGTAAATTTAAGCCAGAGACCGCTTGAATCTAGTCTGTTGTATGAAAGATTGCGAACATTGTTGTATAGCACATGCAAGATTACAAACAATTTAGTTGTTTACACTTCCTTTGGCTTGAAATTAAACGAGGGGAAATTTTACGTGCCAAATTTATTATTTTTTTCTGTGAATAAAATTAAAAATCCAGTTTAAAAAAAAAAAAAAAATGTTTGATTTAACCAATATTTTTTCTAAGTGTTGCTATATATGTGACATATTTCTCTGTTTATTTTCGTCGATGGAAATGAAAAAAAGGCAACCTCCGACTTAGCAGTTGGACAATAAAAAAAATGTTTTGAAAATTTAACATGATTTTTACTGAAATGCCTGTGTTTACGAGAAATATTGTGAAAGGTTTGTATGAAGTCCCTAGGTTAAAACAATTGAGACATTCAATAGATTTTTTTTCTCTTAGGTAGGTCACTCACTCCATTGCACACCACACAAAAGGTTCCTGGTTCAGAAATTGCGTAAAGAACGTAAAACTTATAAGTTCATCGCAAATACTCAAGGAAGATCTGAAAATTTCGTAACTAATGCCTCAAGCCGCAAAAAAAAAGAAACTCGTAGAAAACCAAGAGAAGTATCATAAACAACTTATCATCGTATTATGGTATTAACAAAGTCTGATTCTTTCGTATCATTCAGAAGGTTTGATGCGCAAATTGACAGTACGGTGAGTTCACGGACCGTTCTTTTGAGCCAACAGGAAGGTAATCTTCCCGAAAGAATTGCAAGAGAGGTACTACTATTACGAAAAAATAACCTTCAGGCACGAAAGGTATTTGCTTAGCAACATTGCGCAAGGGCAAGTGAAAAACATAAATGGCAGAATATCCTTTGGAGTGATGAAACAAAAATAAATTTGTTTTCCTCAAATGCACAACGAAATGTTCGTAGACCATTCAGCAAAGAGTTCGTAAAAACCGTAAAGCATGGACGCGGTAACATAATGGTTTACAGCTATTTTTCTTGGTATGGAGCAGGTCGCATTTGTCGTATGAATTCGATCATGACCAGTTTTGAATTGGGATTTGGAAACTAGGAGAATTTATAATTTTCATTTGATCACTTTTAAAAAAATAAAAAATAAAACATTGAAACATTTTTTTCAAATTATCACTAGTAAACTAGTTCTACTTCGTTTAAAAAAAATTCAAAATGGGGATGTGTTGTGAAGTGAGTTGTTTTTGTTTTTTTTGTGTGTTTATTTTCAACAAACACCCTTTTAGGTAACAAACACAAACATAAACACATTCAGGTATCCACCCCCCCCCCCCCCACCCCCACACGCCCTACCTCATACATTGAGGTACCAATAAACCTCCTATCAATACTCGACCTACTGTGATGTTCCCTTCAAGCCGAGCACTCGACAATGAAGAAGTCTGTAAGTCGCAGACGAAATAGGCCTATCTGCCAAAAGATAAGCTTTCTCTAGTGGAATTTAAAAGGAATTTGCTCGCGTTTACTAGTGATAATTTAAAAAAAAGTGCTAACAAAGCGTCGGTTATTTCAGGGTCAAGCCAGTCTCCTGACATCAACCCCACAGAAAACTTATGGAACGAACTCAAAACAAAGTTATCTGGTCAAGCATTTTTAAACAAGGATCAATTATGGACCGCAGTCTAAAGAGTGTGGCATGCTATAAAATGAAACTTGTCAGCGCTTGGTTGAGTCAGCGCCAAGAAGATTGGACAACGTTCTAATAAGTCATTTCTTTATGTTTATACCTTAAATCTTCTCGACATAAGGAGTGTATCGAATATAAGCTATCCACATACATTTGCGTTGTACGCATGTATTTGTGATGGTTTTTTATGCTCTGAACAATGCATGCTGTGCGTTTGACTGTCAGCTTTCTTTTGTTTACTTGTTTGTGCGGTTCAAATTCTGCGTTTTCAAAATGTCGCGTATTGAAAAGGAAGTGAAAATTAAGGTTCTGGACACATGGCTAAGTGAGAAGGGTATTACTATGCGAAAATTGGCGAAGCGGTTTGGAATTCATCATGCGAGTGTTAAAACCATCATTAATAAGTTTGGGGAACACTATTCTTTGGATGAGCTACCAGGAAGAGGCAGAAAGCCCGGTTCTTCCAACCCGAAACTGGAGCAGAAAGTGGTATCTCTAATCATGAAGAACAAATCAATGTCAATACGTGATTTGGCCAAAAAAGCAGGAACGAGTGTCGGAATGATCCAGCGTATCAAGAGGCGAAACCACCTGAAGACCTACAAGAAGCAGAAAATCTCGAAACAAAGTTCAGAACCTTTTCTTCCGAGCAGCAACAAGGGCCCGGAAATTGTATTCGCGTCTTTTGCAGCGTCCGGATGCATGCGTTTTGATGGACGATGAGACCTATGTAAAGGAGGACTCAAAAACCCTTCCAGGTCCACAATACTTTACTGCCGTCGTTGAGGAGGATGTGAGCGATGCGGACAGGTCGATTCAAGTGGAGAAATTCGGTCGAAAGGTACTGGTATGGCAAGCAATATGTTCCTGTGGTTTAAAGTCAACCATTTTTTACAATACCGGAACTATAAATGCGGAATTCTATCGATCTGAGTGTCTCCAGAAGAGATTGTTGCCTTTATATAAGAAGCATAGTACACCTCCACTGTTTTGGCCGGATTTAGCGTCGGCTCACTATGCCAAAACCACTCTCAATTGGCCTGCGGAAAAGGGTATAGATTTCGTTGAGAAAAATATCAATCCCCCAAATTGCCCTCAGTTTTGACCCATCGATCGTTACTGGGCAATTGTGAAGAGGGTCTTCAAGAAGACTGGTAAGGCAGCTGGGAACATGCAGGAGTTCAAAAAAATTTGGGCTCAAGCGTCCAAAAAATGCGATGCAACACTTGTCCGGAACTTGATGAAGAGCATTCGATCCAAAGTTCGAAAATTCGTGAAGGAATAACTTAAATTTCATCCGGTCTTCATTATGTTCAAGTTTAACCTCGTACAATAAAGGATCAATTTTTTGTATGAATAAAATATCGGTTTTCAACATAATTTGAAAGAAAGTTTGTGGATAGCTTATTTTCGATACACTCCTTATTAGAGTGTGTGTCCCTTAACTCAGCCTAATATGCAACCATCGATTACATTTTTTATCATAACTTGAAAATGAAAATTTGAACCAAATTGAAAATGTTACCACTAAAAACATTTTTACTACGTTATTAAGCCAACAGGCCATAGTTGGGAAAATAGAAAAAAATATAACCCGAACATTGGATCTACGGATTTCTTGTGAATTCATTAATATTTTATCTATATGAACAGTCAGTTTATTACGTGTGACGGTTTTCTGTATATCTAGACTGCATTACTCGGTTTAGCGGCTCAATTTAGCCAAATATAGATCATTAGAAGATCGTGAAGATAATCTGTTCAGCTTAATCAGTGAAGTCATAAAGTCTAAAAAGTTAAGGAAATTGAAAATTACGCGGAAGTGAACAACTTTAAATTAATTAATATTGTCTTAAATGCTTCGATATTAATCGATCATCCCGATAGAAATTTAATTTTGTTGATTATCGCTGAATTAATGACATATTTGGTACATAGGGCGATTGAAGGAGCTAGGCTAACATTACATCCTCTTACCCTACTTAATTTTAAAACTAAACTTTAAAATTGAAAAAAATTAGGTTGAACGAAAATAACTTAAAAATTCGCATTCTTGTTCCTACACCTATGTTGATGGCCAGCAGTGTATCAAATGAATAAAACAACCGTTGGGCAAGTCATCCTGCCTTGGCCATGGGTATTTCTTTTTCTCATTGATTTAATACCATACGAAAAAGTACATTAGAGAAAGACTATCACTGCACTGAAGGGACATCTGTGTGAAGATAAATGTACCTCTCGGAATGGTATGGTAGTTTAGTTGATAATTACATAAATAGTAACATTGAGCAAGGTTCCTGATGGAAAAATTTGTAATCGTTAGTACAGGTAGCAAATATTTCCACATATCATACGAAAAGAGCTAGGAGGATGAGAACAAAAAGCTTCTTTTCACCACAGTAATTTCCATGGAAAAGTTCGAGTCCACAATCAACTGAGCTCAAATAAGGTGTCAGATTTGATTGCGTGGAGTGATGCTGAACGATAATTTGAACCACCCTATAGGATATACTGTTTGTACATACTGTATGTATATATTGTATTTTTTGTTTTGCACATTTAAGCTTTTTTTGTTAAGAGCGCAACAAGACATCGAAACTTTTGTAATGTAGCAATGTAGCGTTTGGTTTTTTACCCATCAGTTGCATCTATACTTCTTTTCGCTTAAGACGAGGGACAGTAGCGACGCTAAAATAACATTTATGCATCACATCGGTGCTTTTTCTCATAGGGTCATCTCGTGACCAGGGTAGCCTTCCACCGGGGATCTTTTCGGGGGTGCCGGGTATCGGGAATCGGTATCGAGGACTATCTGCTTTCTTCGAAATTCTACGAAACAAATCAAGCTTCGAATAAAATAAGTCGATTTAAATTTTCCTTCTGTCTTGTACAAACTTTCTTATAATACTAAATCTATCTTCACTAAATTGTGTATTGCACTCTAAGATTTATTATCATCTCATTTCACCTACTACAGGTCAGATGAGGTTTCGTTAGAAATCTACACATGAAAACCTCATACTGTGCTTCTATTATTGCTCAACTTTTATGTTGCTATATCTTGTGTCTTACAGTTTCCGTGGTTGTATTCGTAGATAGTTCTTTGAAAACTTTAAACCGGCCGCAGTTATTGTTTAAGAATCTTGAATCTTGTACCATATCTGAACAACCATATAATTTATACTCAAAGGAGTTGAAAATTTGTACTCAAGGGAAAAAATCCCTAGCAAAAATGTCTATAGCATCATGTTGAAGAAATCGTGCTTTGTAACTGTGCCATTAACGACTATAGTGAGAGTGGACTAAAGAACATTATGTTTCAAAATCTTTACAAGAACCAAGCTTTTTATGAATTGATTGTAATAAAAGAAGCCTTAAAAAGCGAAACCTTACAATATAAACTTTTGAAAACACTTCATGTGAAATCACTCGCAATATGTCAACGGTGATTGCCAATTTAAAATTGTGGATCGCACTTAAGGAACGTTCATTTAGTACGTCACGTAAAAAATACCCATATTGAACTACCCCCGAAATGTATTTCGTATAAACATTAAACAATTTTTGTAAGAATCGTCACAGTTTTCAGATCCCATAATGCGTGACGTACGTAATGGATGTTTCTTTGCTCAGCAATGATGCCCTTGTTAAGCAGTACGGTACAGATATGCCACAGATATGTTTACCTTCATAAAACGGTTCCGATGTATCCACTCGATCCTGCTGCAATGATACCAACAGACAGTCAGTTACTTCCGATTCCCAGCACTCACACCTACACCTTATCACATGCACTCCCTTTCTGGGCGATTGTCGTGACCGAACGCACTCGACCGATACGTTGTTGTAAATCTAACACCCGTTATAGCAGGGATACAATTGTAGCCAAAGTTATACGCACATTAAGCCGCAGTATGTCCTGTGGCAAACAATAACAATCCACACCACACAAGACGACACGCATCAGCCCAACCTGCTGCTCCAATTTCACCCATTTAATTAGTGTCAAAACATTAACGGAACTCGGTGCTGCTCACCAAAATGATTATTATTGTACTAGTGTACCATCCGGAAAATTCGCAACTTTCACTAACGTCGTCTTCGTCACTGTCGCAGACACGAGACTAAGGGAGGGGTGGGATAAAAAATCAATATTTTTCCTTGTACACATGAACGATCGCTAACCGAGCACAGTGTTGCAGCCTCCAGACCAGACCTTCGTTGTCAGCTAGCAGCAGGAAATATGTTGGCCGTAGTAACCGAGGTCACGGAACGATGAAAATGCGACACGTCTACCGAAGAACGACTCCGAAACCTTACTGATGTGGCAGTAAGCAGAGCCAGAGCGTTTCTGTTCACGAGTTGTCCTGTTGCGCTTTCCCGAGGCTGAGTGACGCGTGTGGAACTCACCCTCACGCAGTCGGGTTCATTTTCAAGCCGATTCGTTGTGGTTGTAGGATACTTGAGCTCCAGTACGAAAGATTTACCTTTAAATTTCTGTATTTCTAGATTTGAGACTTGAGTGCAGACAGTGTGGTGCGATTTTTCTCCGGAATCGGCTCGATAGTAGGATCAATGGATTTAACTTAATTCCCCGGGCACTGTGGATAGGGGCGCGTGTCATGCTTTTCAAATCTTTTTTCGCACAAACGGAGATGTTTATGTCTCTTATACTTTTTATACTACTGTTATACTACTGTTTCTTCTTCTATGCTCGGATTCAATTAATGTTGGTCTGAACATTTTTAATCATGAATCAAATGTTTTTTTTCCAGTTGTAGTGTGAATGGCCAACAGGGTTTAAAAATTTTGAAAATGGTCTCTCAAACAGGCAAATCTCGAAAAAATTCGGAGTCAGTTTTTCTGCTCTGGAATAGATACCGGGAACAAGAAAGTGTAGCTGATAAAGCAGGTTGTGGAAACCATCGCTTGACAACACCCAGACAAGATGCTCGTAGCGTAAGAGAAGCTCGATCAAAGAGAAACACCAACAACTATACGTCTACCATTGGAACAAGAGGGTATCAAGAACAAACGCTGTACGCCGTCCTCACACCAGTAAGCGCAATAAGATCAAACGGCTGGAATTCGTGAAAAGTATGTGGATAAACATCTTTTCCTTCTGGGAAAAGGTTCTTTGGTCACACGAAAGTAAGTTCGAGATTTTTGGGACCAAGCAGTAACAAAGAGTATGGGTTAAACCAGGCGATGGGTTTTTGGAGAAGAATTTTTAGAAAACTGTAAAGCACGGTGGAGGTAGCAGCATGGTGTGGGGGTGCTTTGCATGGTCAAGAGTTGGAAAATTGGTTCACATTGATTGGATTACGACTGCAGACAAATACATCGACATTTCTTCTGAAAATCTGGAAGTATCAATGCCGAAGGTTGTACTCAAAAAAGAATTGATCATTAAACAAGAAAACAACCCAAAGCATACGGTTCGGAAAGCTAAAAAAAAATTTCCGTGGATCGTGGAACAAACTATTGAAATAGCCTCTTCAATCAACGGAGTTGAATTCAAATGAAAATGTGTGGTCGCTACTGGATTGAAAGATGGACAAAATTTATTGGTTACATTGTGTAGCCAATAAAAATCTTCTCTTTGAAGCTCTTCAGGTTACATGGGAATCACTTAATGAGGGTTACTTGCGAAACCTCGTAGAAAGTAAGCCACGTCGTCTGAAAGCAGTAATTAGTGCCAAAGAAATGCCATACAAAATACTGAGGTTTAATCAGTTATGATTTATTGTCTACACTTTTTAATGTGTAATTTTTTCTTGTCAAGCTAAAATAAGAGGATAAACGAATTTTAAGCTGTTCCATAGTGATATGTCCTCCAATCTTGTTCAGTATCAACCAAAAATTCTCCTTATATATGTCTCCAGTTAGTATTAAAAAGCACCGTTGTAACTGAAAAGATAAAAAGGGAGAAATCCATGAAAGTCTGAAGTATGGGAGTGACTTTTTCTTTGCCAGTACTGTAAATGGCATATGTTACAATACCCGTCCGATTGAACACTATAGTGGCTATAGTGTCGTTATACGCATACTTGTTCCATGTTGTGTGGGGTTCCCTATGGGGTTCCCAATGCAATTTCAAATGCCTCGAAGGAAACCCAAGTCTTCTTCTTCATCTTTAGCATTTCAAGCTTATTGCTTTCACAATTAGCTTATTGCTTGCTCTCAACTTATTGTTCTAAATGCACTTCCACAGTAATTAACTGAGAGCTTTCGATGTTAGGTACCATTTTTGCATTAGTATGATTGTGTGGCAAGTACAATCATACCCTATACCCAGGGAGTCGAGAAATTTTCCTTAACGAAAAATTCCTAGACCAGACCAGGAATCGAATCCAGCCACCTCCAGCATGGTGTTGCTTTGTAGCTGCGTCTTTACCGATTGAGCTAAGGGAGGACCCGGAAACCCAAGTATCATTGCCAAAACCATCCAGCTTTTTTAGTTTTATGAAAGCCACTAAAAATCATTTTGGCTTTTTATGGCACCGAGAGATGCCAATAGGTTTCATATTTTAGTCAGGTTTATGAGAACCTACACAGCTTGTTAACACGATCTTAAAACCTAGTTTTCTCAAATTCCTTCAACTCCTATCAAAGGTTTTGACGTAAAGACTGTATTCGATGAAATTTGGACACACAAAATAGGTCACCAAAAATTTTCCTTGAGCCCGATTCTTTTCAAACTTTCTGGAAATAAAGTACTACTAAATGGTTAAGTTTTGACATCATTGGTTTATTGAACCTTTTCTCCCAACCCAAATGCCCGCACCTTTGCCTTGACCCCTTTCATCAAATTTTGGGCAATGATAGGACCGACTTGCTTACTTACTTTTAACCACACTTTCTTTAGTTCAAGAACATTTTCTATCAGTTTTGGAGTTTTAACGAGCTTTGCCTTCATGATTGCCCAAAATTTTTCAATTGGGCGAAGTTCCGGAGTGTTTGGAGGGTTGACGTCTTATGGTACAAAAACTACATTATTATCTTTGTACCAGTCCGTTGACGGTCCCAGAGGTGATGAAGGGCTGACTCATTTTGCCACATCCGCAGATCGCTTGCCAGACAAAAAATTTTTTGGCGAATTTCGACAGTTTCTTCTTCCGTACACTCTCCGGAACGGCCAATTTAGAGGTGGCGACGTAGTGTTCCTGTCCTGGCATTTGTTTTGTGTCGGCTTTAATGTAGGTCTCATCGTCCATCACAATGCAGAACGGTTTTGTGAGCCACTCCCTGTACAGTTTTCTTGCACGAGTTCTGTTTATCGCTCCGGTTTGGTGCCTTCTGGACCTTGTACACATGTAATCCAGAACGTCTCATTGTTTTCTGCACAAAACAAACTGAAACTTTCGCCTTTTTCGCAACATCCCTGATCGAAATGTTGGGATAGCGCTTAAATTAGTTCAATACCATCCTGGCCTTCTCCGGATTTGATGTACCACGTTTTTTGCCACTACCATTTTTCCGCTTGGTTGTCTTACGGTCCTTGAACGTTTTGATCACATGAGATACGGTTGAAAGTGCGATTCCGAGCTGTTTTCCGATCCATCGATGAGAAGCGTTTGGGTTTTCGAAGTGAGTGCCCAAAATTTGTTGGCGCACTATTTCTTCATTCGAAGCCATCACTGAAATCACTCGACCGATTTTCATGAAACTCATTACACAATTGACACAACACAATGAAATACATTCAGTTAAAATTTCAATAATTTTTACCCACACGCTAAAAAGTTACGAAAAATTGCGTGTGTCCAAATTTCATCGAATACAGTCTTTATTTTTTTTTTTATCAATAAATTTAATTTTAAAAAATTTGGACGGTACCAGAACCGGTTAGTTATTTGATATTATTTTCAACGTTATTACAAATTATATTAATAATATTTTAATAAGTTTTTTTCTTTTTTTTTTCTTCATTATTATTATTTTTTTATTTTCATTTTATTTATAAAATTAATAAAATAAATGTATGTTTTTTTTATTTTTTTTTTTTTTGATCTAATTTAATTTTTCAATACTATTTTCTCTCCCCCCCTTTTTTTTTTTTTTACTACCCCTCTCCTCGTGGGTCTTCTTCTTTTTTTTTTTTTTTTTTCTATGTTTTTTTTCTCAAAATTAGATTATTGCTTGCTCTCAACTTAGTGTTCTGAATGCACTTCCACAGTTGTTAATTGAGAGCTTTCGATGCCGAGTACCATTTTTGCATTAGTATGATTGTGTGGCAAGTACAATCATACGCTATGCCCAGGTAGTCGAGAAATTTTCCTTAACGAAAAATTCCTAGACCAGACCGGGAATCGAACCCAGCCACCTCCAGCATGGTATTGCTTTGTAGCTGCGCCTTTACCGACTGAGCTAAGGGAGGACCATAGGCAGCCATGAATGTTATATAAGGGGTACACATTCACATTTTGATTTAGTTTTTTGGCGGTCGTGGAGCTGTGCAGAGTAGGATCTTCAGTTGTATCGTAGTTGGCAGTAGCACTGGCAAGCAGTCGTGGTGCAGAAAGGCGTTAATGCAGTTGACTATTGTTGTCGATGCTTCCGTCAACCTCACTGCGAGAAACAGGCTGCTGAAGCCTGTTGGCTTCAGTTGGCGGGAAAAAGACGCCCGTGACAACGAGACAAGAATCAATTATCCCACGTCACCTGCACATGGCCATCCAAAACGATGAGGAGCTGAACCAGGAATACCAAGAAGAAGCCCAAGTTCAATCGCGAACCATTTTTCTCCCCCGTCAACTAAATCCGTCCTTTTCAGGACGACCAAATCAGTTTGCCAACGAAAGAGTTTGTTTGGTTAAAATTTTCTCTTGTGCTGTTTCAAATTAATTTCAATTACCGCGCCTCGGCTGAGCATAGCATGCATTAAACGCCGCGTCCCGGAGTAAATGGCAATGAACGTTGAACAACCAACGAACGAAATTCTAGAACGGATAATTCGAACCGAACAGCGACACTTCAGACCGACCATGGGGTTGAGTTCGTTGTAGTTCTTAGTTGTGCATAGCGGATTAGTTGCTGGCGCAGATACGAATGACCCGAAGGGTTAAAGTCCCTCTCAAAAACAATAGAAGAAAAAGAAGTTGCTGGCGGTGGCAAGCAAATTAGTAATGTTTCGGTTAAGAAAATCATCCGTCCAGCGTGCACTAATTATAACGAATTATTATGGCGCAATAACTGAAATTGGTCCGCTTTGATACAATTTCCTTCTTTCGTGTCATAGCATCCGACGCCATTACACAAGAGCTCTTAGCAGAACGTTTTGATTCGATTTACGGCAGTCGTGAAACTATGCAGAGGCTGTAGGAACGCAGTTGGCGGCAGCAAGCACCCTGGAGGGTGCAGTTGTTGCCCAGAGAGGCATTGGTGAAGTTGGCTGTTGGTGCCGATGCTCCCGTCAACCTCGCTGCGAGAAACATGCACAGTTTTAAAAAAAAACATGTAATTTTCTGTGTTTCTAATGCACATAAAGGGAACGCTAGATTTGGCAGAAATTAATGGGATATTTCATGTACATTTAAGCCAGATAACGCCTGAATCTAGTCTGTTGTATGAAAGATTTTAAACATTGTTGTATGGCGCAAGAAAGGTTGCAAACAATTTCGTTGTTTACGCTTCCTTTGGCTTGAAATTAAACGAGGAGAAGTTTGTCGCGCTTGTTAAAATTCATTATTTTTTTCTGTGTGGCTGCTGAAGCCTACGAGTTGGCGGGAAATGCAACCCGTGGCATCAACGAGACAAGAATTACCCACGTCGTCAGCAGATGGCCATTGGCCACCCGCAACAACGAGTAACTTAACCAAGAATACCAAGAAGAAATCCCAAGAAATCGCGAACTATATTTCTCCACCGTCAACTAAATCCGTCCTTTTCAGGACGACAAAATCAATTTATCAATTAAAGAGTTTGTTTGAATTTTACTCTTGTGCTGTTTGAAATTTCCAATACACGACTGAACATGGCATTGCTTTAAACGCCGTGTCCCGCAGTAAATGGCAAAGCGCGTTGAACAACTAACGAACCAACAGATCCATAACTATCTTCTACGCGTTAAAGATAAGGGCCCTCTCAACCATCGTAGAAAATACAACCGGGGCCGTATCATCATTAAGAGCCACCAAATGCTTTCTGAAGAGTTTACAATAGTATTTTCTTCCCCCCCGCCCCCCCCCCACCACCCCCCGCAAAAAAACGAGAAAACCACACCACCCCCCCCCCCGGCGCTTACCCCCCCCCCCCCCCCTCCCCACCATTTATACCCTTCCTTTTTTTTTTTCCCCCGATGGAAGCGTGCCTCCCCCTACTACAACAATTTCGGTGGCCCCGCCCTCCCCCGAAGTGTATGGGATTAGATTGCTGCGGCGTCCTCCGTCCCCCCTCCGCCCAACCCCCTTGGGCTGTACCTTTTAGTTTTATTCTGACTTTATGAACTCGTTTAATTCTACTTTGAAATGCCGTTTTAGGACTCATTCATAATATCTTATTATGGTCAGTTAAATAGTTAGCATTTTAAAACCATTTTGCCTCCAGTAAATACATTGAACGGCAAATTGGCATTGTGAAAAGTCACCAAATGACCAAATAGTTTTATAGTAGTCATTGCGAAGATAAATTGGCTTTTTGGTAAAACTGTGATTTTTTCCTATCGCCATATTGAAATTTAAGAAATAATTGAAGTGTGGAAAAATAAATGCACCAAATTTTTAATATTAAACAAATAAACAGAAGATCGAAAACCGATTTCGGCATTCTTTGAGGTAACCCATTGAATTCCATAAATTTTCATGAAATTCATGATTAATTTATTAAATATATTTGTTTAAATTTGGTTTTGATTGTTTTAAACTTGCATAATTTCCGATGCGGATTAATTTTCGGCTCTTATCGTGCCAATATTTACCATAAAATTAAATACGCATATGATTTGGAGCATGATGCACTGTAAAAAAACTCAATTTGTTTGGGATATTTTGCTATCGAACAAAATTTTCCGCAACACTATACCTTTTTTTTAGATATTTTTTTTATTCCTAAATGAATCAGAAGAACAGGGAATTGAACAAAGCAGAACAACAAAAACCAACCACGATATCACAGTGAAGTTTGACAGCTGTGGCCATTTGGCTGTATGCTGGTTTCCATGGCAGCCAATAGCTTTTATGAACGTTCTCAAGTGGTCATAACATCTTTCAAAATCTTTATGGTCTCATAAAGGTTTTTAATAACTTGTTTTCACAACCGTCTATAGAGTGGGCCACTTTGTACAAAATTTCGGCTTTGAAGAAGAATAGAGGAGGTGCTGGTAGACAAAACAGTTTTGAATGTAGTTTTATCAACAAAGCCGGAAGGAGTGCTATACGCCTGGAATAAAACTAAAATTGTTTCTTCGGAAGTGTTTGGACGAACAGTGACTTGGACATTCCCTTTTCGCTGATCATCATGATCGTCAGCTACAGAAGGATCTTTTTCGGGAAATTGATGTGAAAGATGTATCAACGCTTCGTTAATCGTTTAGTACTCTGTCCCTTGTCAGTCCAGCGTTAAGTAGGTCCCGTTCCCGGTCCCGTTGCCAGTTACCGTCCAGCGTTAAGTAGGTCTCGTCATCGCCTATTTCTCCCAGCACCTTCAGCCGCTCTTTTTGGGGAATTGCCTGCTACCCAGACACGGCCGGCCTCTATTGAGCCTCTGCATAACGATGTCCATCTTGTCCAGGTACTTCTTCACCGTTTGACCGGTTCCACCAACCTCTCGACCCCAAGCGCGGATCGATGCTCCTTCCATATTCTTGGTCTTCATCTTCATCTGATAAAGTTGTCAAATTATTTCTGTACACAACAAGGTTGCTACGATTGGCGATGCATAGGTGAATTACCCATCAGGTTACTGGGTAATCCAATAGGTCATTCAATCTGTTCTATTTTAAATCTATAAAAGATTTTAAACCTTTTCAAAAGATCTGGTATGATTGGGCCACTGATCCGGTGATCTTGAAAAATCACCAAACAAATATTCTCCAGTTTTACAAAATGTTTTAAGAAAACTTGCCAAGCTAGAGCTGAGCTCGCGTGTGAACCACTCATTTTCTGTTTGTTTTGGGCGTAAAATGAGAACTAGTAAAAATTAGCAAAACAAGCGTATATTTGGAAACACTGAAATAAAATAGTCACTTGTGTCAAACAGCCATAAAAGATATTGAATCATCTGATATTTTTCAAAGATCGCAATGAAGAATGATAGAGTCTGATCAAATTATCAGAAAGTCCAACCACCAGGTTGGTAATCGCATGAAAAATCATTCAAATAAGTCTGTTATTTTAATGCATACCTTAAAAAATCCCGTTATTTCAATTAAAAAGCCCCCTTTTTTTTTCAAAAAATTTTTATTAAAAAAAGAAAACAATAGTTTTATATTCTCTCAAAGTGTGAGAGAAAATTATCCATTAGTTTTTTTTTACAACTGCTTTTTTAGACCAAAAAAAGACACCGGCGATTTTTACCACGGAAAAAAAAATGGAACAACGCGTTTTTGTGAAATTTTGTGTTGCAAACGGATTTTTTGCAGCGGAAACGCCAAAAATGTTGCAAAAAGCCTCTGGTGAGGACTCTATGCCACAAAATCGTACATTTGTTTGGCACAAAGACTTTAAAGAAGGCCGTGAAAGCGTGAGTGACATGCCGCGTTCTGGACGACCATCGACCTCAACTACCGATGAAAACATCGCTTCCGTGAAGAATTTAGTTATGGAAAACCGCTCAATTAGCATTCGGGAGATAGCTGCACTCCTTGATATCTCATTTGGATCGACCGAACACATTTTGACGGAAATTCTGGGCATGAAACGCATTGAAGCACGACTTGTTCCAAAAGAGCTGAATTTTTTGCAAAAACAGCATCGAGTTGAGGTCGCTAAACAGATGATTGCGAACGCAGATAGCGATCCCACATTCATGGAACGCATCATAACTGGTGATGAAACGTGGGTATATGAATTTGATATGCTCACAAGTCAACAATCGTCCGAATGGCGCGCCGAAGATGAGCCGAAACCAAAAAAAATCACGACAAAGTCGCTCCAAAATTAAAGTTTTACTGACCGTTTTCTTTGATTTTCGCGGTGTCGTCCATTCTGAATTCCTTCCAGAAGGTCGAACGGTTAACAAAGAGTATTATTTACAAGTTATGAGACGTTTGCGTGAGGCAATTCGAAAGAAGAGGCCAGAATTGTGGCGCAATAATTCGTGGATTTTACACCACGATAACGCTCCATCACACACCGCGCTCACTATTTGTGAATTTTTGGCCAAGAACTCCACCAATACCATCAAACAAGCACCATATTCACCAGACCTTGCCCCGTGCGACTTCTTTCTCTTCCCAAAACTGAAAATTCCGCTCAGAGGTAGGCGTTTTGAATCGATTGATGCGATAAAAAAGAATTCGCTGGAAGAACTGAAAGCCATACATTCATCGGCCTATAAAAAATGTATGGATGATTGGATAAAGCGCTGGCATATGTGTGTTGCCTCTAATGGCGAGTACTTTGAAGGCGATAATAACGATATCAATTAAAAATTGAAATAAATGCGTTTTTTTTTCAAATTACCGGAACTTTTTGATCACAAGGTACATTATAAATCTTGAATCTGCTCTTTAAACTTTAATTTCCAGCTCGAATTACAAATGTACGCCATAAGAATCGTAGCAAAGTACTTCACACATGTTTCATACAATTTTAAATCAAAATTACAACAAAATCAAATGTCAAAAACTGAAGTACAAATTACAAATTGTGAAAACATATGAAAAACACAAATGAGAAAATTAATTTAGGAATCCATACTAGGATCAGATGAAATGATTTAAATTGAACCCTAGCAATATAGGTGTCAAAATTTGTGGAATCGTTCGAGATGAAAGCTTGCCATAGTTATTGAATCATCTTGGTTTGGCTCCGGAATGACCAAATCAGAGTAGGTTCCCACAGAACTACGTCTGACTCATTCGAAGAGATTGCTTTCTTTGTTGAAGAAAGAATAAAAACTGAAAAAACTGTTCCTCATCGATGCAGTGTCCAACAGCCGCACAAACCGGTTCATTTCCCTGGAGAAACTTAAGGATGTTCCGTAGAAATTAAAATTTAAGATACAAATCAACCATCCGGCTGGTGTCGTCAATCTCGATGTGTATATCGGTATTTTGATGGACCAAGTGCTTCCCTAGATGAAGACCAACTTCTTCGAGGATCAATACGTTGTCCTACAGTTGGAGCGTCATGTCACACGTCAAAACAGATCCAACGATGGCTGATGGAAAATATGGAGTTTTTTCTAATGCCGCACACTACCCCCTAACCCGCCTCCAACTCTTTAAGTCACTGTAGTTTGGCATCCATGTTACCAAAATGGAGTGAAGAAGGTAAAATCTGTTCAACGCCGTTTCTTACGATTTGCTCTCCGCCGTTCCGTTTACCGATGTACGAGAGTCGATGTCTACTGATTGATCTGGAAAGGGACTTCGCATGAGCGCTATTTGTAAAGGATACGTTGCATGGAAGGATTGATTGCCCTAACATTCTCAGGGTAGTTGATTTGAATGTTCGTCCCAGCGCTCTGTGGAACAATTCAATGCGGAAACTACCTTTTCAACGCACTCTATACGGACAAAACAGCGCTTTGATTGGTGTGCAACATGTGTTTAATCTTTCAGCACTCGTGCCAACTTTTGTAACACGAGCACTCGTGCGGTGTTCTTTGAGCAACACATTCCTGCCCAGAATATCTCGTGATACGGATAACATTGAATGTTACACTCAGCGAAATAAACTTTTGATATTCATAAGATTGTATTATGATTATTTGCTATGAGAAAGCAATATGAATTTAATGAATTTGCCTTGAAAAAATAAAAATATGGAGCAACCTGGATTCGAACCTTGAACGTTGAGGTTATGGGTCGAGTGACTTGACCACTACTATATATCAACACTTGTAAATAGGAAAGCTCAAAGGCGAACAATAACAGCGTCGTGTAAAACAAAATCCATTCATAAGTCAACCTTATGAAATTTAAAGCATCGTTCATAAGTTGAACCTTATGAAATTCTTAAGATTATTTGGCTGAGTGTATGATTGGTGAACAGCAGCTCAGAATCTTTCCGGTACGCGGTGTTGGTGTGCTAATTATTTTCAGGAATATGCAATATCTTGATATTCTGATCAGATAGACTGTTTCTATCTTCAACAATGTTGTTAAGTGGGTAAAGACCTTTTGTATGATGACCAGTGATGGAAAAAATCGCATCGAATAACGTTCAATTTTGAATCATTTGCGAACACGCTCTTGGAAGTATTTCAATCTGAGTGAAATATTTCTGCCTACATTATAACACTCCGGAGTGAATGAAGAAAAAAGAGAAAAGAGAAGAAAAAATTGATATCGGTCGTATGTTTTTGTTCATGCGTTGAATCGTTCCTACAATGCATTCATTGTACTATGAATGACTGATAAAATAGTCGTCTGTGAATGCATTCATTGATTCACGAATATTAAATCAAACACAATCGCCTGGATAATGCAAAAGATGGCTATGATTATTACGGTGTTGTGTGTTGCTGTTTGCTGTTGCTAGCTGCTAGCCGCCAACACTTATTCACGTTTTGGTTTACATTCATCTTTGAATCACAGTGATAAACCAAGTAAGTACTATTGGAAACGACGGTGCACTTAAAAAACCACCCTACTGCAGGCTCTTCTCGGAACATTACAACTTGCCACCGAAAACCATCTTCCGTATTCGTTCCCGGAAATGAATGGATTTAAAACGCTTATTGAACCGTTGTATACAGCAGTAGGTATAACTGTGGACTGTAAGGTTGTGGTGACATATCATATTACATTAATTATCACTAATTAGTGTAAAATGATATGTCACATGCCCAAGTTTTGTTGGAGCGAAAAGTGGTCATTGGTACCGAATTTTGGACGATCCGGATGTTGGTCATTGTGCTCAGATTACGTTTAAAAAAGTACTCTGGTACTCCATCGTATTAACCTATGAAAACTATACAGAAAAAAAAATCTTAATATTCATTGTGATGTAAATACAAGAGCATGCAAAATTATCTTTCTTTACACACGAAGCAGCAACTTTCATGAAGTAGTTCCAAGAAAGAAGACCTTTTGCATACAACATCATCGACAATGTATAAAATGTCCCAGAGCTTTACACGTTTTGTAATTTAAATATGTTTGTTTTGTGACGCTCCATTTATGTGCATGATCATAAACAGCAATTCACACTACTTTTTCGAGCTGTGAGGCGTTTAATGATATGTCGCAAGCCTATTTTTGTCGGAATGAAAAATGGTGGAATGAAAAATAGTTTCAGATGATCCAGCTACTGCCAACTATGGCTAGATTACGTTTCGGAAGGCGCTCCGGTATTTAATCACACTTGTCTTAGAATATCAATGTAAAATGATTCGTCGAACACCCATGTTTTGTTGCAAAGCACTGTTGCGGTGGTTGAAAAGGTTATCTGGTACTTCATCGTACTCGGCTTTGAATATCAGCGTAAAATTTTATTTCGCAAGTCCATGTTTTGTCGGAACAAAACGTGGTCCTCGGAATTAGATTTCGCAACATCCGGAAGGTTACCAGAGAGGTCAACGACGGTCCCAAGTCTGCTAAGGCATGTTAATTTATTGGTTTATTTTTTAAATAACATGATTTTTCAATGAGAATACGTTATGGACCACAATTTACGATCAAAAAAACTAGGGGAAAGTGCTCTAATGTGGGTATATGGATCTAGAATTCGGCCTATCGTTAAAAATTGCCGGTTTTTAATTTTTCTTCATGTTGATGTGTCAGTGAGACAATGTATATTTTTGATTTTCAGTGTAAAAATAGTGTATTAATATTTACTTCAAATTTTAACAATGGGCCGAATCCTAGATCCATAGACCCACATTAGAGCACCTTCCCCTACCTTATCTGAATCCGAAATAACTCTGTGACCAGTGGAAATTTAGCGTTAAAAATTGTCGTTGAAATGAAAAAGTCATTATTTTTATTACTAAGCAAACCTTGAAGCGGAAAACGCAAAAAGAATTCAGTTGACTACTATTCCACTCAACAAGCAATTCGAAATTTTGATTCACGGATGATTCAAAAAAATAAAAAAAAAAAATATATAAATTAAAAAAAAATAACTAGAAAGAAAGAATTTTCTCCCCCCGGGATTTTACTCGTGAGATTAATTTACACACTAGCGCCCCGTATTGAGAAAATTCTGAACTTGCCTGCTGAACAACTTTATCGAAGACTGAAACCATTCATTTAGTCAGGATCTAAAAATACACCCTTTTTAAAGAAATTTACTTGCACACTAGCGCCGCGGGGTGATACAATTCTAAACTTACACAAATGAAAAGGCCTTGATCTACTGGACCCCTTTGTCGAAGACAGAAGCCGTCTAGATGGTCAGGATTACGAGTTACACCAAGTATATCAAACTTGATACACTACGTATTTTATTTAAGCGGACATGTCTCGCAATATCGCATTCTACCGCGCTATTTGAAGAATATCAGTAATCAAGAAATACGCTATTTGGTTCAGAAAGAGTTTCATGACGAAGACACGTTGGTTTTACATCGCTAGGTGCTTCTGCATCAAAATGGTAAGGGATAATCTACATGTTTTGTACAAAGTACAGCAGCGTGAGTGCTCACTGGTTATTATAGTCGCTACCGTTTTGTATTTTAATTTGACCCGAGATGCAATCCATCGTAATTTTACGGTTTTTTTTTTGTTCGATACATAATATGTAATTATTGTATATTGTTTTTTTTTGTGTGTATATAATATCGTTATTAGTGTAAATTTCATCGTCTTTGGGACCAGGATAGCCTGTGAATGTACTGCACAAATAAATACACTTAAAAAAAGCATTATTATGTAGAATTTCCACAACTATTGCATATAAAAAAACATGAATACTAGAACAGCTGTTACTCTAGTTACTCTCAAATTATGATGTGTCCTCTTTTTTTCCCTCTACACCATAAAGCTAAATTTTGTCTCCCATAAAGACTCCCTTAACCCCCACTAACATGAAAATCAACAAGTGCTATTGAAAGTACCATACCTTAAGCATATTTTATTTGCATAATAATAAAACAAAATTCTAGCTATTTGCATAATGAACAGCATTTTTCTACCAAAGGAACACGCGTTTATATTTTTCGTTCAATCTACTCCCATGTAATCAATTCCGAAAGTTTTCCTCGTTACGATTTTGAATTGATTACTATACGAGAAGTCGGAAAACTTCGCTTCAAGAATAAACTTTCAATCTACCCGGAGCGAGAAGCACAATGATGTGCTCTATAGTCAATGCTTTAATCTTACGGTCACATGGAAAAACATGATAAATAAGGGATGATTCTCCACGTGCCTTAAATTCCAGTGGGTGATGGAGAAAGAGGTGCGTTGATTTTTTACCTACAAAGAAATGAGAGGTTTTTTCTCTTTTCGTTCCTGCGTTGTAAATTTAGTTCATCAGTATTTTATGTTTTGATCGATGCGTATGTATTTCAAAGCATTATTGGATGCATGATACGATCAGGAGTGGGAAAATGACCCGTATTTCAACTCTGTGCAGTTGATTTGTGAGGTTTCACATGGATTCAGAATGAAGGTGGAAATCTGATTTTCGGTTTGTTCTTAACTTTTTGTTTTTGCTTGTTTACTTAGGCATCTAAAACTTTAAATAGTTATCTGCGAATTCATCATTTTCATATTTTCATTCTATACGTTGCCAGCATTTTGAGCTGTCAGAAAATAATTCTCCATCTAATAAAATAAACGGGCCTGGACGTTATACGAAAAAATAATCAAGATTTACCCGTAAGCCATTTTCACCTAATGAAATGACAATAAACTGAAAGTAAAATATACTTTCATGAGCAGCAGAATAAAATTAATTTTCTGTCGTACTTTGAGCTTTTGCTATAAAATTATAGCGGGAGAGCTTTTGCATGTTGGTGGCGAGTTTAGCATTTAGCACAAAAGCTGTATGGTTGATTGTACTTTTGTACGATTGTACTTTCTTCCGGGAAATCACACACTTTAGAGAACCGTGATGGGAACTGTCCAGTGTTGTAGCGTTGGTTAACAACCACCAACAGAATGCAATGCAATTATTTGCAAAAAAGACACATTTAAAAATGCATCATTAATCGCTGAACTTACTGTTGTTATGTACTTTAAAAAGCTACTACACAACTCGGAGCAGACAAACTTACAGTATAAAGGAGGTAAACCGGATGTCAATCTACTTGACAACAGAAAGTTAAAGCATAAAACAAGTCAAATAAAGAACATATGGCACATAACTGCATTGGCCTAGTAACCAATTGTTGGCGATTAGGATTATCATCTTATTTATTTTGACATTTGGTCTGATACTTCAGTTCCATAGCTACTATGTGAAATTCATGAATGTATAGCCCCTTCGTTATAAAAAGAAAAGATGCGTTCTTGGCGAATCCCGTATAATAATTTTTCATTTCTTTGAATTGGCCAATCTGGCTTCACTATTCATTTCAATGCGTTTTCAGTCAAATTAAATCAGTGTGCTTAGTTTCTCAGTGTGCAAATAACAAAAGATGTTGAACTTTTAGCAAAATCTCAGCAACTTTCACTCTAGAGTCAATATAAAAATACGTTTATTAAGGTAAATAAATTTTAAATCTGTCTGTATACAAAAAATTTCATTTTTTTGTTAATCTCCGTTTGACAAAACGGAGCAAAGTGCTAGGCCAAGAAATGGGTCACCCTTTTTTTTGTAAAAAAAATCATGGATCGTAATGATAATTACTTTGAGGTAAATGTTCTTTTGTGTTCATTGGTTAAATTTCGGCTTTCCGCATTGCGTAAGATATTCATATAGGAAATCCAAGTCTTATTTATTTTGGAATCATCATATGCCTGTACAGGCAGGACAGTGACCAAATATGATGGCTAAGTAGAGGTATAAGATCTTTTAGAAAAGTAATTTAGATCCTTTGGAAAAATTAACAAAATATACTTCTCTTCGTTTGCTGTGTAAGAATTCATGTTGATGGCGAGGTTTGATTATGAATAATCAACCGATTCAACATTATTATAGTAGAAAGAGAAAAACATTGACCCAATCGCCCTTTGTTGCCCCATTATTAAGTTTCAAGCATTATAAAGTTCTCAAATTACGCGCCTATTCAGCCGGTCCATGTGATATCCAAAAACCACCAAAAAGGCAATTAAATTTCTGGCCCTTGAAGACCGCCAAAGCAAGCCGTTTTTTACCCCTAAAAATGAGGTGAAAAAAAAGAAAAAAAAAAATTAATCAAAAAACACTTTCGGTCAATTGCGGTTGTTTTAGGTTCAGGAGACATAATTTTACACGAAATCTTCCTTTGCATTCATGTCAGTTTCAATTGTTCAAAGTGTAGCAGAGTGTACAATATGATGTGAGTGGTGTTGTTTATAATAAATATGATAAAATTTCACTTAGCTTTTTTTCCTTTGGTTGGGGCTCTTCCTTACGGTTCGTCCTCGTTGGCACTTTCTCTTGTTTTTTTTCTGGTTTCTTCAATTTTCAAATATTCTTTTAAACACTTGCAATAGCTTCCTCCTTATGGCTTACATCATGTTCTTTAGTTTTATAACTATCTTCATTTGCGACAGGTTTCTTTCCTTCGTTTCCTTCTATTTTTTCTTCAACATGTTGTTTCTTTTCCGTCTTCTTCTTCTCCATCATGTTTTTCTTCGTTTCCTCCCCTCTCCGTCATCTTCCTTTCCATCTTACTCTTCTTCGTTTTCTTCCATTTCATTATCTTCCTCTTCATCATCTTTTCCTCAGTTATCTTCCTCTGCGCCATCTTCTTTCCCTCTGGGCCATCTTCTTCTCCGTCATCTTCATTTTTGTCATGTTTTTCTTCGTTTGCTTCCTTTTTATCATCTTCCGTTCCGTTATGCTTTCCTTTGTTTTCTTCCTTTCCATTATCTTCCTCCCGATCATTTTCTTCTCTTTCATCTTCCTCTTCGTCATCTTTCTCTCCTTAATTTTCTTCTTCGTCATGTGTGTTCTATTCCTTTTCATTATCTTCCTCAGCGTTGTCTTCTTCTTTGTAATCTTCCTCTTTACCGTCTTCTCTTCCGTCGTGCTTTTCTCCGTCTTCTTCCTCCAGTCATCTTCCTTTTGAACATTTTTCCTCCATTATGCTATTTCACAACTTTTTCCTCGCTATTGCTTCCTTTTTCGTTCCGTTTGATGTTTATTTTCACATACTTCTATTTTTCCTTCCTATCGTTGGGATTCTTAAAAATCGCTTCTGTCTTTGTTTTTCATTTTTAGTTTCCGATAAATGTTGCTATCATGCAGATACTTCAGCAATCGCTTTTCGCAATCATCGTCGTTGTACAACGCCGTATAGAGGCTCGAGGTATCGATCCCATATTTTGTCCTGGCCGCTTCGAATTTTCTGCAGTGCAGGATTATGTGCCGAACATCCAGGACTGTCCCACAACACTCGCATATCGGTGGAGAAGATTTCTTCAACAGGAAATCATGTGTCAACCGTGTATGACCGATGCGCAGTCGAGTGAGTACCCGCTGATCAGCGGAATTATTCTGATCGATCCACTTTTTTGTTTCACGTTTAAGCTCTAATAGTTTAATTCCTGTTAGCTGCCTCCAACGTTCTTCCCACTGTTGACGGATGGCTTGAGTCATTACCTTAATGGCATCCTCTTTAGGGACAGCGACGTTGATTGGTGAGCTATTTCTGGCTTCGTTGGCGAGTCGATCTGCGTCTTCGTTACCGTGGATACCGGTGTGGCCGGGGATCCAACAAAGGTAGATCGAACGATTCCGTAATAGGTTTTCAATTTCCTGTATCCAAGGATGTTGTGATTTACCACATTCTATGGCCGAAAGACAACTAGCAGAGTCCGAAAGGAAGATTAGCTCATTTGTTGTTCCCACCGCGTTGATAGCCGATTTTATCGCAAAGGCCTCCGCCGAAAAGACACTGCATTGTGACGGAAGACTTTATGCCCTCTGCAAGTTGCTATTAAAAACTCCTACACCAACTGTATTTTCACGCTTAGATCCATCCGTGAAAATAGCCGTAGCGCGATGAAAACGGTTCGCCAGCAACTCCTGTACTATGGGACGCACTCTATCCGGTGAATCTCCAGCTTTAACCTGTCGCTTCACGTCCCACACAATATATGGCTTGGGTTCATACCACATTCGATTGGTTAACCGCATCCGTACGGCGATGTTTGGAAGTTGCATACCAACTACCCAAAGCCAGTCAGACACTCTTTGCACAACTGGAAGATCGACATTTCTTTGGTCTTAGTCCAGCATACGTAATGCTACTCGAATCACAGCTTGCTGTACCTGTAGGTCGAACGGTAATGTACCTGCCTCAGCCATAATCGCTGGAATAGGGCTTGTGTTATACCTTTTGTTATTTTGGCTGTTTATTCAGCCTGAATGATAACATATTAAGTGATCAAATATTGATAATCAGATAATAGAACCTGTTATCACTTTGGTATAAACCTTTGCTCGGGTTGGAACCCATATAATAGTTTTAAGAATCCTCCTCCCCCTACACACCACACGACACAACAACAGTTGACAACCTACCGATCAAGTAGGATTTTATAGTTTTTAAGATACCTAAACACAAAACAAGTTCATTTAACAGACACGTCTCTTAGGTATAACGAACGAAAACACCTCACACATTTTAGGTACACAAAAATCTACTATAAAGGGCGAACACGAAATTATTGCGACACATTCAACAGGGCATAACTTTTTTACCATTGGGTAAAAATCAACCAAATTTTGCACACTTTCTCATTGATGTGTATTGTTTACATGCTGTCAAACTCGAAGTCGTGTTTTTCGATTCAACGAAAATGGAGGTGAACCAACGCGAGTCGAGAGAACAAATTCTTTCCAAACACCTGGAATTTCCTGACCTGTCGCACCGGCAGTTGGGAAAAATGTTGAACATTCACCATTCAACCATCTCCACAGTGTTGAAGCGGTTCCAGGAGCGGTTGACGTTGGACCACGGCAAAGGAGCTGGAAGAAAACCGGGACCGGAGAACAAAAAGACGGAGGGAAAGGTGAAGCGGATGATTAAAGCAAATCCCAACGTCTCAAGCCGTGATTTGGCTAAAAAGACCGGCATGTCGCAGAGCTACGTCCAGAATGCAAAGAAGAGAGCTGGACTTCATATATACAAGGTACAGAACTTCCCAAACCGCGATGAGTAATCGGCAATCAACAATCGACGGCTAAAACTCGGGCACGGAAGCTCTACGAGAAGATGCTGACAAAATATGGCTGCTGTGTGATGGACGACGAAACGTATATAAAAGCCGATTTTAAGCAAATTCCGGGGTTAGAGTTTTTCACCGGCAAGAGCAAGTTCTATGTGGACGACAAATTTAAGAAGAAGAAAATGTCGAAGTTCGCCTCCAAATATCTCATTTGGCAGGCCATCTGCTCTTGCGGACTGAGGAGTGAGCCTTTCGTGACAAAGGGCACAGTAAATGGCGAGATCTACAAATCTGAGTGCCTCGAGAAGCGCCTTTTGCCGTTCTTGCAGTAGCACGACGAAGCTCCGCTATTTTGGCCAGATTTGACATCATGCCACTATTCTGAAAGTGTCCTGGAGTGGTATGAGGCCAATTCTGTCCATTTTGTTCCAAAGGACATGAATCCGCCAAACTGTCCGGAGCTGCGCCCGGTGGAGCAGTACTGGGCAATGATGAAGCGGGAACTTCGGAAGAGCAAGAAGACAGTCAAAGACGAGAACGACATGTTAAGAAAATGAAAAAAAAAAAACTGAGAAACTGGTACCGGATGACACTGTAAATACTTTGATGGAGGGCATCAAGCGAAAATGCGTTCAATTTTACACTCAAGACTCCATCGATTAACTTTTCTTTTGATTTTTGAATTAAATATATGTATAAAACTACCCTAAAATTTTGGTTTGATTCTAAACATTTTAAGAAAATTGGCATGACATTTTCGGTGTCGCAATAATTTCGTGTTCGCCCTTTAAATACTAGACCTACTGCGATGTTCTCTTCCAGTCGAGCACTCGACACCGAAGAAGTCTGTAAGTCGCAGAAGAAATAGGCCTACCTGTCAAAAAATAAGCTATCTGTAGTGGAATTGAACGGAATTTACTCGCGTTTACTAGTGTTAGTTTAAAAAAGTGTTTCAGTTTTTTATTTTTTTAGAAAAAGTGATCAAGTGAAGTGTTGATTTAAATTTTCTTAGTTTTTCAATTAAAATCGTTCTACGCTCGCAAAAGTGTTTTTAAAAAAAATTTTTTTTTTAATAAAAAAGTGAAATAAAATGTTGGCAACTTAGATCAAAAAAATATTGGTATTTTTTTTTTCAGTGCGTGAATGGAAAATCATTTTCATGCCAAAATTTTATCTAATTGGATCAAAGTATCTCTACTTCGTAATATTTTAAAATAATTCTATGGTAATTAAAAATAATAATTGCAAGCCGTAAATCTCGCTTTCTTTCCAAAAGTCGATCTTTTTCCTATCCTGTTGCCGCAAAACAATGTTGCGTGTTGCTTTTCTCATGACATTTGCAGCTGGCAACAAGTCGGAGTTGCGGTGAGTTGTTCGGAAATCGTTTCCTTAGTTAGGACCTTAGTTTAACAATTTGAGACACGTTTCAATTTGTCTTTTGAGTACTTTTGTAATATTACGCTAGTTATAACAAAAACTGGATATTTAGCTTAGATTGAGCGTGTGCATTTAGTAGTTGCCACGTTTCTCACTTATGACACCACAAGCGCAAAAAAGGGGTCGCCTGGAAACATGTAAAGTGACTTATATTTTTAATATTGTATATTTGATTCCATGTTAAGTGTTCAAGATGGCGAGGAAAAGCTTGAGCGCGAGCGGATTTTTTACGTACGTAAGGCAAATCCTGTCGTGTCGGGAACTTGCAAATGAAAATGATTTACTTAAATCCACTTTTCACGGTGTGCACAAATCATTTCCGGAACGTTTGACGATCGAGAAGAAACCGAGAAGTGATAAAAAAAATGGACGTGTTGATCCTGTCATCGACCGAAAAGCGAAGAGGATATTGTAGGAAAACCCGAAACTCTCTATTCTAACGATGGCTCGCAAAATAGGAATGGCACCTGATTTTGTCCAAAAATCAAAACGCGTTTGGGACTTATGTCGTATAAAGTAAAAACAGTTCCAAATCGCAATGTTAAACGAAATTTTCATTCGATAAAACTTATGTCCTGGAGGATTTTAAGCATCTTCTAGGGCTGGTTTTCTATACTGCTGTGGGCAGAAATGCTACAGCTGAGCATGTCAGGACGACGAAGGCATCGAAAATTCAAAAAAAAAGAGAACATTGATTGGCAAGCAATTTACACGGCAGAAAAAGTAAATCTTTCGTCACTAAAACACAACCAAGAAGGAGATTAACCAGAAAGAGTGCCTGCTGAAGCGAATGCTATCTTTCGTCAAAAACCGCGAAGAAAAACCTTTGTTCTGGCCCGATTTGGCATCATGTCATCATTATGCTGAAACTGTGATGGAGTGGCACAGAGCAAATCAAGTGAATATTGTACCAAAAACCGCAAAACTGTTAAATAGTCCAGAGCTACATCCAATCGAGAGATATTGGGCTCTGATGAAGTGGAAGCTTTTTGGAAAGAAACTAGGAATCAAAGATACCACGGTTTCTGAAGAGTCTGTACAATCCCTTATGGATGGAGTTAAGCGCAAATTTCGAAAATTGTATGCAAACACCGAATAACTATGTTTTGACTTCGTGAATTGTAAAAACATATCACATAAATTTGAAATAAACAACTTCAATTGAAATATAATGCAAAATTTGTGCTTTACCTAAGTTTTGAGGTGTCTGGATTATTGTAGATTCAGACCTACAAGTTCAATTCCTTACAATCAAGAATCATTCATTTGTTTGAATAAAACATCATTTACTATTTCTATGAGAGATTGTTAATCCCCCGACTAGATAGTGACATCCCTAGCAATTTTCCAATCGTTGCTTCATTACGCCATTATATTGGAAATTATAAACTTTACCGTCTAAAACGATCGTGTATTTCAAAACAATTGGTTGCTGAAACTTTTCCCTTTCGAAAAGTAAAAAGTTTCAAAGTTCATAGAAATATGAAGACCCTGGAAACTTCAATCAATTCCATTTGCAGCCATACCGGGTGCGAGCGTGCGTGTGCCAATATTTTCCGATGGGAACGATAGCACCAGGAGTTGTCCGAAACAATAATGTTGAAATACACAGAGTGAGGAAACCAAACCACGGCACGATGGATTGATTAGCTATGCAGCCAACCGTGAAGCGGCCTTTGACTTTGAGAGTGAAAGTTTTCCCGAAAAAGCGGGTAACTCGTTCGGAAGCACTTTTTACCTTTTTGAATAAGAATCAGGGCTATATTTAGATGGCAATGATGACTTCCGATTGAAGGCCCGGATGTGACGATTATCATTTTACTAAGCTAAATCAATTTGATTTGCGCGTTTGTATTTGTGTGTGTATGTAAGATTGAAAAGAATTTTGTTTTTGAATGACAATCCATGTGTTCTTTTTTTGTAAAGTCTACAAGCAATTAAAAAAAAATCGAATAACTATGCTTATACCAAAAAACTATAGATTTACAATTGGCGATCCATGAGCTGGCATCATGACTTGTGTATCTGTCAATTATATTTTCTTGACATTGGAAGTGGGCAAGAGTGAAATCGAGATTTCAAAAAATCTATAACATGCTATTGATCTAAACTAAACCTTTTTTGTTGATTTTTTACTCACCAGGAAAAAAATTCATAATTAGGAGCATTAGATTTTCTCAAAAGCGTTTGCATTTATTTTGGTCGCATCGCTTAGTTCATTTAATGTTGATTCATTTATTTCAAAGCACAAACTTTGTTTTGTAGCAATATGTAATATAATTTGAATAGCGTCTAGTCTACTTTTTAGTTTTTCGCAAGTCACCATCAAATGAGCTAGTATTTGTTTAGTTTTCCGTTGGAAAAAATGTTGAATTGAGTTATTTTCTCATGATTTTTTTTTTTTTCTAAAAGGCTTCTTTTGGATTTCCCCTTGAGAAATTTATAAAAGACCTGAAACTAGTACGGTTAAGTTATACTAAAATTACAGATCAGCAAAGACAAGTATTTTGATTCCAACTAAACTGTCTAATAAGTATCCTGTCAGCAATGTTAACAATTGGTTAGCTGCATTAAAGTTACAAGTTCAAGTGATGTCAGCATTGCTTTCTCGTTGCCAGAATTGCAGTTTATTTTTGCCACTAATATCTTATTTTAGTGATGATAGTACGTTTGAACGGCAAGGGAAAAAATAAGATTTATAAGACACTGTCACTGCAGACGCCGTTTGAAGTAAGCATAGAAAATACTATGGATACCTTTCTTGTTCCTTTTTTCGTTCTGTGTTTTTTTAATTTTTATTTCAATAAAGGGTTTCCAAGGTATAATTGCATCACTTAGAACTACTTAATGAAAACTAATATATAAGCTTGGTTTGCGCATCTTTATTTTCCCCTTCTCAATCAATTGTGGAAGATTAAATTTAGTTTTGTTCAAATATGTATTGACATGAAACCAATGAATTTTACATTATATTAAAATTTCATATTATTTTTCTTAATTATAAGCTGTAATTTGTAGCAATGAACTATTTGGGAGATGTTTCCTTCTTCCAATCATGAGCAGTTCTTTAAAAAAATAATTCTCAAAATGAGAATTCAACTTGATATCTTTGAGACATGAAAAAACCAAACATCCAGGCGAGATTTCCCCCCCTTTCCAAAATGAGCAGTTCTTTTCGAAATTTGAACTAAAGTTTTCTCATTATCTTCGGAACAAAAATCAATGACAAAAGGATTATTTCTTCTTTTAATCACAAATAGTTCTCCTTAATTTCAAAATTTCCAATCCGCTAACATTCACCGTTGAAGTTTTCTCCATCTTTGAAATTCGAAAAGAAAGTGATTCCAAGCAAACAGAAACGAATAAATGAATTATTTGTCCCTCAGTTAGATTAGGGACTGATTCGGCCTTATGATACATGACGTTCGGTCTGATGACATTCGGCGTAATGACCCATTACCATAAAAAACATACCTATTGAAGTTGTTATTGGCAAGTAATCCGTCGCTTACGGATTGTTCATTAAAGAAAGTGGAAACCTGCTTATCAATGGTTTAGGGTTTTAAACATAATGAAAAATTGTGAATTTTCGCTCAGTATATAAAAACATTGTTTACTTTAGCAATACACCTGAAAATCGAAAAAAAGTGAGAAATTTCGAACGATGGGTCGGATTAGTTTATCAACTCGCAGATTAATTTTGCACAAATGGTTTTCCGAAAAGTCGTAGTCTCGAGAATTGGCAAAAAGCGTGAAGTACACGAAATCTGCAGTGTTCAAGATTGTGAAAAAAGTTTGAAGAAACGTGTTTTCTTGAAGATTTACCGGAATCTGGACGCAAAAAGGGGGCATCTGACCAGAAGAAGGAGCAGGCTGCGCACTGTGGGCAAAAACGAACCAAAAAACGGATCTTTTATGGCCGCTAGTTTCAGTCCCTTAGGATGAGCATTTATAGTGTAAAAAATTACGAGAAATTGATTGGAGATGGTTTCAGCCACCGCACAAAACGGGAAGTTATCCATTTTGCCCGATTCTTCCCATGATTATACCTCAAACTCATATGTCATTTAGTTTTATACATTGATGTCACCAATAAAACCCTCATTTGCACTGTACTTATGTAAAATTATCCGCAGAATCGAATGAAGATGATACTGCTTTGGTTAGATCTTTGGAAGTGGTCCACTTTACCCGAATTCCTCTCATACTCTTATGAATGAACAAAATTGAGGAAGTTTGATTAAAGATGAGTGCACTTTCTGAAGGTGTGGCGAAAACAAAAGTCGATTGTGTTTTGTACGTGGTGGCTGGATTAGATTCCGCAACAGGGTTCCCGCATTACGATCAAGCTAAGATCTTGGGAAAAGATGAATCCCTACTCACAGAACACATAATGTGTCTTAAGTTGGTGTCTAAGGGTGAAGAATTGTGGGTTAACCCAAGTCCCCAGTCATATGTTTTCTGTCGTGCACTGTCTATGAGCTGGGTAAAATAAACCGCAGATGTGACGAAAAGCATGTTCACTGTTTTCATAGACGAAGTTAACAACATCAACAGGGACCTAATCATTGTAACTTCGGAGAACATAGAACTGCATGTATCGCTTTCGATTGTGTTCAGCCTTATTGACGGCAAAGCGGCCAATGCGATAGTTGGTAATCGAAAGACGCATGCCTGTCCATTGATTGGCTGCTTCGACAATGCCAATCCACTTGTTATGCCTTCGTATTATCACACTAGATTAAACTTTTTCGAGTGGCTGATACGCGTGTCGGCGCAGAAAAAGGTTGCCGGAAATCCAGCCCAAACATATGAGGCTGTTAAAGCAAAAGCACGAGAACTCGCGGATGAAATAGAGGTATGTTTCAACATAAATGTTAATCGTCCGAAGACAGGCGGTAGGTACGTGTAAGTAACCATGGGAACACAGCACGGATTCCACTATCAGAACCTGCAAAATTTTCCAAAATACTTGGAATTAGCCAAGGACTCGTGGAAAATTTGAGAATGATCAGTTGTTTGGCGCTATCTTCAAATATTCTTGATGACAAGAAAGCTGAAGAGCTATATAATGCCATCGAGCTACAAATAAGAGAATAATTTCCATTTATAAGGAAGCTACTACCTTGCATTGACAAATATAGCCATATACCGGAGTTTATAAGAAATCTAGTGAGTATCTAATGTTTCCTTTTTTTGTTGTACATATAATTCCAAAAAACAATGAAATTTACCATATTAAATGAATTTCAGCCGTTTCCCTTGAGTTTCATCGATGAACAGGCAGGCGAGAGGTGCCACAAAAAATATAAACACGGCCGTTCGCACCTACCGAGAAAAACTTGTCCAGAAGGTAACATTCTGGACATGATGCGGATGTCACTAGCTTGGTCTGACGTGAAGATGTCCTTCACAGAGTACAAGCTGAAAAAATCAAATCGCCCGCTAGCAAACGAGAGCTTTGAACAGATGATGACATATTATTACGCCGACCAAGAAAGTTTGGAAAGCCAAATGTGCGAGGAACACAACGAGACGGAGACCGAAAGTGAAAGTGATCTCGATACGGAATCAGTGTACGAGGACAATGACGAAGATTACAACATAAGTTCAATAAATTTCTTTGGTAACCTAAGTTGAGTGAACAACAAAATCATTTATTTTTATTCCATTTAAGAACACCTCTGCAATTTTAATCGATGTGTGTTCTTTACAGAATTAAAAAAGTCAATTTCTACAACTAATCGAAAAATTAGTTCGTTAAAGAATGCGTAATATATTAGTTTACTCAAGTAGGAGGGGAATTTGGGTAAAATGGACCACTTCCTAAGGTCAAATCAAAACAGTATCATCTTCATTCGATTCTGCGGATAATTTTACCGTGTCTGGCGGTGGCTGAAACCATCTCCAATCGATTTCTCGTGATTTTTCACACTAGAAATGCTCATCCTATGGAACTGAAACTAGCGGCCATAAAAGATCCGTTTTTTGGCTCGTTTTTGCCCACAGTGCAGCGTTACGCCTTTTGAAATCGCATGAATTTTTTTTTTTTGTAAAATTCGTTTATTTGTCGATTTTTGTTTAGGTAAAATTAAGTATATAATTAATTAAACTCCGACTTCAATGTTAAATTTCAAATTATCTACATCTAACCTGCCATTATTGTTATCAATGAAGGTGATATAAACACTCAATATCTTCAGAATACTTGTTCTAGCTGTTCGTGAAATTCTGTCTAGTAACGGTCGCATGAGATCTTCACTCTGGAAAAATCGCCTACTTCCATTTAGCGAGTATAGTTTTTGCTTGAGTAGTTCGAAGGCATCGTGTACTCTAGGGCAGACGAAGTATTTGTGATGAATGGTCTCAACAGCTGCTGTAGTACAATGTGTACATTGATCTCCATCCGTGCGCCTCATTATATGCATCAGCCGTCGATGAGGTACTTTTTGATTTACCCAAATGAAGAGAATACTACGCTGCGAAGACAAAAGATCATGAGCATCATGAGCATATATTGTTCCACACACGGGGCCAGTTGATTTCTGGGTTTGCTATCTCCACTTTCGGTCTGTCTGTGAGTTTTTTGAAAAATCTATGGATGAGATCAGAGGAGGGGTGTTGTCGGATTTGGAAGGGGAAATTTTGAATGTTACTCAGGATTATCTTCAAGCAGGGCAGGTCTGTGATGGAATTTGTTCTGGGAGAATTTACTTGGGTGATGTAGGAATTGTAGAAAGGAAGCGATTCGATCTCGTGTAAGTGACGATTGATCAAAAGCGCCTTACATTTCATTGCTGGTAGATGTAGGTTAAGACCGCCATCCTCCCTACTGCGCGCCAATTGCTGCATAGGAATAGTGGCAAAAGTGCCACGGAAGAGGTAACTCCGCATGGTGGCCGTTAGTTTCGCCACGTGTGCTGTCGTCAGGTGTACGTTAGCTGACATGTACCAAATCTTAGACGTCAGGAAGGTGTTTAATAATGTAACCTTTTGATGTAATGACAAGCTGCGTAGAGAATGCAGCCATACTTGTCGAGAAAAATTTGTCACAAGTAAGTCCCAGTTGAGCTTTACCATTTGTCGTATCGAGTTAGCAAAAATCACACCAAGAATTTTTATGCTGTTTTCGGTACGAAGCCACGTCAATGACAGAGGGTTGTAGATTAATCCGACGTTGATTGATGTTGTTTTGGATTCATTTAAACGCGCACCTGCTGCTCTTTCAAAGCGTCTAAAGAAGTCCCTCATTTCGTCCAATTGGTTAACACTGGTTACGATCGCACTGATGTCATCAGCATAGGCAACAATTAAATCTGTTCCACACACTTGCTCTAAACGTTGCAAGAGGGGATGCAGGTAAAGAACGAACAAGTGCATGGAAAGAGGGTCCCCTTGGCGTACCGATCGCTGAATCGGGAAAGCTTCTGAGAGGTGTCCATTTACTAACAAGCGAGAAGAAGAATTTGTGGCTATCCGGGAAAGTAAGTCTACCAGTGATGTGTTTATACCCAGAGCTCGCATTGTATTGAACAAGAACAAATGGTCCACTCGATCAAATGCATGGTCGAGATCGAAAGAGACCAATTTGCCTGTTTGTCTGTTTGCTTTCAGATGTGCTATCCTGTTCTTTATTGCGAGTGTGGCTTGAAAAATATTTCGACCGGTATTTGAGCACTTTTGTGAATCGGTAAGAATATTGTGTGCACGAAGTACATTTTCGAGCCGCTGCTTCAGAATTCGAGAGAGTATCATGTAGTCGACATTTATCAAGCTAATTGGTCTGTAGGATCTTGCTGTGTCTGCTCCACCACGTTTTTTTACCAGGACGATCGCTCCGTCCACAAACTGGGTGGGAAAATTTGATAGGATAGCATCGTTCATAACGAGATTTAATTCTCGATGTATCACATCAAATGTTTTCAGGTAGAATTCTTTAGGAAGGCCGTCGGGACCTGGAGACTTTCTTGATGCACTTGTGCGGATGGCGGAAAGGATTTCGGTAGTTGTGATCTCATCCATTGTAGCTTCATTCATAGCATCTTGCTCGGGGATTACTCTCTCGCAGTCAAACGATCTGGTGTTCTCTCCATCTTCTATGTGCTCACGAGCGTACAGTTCGCTGAAATATTGGACCATATGAGTCTGGATAGCAGTTTCATCGTCAATTTCTTCATCCCTCTCGTTTCGCAGCCTCTCGATGGTGGTTTTACGGCGCGTTCGCTCACCCAGCTGATAAGTCGATAATGGTTCGCCAGCAACGAAAGTTTCGTTGATTCGAACGAACATTTCCGAGAAGCGTCTTTGATGCGAGAGCATCTCAGCTTTTATACGGTTGATGGTAGTGAGCATGCCTTGGTTTGTTTGATAGCTGTCGTACGCATGTCGTAATAGCTCGTAGAGACGTTGCTGTTCGCGATTGAAGTCATCGAATGCCTGTTTGGATTTCCTTCGGAAAAACGATTTAATTTTAGATTTTGCACACGACAGCCACCATTCCATCCACGAAGAGTAGTTACGGCGTTGACGAGCCCAATATTGCCACTGTATTTGGAATTCATCAATGTTATCTGTACTGAGAAGATGTGGCCGGAGGGACCAGAAGCCACGACCATGTTCTCTATTGAGAATAGGAAGGCAGACTCTCATGGTAACAGCTTTGTGATCAGAAAAGCAACACACATGGACATTTGTTGATCTTAGCTGTTCTCGGAGGTTTGCGCTGACATAGAATCGATCAAGTCTGGACGAGGAGTTGTGTGTTATGTACGTAAATGCAGTTTCGCGCGGCCGAAGTTGTTGCCACACATCGTGAAAGCGCAGCTGCTGAACGGTAGCCTGAAGAGCTGGGCTCGAGTTTTGTCCGGTTGCATCACATTGTCGAATCACACAGTTGAAATCCCCACCGAGTATGATGTGATCGGTATGATGTCGAAGATAATATGCTATTGTGTTGTTAAAAAATCTCTCCCGTTCGGAACGCAAAAGGGAACCAGACGGGGCATATATAGTACACAATGTTGTATTGTGTACTCGCAGAGCTACCAATCTCCCGTCCAAACTTTTCTCTACGTGTGAAAATTTTATGTGTTGTTTGAGTGCAATTGCCGTTCCTCTCCTTGCATGGTCAACGTTGCAGATAACATTGTAGCCAGGGAGAGTAAGCTGATCGTTTTCGACCTCCTGCAAGAACACGATGTCAAGCTCCATTGTGCGGACGAATGTGCGCAAGGCGTTTAGCTTTGTTTGATTGGTGATTGTATTTATATTAATGGTTGCGATATTACAGCTGACGTACTCCATTTTTATTAAATTTGAGCATCGAGGTTTTGGGCGTGTTCGTAATCAGCGGTGGTGGTGTCTTCTCCGGAGTGTCTCATTTTCTTTCCCGGTGGATGCCGACGCGATCGTCGAAGAAAGTTCGAGGCTTGTGATGCTGTCCGTTTCGCTGTCATCGGTTCTGCGATGGGATTGAGTGGTGCTCATCGGGGGCACGGTTTCTTGCGTTGTTGTCGGTTTGGTAACAGCAGGGGAGGCGGGAGGTGCCATCGTGTTTTTTTGTTGTGTAGCTTGAGACACTCGTGTCTCACTCGTTGTAGGGAGATTTTTCGGTTTTTCGTTTACAGGCTTTGTTGCCTGTAGAATTGTCATACCCGATGACGGTTTCCGTGTAGCTGTCGGATTCGGATTTGGTTCGTTTGTCACCGATTTGGACGGTTGACCTGTAGTCGGTTTTCTTCTCGCCACGTTAGCATACGATAGGTCCGCCGATAGCTTCTGTACCAACAGCTTTTTGTTTTGCACACATGGGATTCCTATGTGTGTAAATTCGTGGCAATGCAAACAGGTTTGCCGCTGTCCCTTGTAGCCCACTGCAGTTTCTTCGCCCTGGATCGTAACGAGGGATGGAATGTTTTGAGTGACTACTACACGGGCGACACGAACGCCGGTTTTCACACCACCGAAATCATTGTATCGGGATTCCCACAGTAGGTCACGAACGTAGAGGATATCGCCGTAGTCGGCGAGAAAAAGAGCAACTTGTTCGTTGGATACATTTTCGGGCAGATCGAGAACCTGAACATCCACTGCGCCGTCCTCCATCGTGATTCGCAGCTTGTACGCCTTTCCGTCAAACACGAACTCGTGCTTGCCATCGTGTTGTTCGACGATCTTCTCGGCTAGCTCGAGGTTGTTAACCTTCACGAAGGTACATCCCAACCGTCTGCTCGGCTGGAGTTGAAGCACATTTTCACGCGTAAGACCAAGTTCTTTCGCGACGAATTTGTGGATTTCGTCATGGGAAAGATGCTTCGGAAACTGTGAATAGTCCACACGGAACGTATTTTCGCGACGCGTCATCGCGGATTGTGACGTCCCGACGGAGGCGAACGCGATACTTAATGTGGCACAGGAAAAGAATGGCAAAAAACGTTATTTTATAGTCTGTGAACGACTTCCGAAAACTACTCGTCTGAATAAATCGACTGGTCGGTTTGGAAGTTGAGCGCTAACTGAGTGAATCAAAAAAAGTGTACATTAGCGTCGGAACTGCGCAGAATATCAAAAAGCGTAACAATATCAGAATCCACAAGAAGCAGCTAGACGGATTCATCTCATCAGGACAGATACACCTGATGATGTGCGATACATCCAAACCGAAAAATTTGGGAAACATGTTTTGGTGTGGCAAGCCATTTGCCCCTGTGGCTTGAAGAGTTCTTTCAAAACGGGCACAATCAACGGTGAAAATCAAAAATGGCTTCTACCCATCTACCGAAAGCATACGGATCCTCCATTGTTTTGGCCGGATATGGAATCTGCTCACTACGTTGGAGATGCTTAAGAAGGAAAAAGTCGATTTTAAAGAAAATTGCCAAAATCTCCCAAACTGCCCTGAGCTGCGACCTATCGAAAGATACTGGGCAATAATTAAGCGGCATCTTGAGAAGAATGGAAGAGAAGCAAGCTCTGTGGACAGCTTCAAGCAAATTTAATTTAATGGGAGGTATCAAGAGAAAAGTCCGAGCGTTCTTCAGAAATGAGAAGTAAATATTTAAACTTATGTGAATTCGGCCATACGTATGTTGGTTTAATGCAAACTTATAAATTTGTTCGAAAATAAAAATTCCTTTCAGAAACAGGTGTCCAATTTCTTCAATGAACAGTCTTTTCTAATTTCTCACACTTTGCACTGTAAGATTTCCTCTTTTGTAGACATTGGTGCATAACCTATCTAGAAGCTTGAATGGAAACATTGAAAACAATAAATGATTTATATTGCGTTCCTTGAGCTACGTTTCCATTTCCGTCAAAACAATCGTGGAAACAAGATCCATTCATCTACTGTCTTCAAGATTACTAGATATAACTTATGAGTTCCATAACCCAATTTCACACGTTCGCGAGTTTTGTTGCCGCTACTGGTACCTGTTGTATTATTTGTTTGTATTATGATTATTTTGTGGAACAATGTCCAGGTTTTCATTGGCCAGCTGTCTCTTTTCTTCTTTATCCATAATTCAAATGGACCCGCCTTAGGAAAGATTTCAGCAGAATGCTAGTGTTTTCCTACTGCCTACATTATGGAATTAAAATTCAAATTCTCCCAAGATCTAATAAATAATTCAAATTTCCTGATCGTTACACTGTAAAAATCTTTCTGTGATACACCCGAAACCAAAATCCGTACAGTATCTTCAGATACGCTACCGGTGGCGGTTCTCCATCTCTTGACATCGCCGAGCCCATTTGCTTTCTTCTTAGTTTCAAAGATTTTCCGCTTAAACAGAACCCAGTATTTTTCTTCGGGTGAACATCTGGGCAGTTAGGCGGATTGCCTATTTTTGGCATATGTTTGATATCTTGTACCTTATACCATTCCAGGGGGATTTCGCATAGTGTCAAGAGGTTCAAACCGGCCAAAAAAGAGAGAGTCGTAGTTTCTTATGGACGGTTTCAGACATTCTTTACCGTGCACATTCATGTTGATAGTGCCGATAGAGACGATTCTTTTGGATTTTTGACAACAATTACATAAGGCTTGCCAAAGCAAATACTTCTTGGGGAATTTATTTAGCCACCTTATCTATCTGGAAATACTTGGCAACGGCGTTTGAAAGTACATTGAGGTGTGAAAAGCCAGATCCTGAAGCTGTTGAGAGTCTTCGAGCACATATGTTTCGTCGTGTATAACGGTTAAAGATTTTTTTTTGCAAGAACTTGGTGTAAAGCTCCTTAGCATGACATATTGCAGTCAAAAAAATTGCTTATCATCACTGTTGGACACCTTTTTACGTTTTACGCCTTCATTGCATGCCTCTGCTTTACCTTTTGCACATATGATTTTGATTTTACAGCTTTGCGAGCCACATTTCTCACAGAAAGGTTGGGATTTTTCACGTCACTTTTAAAAGATATGTGTTAGTTGCTTGGTTCAAAAACGATTTAGCAGGGATTAATGAACAGCTTAATGGAATTATCAAGACTTGATTTGTATGAGATAGTAATCGCTCGATAGTAAATCAAATCAAGTACACACAGAGTTTTTCTCGCTAGGAAAGGTCTCATTTCACGTTAGGTGGATTGATTTCGATTTTTAATAATAAGAACGCTAACCGAAGCCAACCAAGTATGAGATATGCTGCTCAAGCTAGAAGGTCAGGCATAGGAATGTTCGCAGCAAGTCGCTCAACATATGCCGAGGAAGAAGTGTAACATACGGGAATCGACAAGGATTGTGATGAGAGGCCTGACGACGGTGGCGGTTGTTGTTCCTCGGAAGAGTTCAAAGTTATGCCTGAAAAGTAAATCTTTCCGCTTCGGAGCAAAAAGTTGAAACAATAACATAACGTATTACGACCTTGTGGGGTGGTTTAATGTGTTTGCGTGTGTCTGTGTTTATTCGGGAAGATTGTTATGAAGTTTTCCGTTTCCCTGCCATAAACAACGATGTGGTTCGTGGGAAGCGAGTGGTTTTTGATACATGTGGTCGATTTAATTTCACGGTTGATTGCAATAATAATTTCTCGACAAGTTTTTCGGAACTAGACGATTTTTCGGTTGGTCTCGTTAGCTTTTAATTATATAATTGGTCGAATATCATGGCGTTTTGAAATATAAAAATTAAAAGTGATACCAATTCCTACGATGCTTGGAAAGAAACGACTGGAATTTCAAACCTATGAGAGAATGAGCATCCACTTTCGATCAACCTAACGGAACAAAGGTGAGGTTTTTTCTAATTTCCGAATTTCCTTCGAAGATATTGTTTGTCAAATTTATTGAAATCTATCAACCGATAATTCTTATTTCGTCCACGTTTGCTCTGATTTAAGCTGCGTTAATTAACTTTGATATTTCTAAACTTCGTTGAACAGATTTCAGCCGCACCGGGGATGTGCGCTCCAGCTGATTCAAAAAATAATTTACATCTAATCAAGCCACCAGAGCGGAACTGCCGCGCTGCAACTAATACAATTTTTAATCTAATCGAATTAGCACCGTGTACCACTCCCGTGCGGCAAATTTCGGATTGCGCGTTGAATTTTTAAATACATTTACGCTGGTGTTGGAAATTTTTACGAGCCGCGCACCACTCTTTCGGAGTTTGCAAGCAGAGCTTTTTTTCGTGTTGGTGGTGATGGTGGCAAAAATGGGAGAAAAATATCACACCTCAGCATCATGATCATACCGCAAACGAGATGTTGCGGCTTCGGCCCTAGGATGAGCCATGGCCGTGTGGTGGGAGAAGGTAGAAAATTAAATTAACAAAAACAAAATCTCGTAAAACCACGAGGACGGTATTAATGCGTCGCCACCACTACTGCGCTGCACGGCCGGTTTTTCCTCCAGGCAGGATTTGGATAAGCGTAATGCACGGCGTATTTGGTTTTACGGGATGGGTATGGCTATCTCTCTGACACATTCTACACATGAAGCGGCTCGATTGTGTTTTTTGCATTGTGATAATTGGTTTATATGAGGTACGCATGGCATGTCCCTTTTTCCCTTTCGGTATCTCTGTAAGCATGTAAATACTTTTGGAATAAGGAAAAAAAAGTTTCTTTTCCAACACAATTCCGAAAAATCATGTAAATTTAAGTCTTTTTCTCAAATGTAAAAGACCATAAAAACCGAAAAATACATGACATGAAGTAACAACGAATTGAGGATGTTGCTACTGTTAATTCAAATACAAATGCTTTATGATGCCATGATGACTGATGCCAGTCTCAAGGAGCTAGTTCTAGTTACCGTCCAAAAAATTCAAGGTTCGGTATTCAAATTTAATAAAATAGACGGTTATTCAAGGCCATGGATTGTAGTGGTTAAAACTAGCTCAACCTAATCGTGCAGAACTATTCATATTTCTTCATCTTCAAATGCTCGTAAATATATAAAAAAAAATGCAAAACCTGGTCATTGGCCTCGTTAGTATATATTAAAAGGATGCTAAAAGTTTTCTTCATGTTCATAGTTATGAATATTGTACGGAAATGAGCTCCGTGTTTTACGTTGTGTAATCGGGTATCACTGAAATGTTGAATTTGTAAACATTTCGTTTCTTTTTTTCCTATACCCCATTTTTTTCTTATTGTGAGACTGCATCAATTTTAGACCATTACATTAACGATCAATGAATTTTGATCTGCTATGCACTTCATGTAACATGAAGTAATCGTTTTAGAATCTTTTACGGAAGAGATCGAATTCGAACATGTAACTTTTCGTGGCGTGTGGAACGAACTGCGTTTAAAATATAGGTCTGGTGTTGAGATTACACCAAATACAACAATAGCTTCCCGGCTTAGACTAGAGGTTATCAAATATATTCTAGAAATGTAAATGTAGCATCCGGAACGTGACGTTGAGTGTGACGGTATTAATTATTTTAAGTTTCAAATAAGGAAAAACATCAAAAAGAACATACAATTGAGCCTTCTTTAAGTCAAGCCGGCGGTTGTGGTGTAGTGGTAAACGTGACTGCTACTGGGCACCCCAGTGGGTCTGGGTTCAATCCCAGTCGACGTCGGTGGTTTTTCACGTCTCCCGTCGGAAGGGAAGTAAAGCCATTGGTCCCGGCTCATATTCACGAGTCGACAGTTAGGGTCCAGGTGGTGGAGTCTCGTTTTCCTGGCGTCGGTGATTGTCACCATGTGAGGGAATAGGCCGACGGAAAGTAAAAAGCGGTCTAAGTCTAGTATTCACGAGCAACAAAGATTACACCACTCGGAATGTGCATTATTTTTAAGTGTGTGCATCTACTTGTTATAGACTTTTGTAGTGAGCGTATTTGACGTCTCTTAATTTCATGTTTTGGATAAACAATAAGGAACTGTATCGAAAATAACATGTTAACAATCTATCCTTTACATCCATGTAAAATATTATATCATCCCGGGTCGTCCTTGATTGCGTTCCTCTTTTTAAATCTCGGAACGCGAATTTGGTTTTCGGAGAAATCCTTCAGATTGTGTCCGTCGCCATTCATTTCTCACGAAAGCATCACTGCACAGAAAACAATGATGGATTTTAACAGTCCGTACAGTTTGTCCTCGATCAATTGCAAGCCAAAGCAAAAGTAAACGCAATTGTTTGCAATATTTCATTCTACTGGCCTGGTGTAAATGATATCAGGCTTAAATTTATATTCAATGTCCCATGAATTTATGCCAAATTTAGCATTTCATTATAGAGCGCAGAAAGTTGCATATTTTTTTCATCCTGTGGAATTTTAAATCGGATATGAATGAATTAATATTCTTCTCATATTTTTTGCAATATGTATGAGTGCTTATTTTTCAAAATGGCGGAAATGAAACTACAAACACTAAAAATGAGAGAGTCTGCGAAGACAAACAGTTTATTTTCAATTAAACTGTTAAATCTAGGCAAATATTTAAAAAGGAGCTTAAAAGAGAAAAAATTGCATCAGAGTTTTGCAAATTGATTTTAAATGTTGTAGAAGGAGATGTTTCGCTCATCGCCATGGGGCACCAAGAGTAGACAGTCATGTTTGCTAGACTGTCTACTCTTGGTGCCTCATGGCGATGAGTGAAACATCTCCTTCTATCTCCTTCTACACCATAATCGTTACTCCACGCTCGGAGAATACAAAAATAACAATTAGAGTATGATTTTAAATGTCAATTTGATTACCGCATTAGCACTATCACCACCTGTATTCTCAGAAGCAAATGAAAGGTAGGATGCGACTGTGATTTTTTTTTATTTCGTTTCATTGAACATTTTCGGATGTATTTTAAACCTTTTAAACCTTTGATATGTTCAGTGTTAGTTAGGATCTGTCAAATTGATCTCTTAGCAGTAGTTAATGTTATTTAAGACTTTTATAGGAAAATGGTTCAAAGGGTGTAATTACATTTGAATAATAATCATTCGCTCGTGACGTACTAAAACAGTAGCTGGTATAAGCGAGTGGAATTGATCAGGCGATGAAAAGAATATATTCTTAGGTTTACAGTGCTCTTGGTGGTCGGATCTCGAGTGTTTTAACAGCAGCTCTCTTCTTACAGTGGCAAAAGTTATGTTACGCTTCACTACGATTGAATAAAAGTTGTGTAAATTTGAAACCAAACGAAGGAAATTATTTATGGACAGTCATGTTGAAAATCAAACGTGGACAGCTTCAAAAATCGCGAAATCATTGAATTTGGTTAAATTTGCCGTGTGTAATGTCCTCAAACGTTTCTGTGAGCGGAAAAAAAAATGTTGGGAAAGATCACAGTAGGCGTCGTACAAGTTATCTTGACTTAAACTTACATGACATATCCCATGTACTTATGCCAAATCTAGTATCCCATAAATGTGCGTTAGATAACGCAGAAAATTACATGTTTCTTTCAACCTGTGTAGTGGAACTTACTATCGGCAATTACTTTGGAAGATATTTAAAATAATTAGAGCAATCTCAGTACTCTCAAATGGTGATATTGTCATAAAGTACAGTTCCAACAAAAGCACCGTCCGGAGGATCCGTTTACGCAAAGGCTTTCGCTCGTATCATGTCAGCACGCAACGAAACAAGGCTGATAGCAGGCATCTTTTTAGAGACTTGATAACTTTTTAAATACTAGTATCTGAAAAGTCTCTACTTTTATTGAAAGGTCTACTTCTTTTAACAAGATTTACAATGGAACATGTCATTCTTAACTGGTCTTCTCTCAAGAAAAGTTCATCTT